>JAQJVK010000003.1:60410153-61010153 GCA_035578135.1 Flexamia atlantica | reverse complement strand
TTTTAGCGAATTTCCTCTATAGGGAAGAAGCTATTACCGTGGGTCTCATGGTAAGACCTAAGCCCGAGACCATGATAAGTTTTTGTTTTGGGGCCCCCAGAAGCAAAAAACACCATTCGTTCAAATTTGGATATATATACAAATTTGAACAAATGGTGATTTATATATATATGTGTCTGTAAGCACGATAGCGCTCGCAAAAATGGTCCGATCGGAATAAAATTTGGCACAGGGGTGTAAAGTAGTAATTATTCGGATGAGTTCGAAAACCAGCCCGATCGGACCACTGGAAGGGGGGGGGTAAAGGGGGATAAACCCCCCTAAAACTGGGGTTTTCACATAGAAAAATAAAAAAATACCCCCGTTGCAGCAGACCTGCATACTAAGCGAATTTCAAGTGCAAAACAACATATTTCAATCCAACATAGCGAGATTTGACGTATTTTTGTAAGCTCCATAAGAATAACATGGGGAATGAGTATGCAGGTTTGCTGCTACAGGTATGTTTAAACTGGTTGGTTTTAATTCAATATTTAGTAGATTTGAACTAGAAGAAGCCATATACCAAATTTTATCAAGATATGTTGAGAAATAACCGAGATACAGAATTTTACTTATTTCCCATATGGTTAACATTGAGACAACGTACTGTGTTTACCATTTTCAATATCTCGGTAACCAGTGGACATAGAGCAGTGATTCAAAATACTAAATTGTTTGTTTTTTCGAGCTGAATTCAATGGTGCTAACAAAAATTGGATCATTTTTATTTTTCTATGTGAAAACCCCAAAAAGCCCATTTTTGGGGGGGTTTATCCCCCTTTACCCCCCCTTCCAATGGTCCGATCGGGCTGGTTTTCGAACTCATCCGAATAATTACTACTTTACACACCTGTGCCAAATTTCATTCCGATCGGACCATTTTTGCGAGCGCTATCGTGCTTACAGACACATATATTATATATAGATATATATATATATATATAGATATATATATATCTACAAATTTGAACGAATGGTGTTTTTGGTATCTGGGGGCACCAAAATGAAAAGTTATGATGGTCCCGCACTTAAGTCTTACCATGAGACCTACGGTAATAGCTTCTTCCCTATAGGGGAAATTCGCTAATAATCCAATTTTGGTTAGCACCATTGAATTCAGCTAAAAAAAAACAAACAATTTGATATCTTCAACCATTGCTCTATGCCCATTGGTTACCGAGATACTGAAAGTGGTAAACACAGTACGTTGTCCCAATGTTAACCTTATGGAGAATAAGTAAAATTCTACTTCTCGCTTATTTCTCAACATATCTTGATAAAACTTGGTTTGTGGCTTCATCTAGATGAGATTTAATGTATGTTTGTCTAAAATCACCGCAATTTCCATTTTTGTGGCGGCAAACCTGCATATACTTATTCCCCATGTTATTCTTATGGGCAATAAAAAAATCCATATCTTCATTATTTCTGAACATATCTGGATAAAACTTGGTATATGGCTTCTTCTAGATAAGTTCTACTAAATATTGAAATTAAATCATCTAGTTTTATTATGCCTGTAGCAGCAAACCTGTATACTCATTCCCCATGTTATTCTTATGGAGATTACGAAAACATGTCATTATCTCACTACATTGGATGGAAGTAATTTTTTGACATTTGAAATTCGCTGAGTATGCAGGTCTGCTGCAACGGGGGGTATTAAATGTTCTGTTCAGTGTCTCATTATAGTCAACTGCTCTTTGACTTTTATAAACATATGCTAAATCTTATTGGCATATACAGTTTGCGCATTATATCTCCAGCTAAGGCAGAGTAAGCTGGTTGGAAGGCGTGGGGGGGAAGAGGGGGTATTTATCTGAAAACATTATTCTGCAGACTCACTATTTGTCAAACAATGTGTTTACCAATATCAAATGTTGAAAATATCATATGATATGGTTAGTAGCATTGTGGCCATAGCCCGAGATATAATGCGCAAACTGTACAAAACTGTAAGGCATCTAGAGCTCTTCCCTTATATCTGATCTTTACAAATTTTGTTTCCTGCTAAACTTTATGCCGAGCTCTGTCAAACAACAATTAAATTATAAAAATTGGTTTGTACTGTAGGAAGAATCTTGGTCACAGAAAAACCCATAGTGCTTATATATATATACATATAAAAGTAAATATATAAAAATTTGAACACTCACATTTTAATAAAATTTGCCATGAGTAAAACCTTAATTATACTGGCACTTTAGATGTGAAAACTCTGATGTAAAGCAGGCCTGCTTATGTAAAATACGTAAACGTAAACTATAAACTCGAAAACATCATTAAAAACAATGAAGTATTTTTAAATTAACAAATAAATGTGCAATAAGTTACCTCCCATATCTGGTCGAACCTTCTTATTGTACTTGGTTGGAAGTAGCAGGTTGTCCAAAGTGTAGGAAACGTTTTTGTCCAAAAGGTTGAATCGAAGAATGGCTTCCACTTGACATATCCCAAGAAGTGGGAATATTAACAGCCTGATAAACATGTTAACTTGCATCGCTGATGACAAAATCGTAAAAACCAACATTTAGTTGAGAAGTTCCAGAAAATTATGATGATTTAAGAAAATTAAATTTTTTTAATTACTTAGTAAGAAACCCAATATCAAGAGAGAAGCGGATTCCTAAAATAAAACGCTTGACTCAACACATTGAAAAATAAACATTCCAATGCCAATATATTCTGGCAAGGGCTTAACTACTCTATATTTAATGCTTAATGGTGTTCAATAACACTTTCATTGTTGGTTTTGGCTGAGCCTCTGTAGGAACATCTTTTATTTTCAGCATTGCTTATTATCACATGACAAGTACAACAGGAATATAGCTCAAATATTTGGAAAATGCTAGTCCCAAGTTTAGACGAGTAAAAAGACAAAGAGTGCCACCATGAAAACGAAAATGGACAGGAATATCAACTCAGATACTTGGCAGCTAATCATCTTAAATAGTTCCATTACGTAATTCACAGAAACCTTTTACAGTGTATTTATTTTAAGTTTTACCGGAATGGTGATTTTGATAACTTAGGAACTCGCTAATTGATATGGAAACAATTTCAAAAATCACAGGAAAGTTTCACACAGTTTTCTTCTTTTTCTAAACATCCTCCTTGCTGTATCTTTAAATTTAGGTATTTGGTCCCCAATAAACTTTTGATACTTGAATAACTTTATGATGAATCATAACTTTTTCCATTAAAAATTAGTAACAAATCTATAAAGTTGCAAGAAGAAGACATTTTTATTTATTTCAATATTTTCATGTCCACCAAAATTAAGTATAATGCAGGTTCTAAATAAGCTGTGTGACAAGCACTGGAGACGTAATAACCAACATTTCACTGTTCACTGATTACACACGGTTCACATAATTACAGCAAAGAGACTGATTGGCATTGAACATGCAGTTACACAAAGCTCTCACAGAAGTTGCAGACTGAAACTGGGAGCTCCAGACACATGAATGTAGCTTTACAGGTGCGTTGGCAGAGGGACCGTTGCCAAAAGTATAAATAAAAGCAGAGTTATGACAGAACGGCCAAGAGAAACTGCCAGCACCTTAATATAGATCAAATACACATAAATAACCGATTGTTTACTTTTTGTGTAGCAAGATATTGTTGCAAGTGGCAGACTTCTGTTCAATGGTCAAAAATATATTTGTGGGTTGATGGTAAATTTGTTTGATCTCTTGTTTTTGCATTCAGATTTTGTTGACAAGATGCTGTTTGCACTTCGATGACTTTTTTTTTTATTTCATGACTGTTTTTTTGTTAATGTGTTTAATATAAATATTGTAAAACAGTTTAATTTTTGGCTTTGGCCTTCAGTTTCCTTGTTTACAAGAATAAAGTGTGACTGAGCAGGCACCATGTTTTTTTGTGTCAATTATTTACAAAAAATATAGTCAAATTCCATGATTAAATGAAAGTGTTAATAAATTGTCAAACTGGGAGCAGTCCAACAGAAGTAGTTGAACTATAAGCAAGAGTTTTCACCATAATTATTAAAAACAATCTAAATTTTATTACATTTTAACTCGCGATTGTGTATTAATTTTTTTATCTAAGAATATATTAAATGAAAAGAGAAACTTAGTTACAGAAGTAAATATACTGTAAATCCTTATGACCAGGTATATTAGGAAACACATCCCTCAATTCTTTGATTATAATGTGGTCAAATATAAGCTGTAAAACAATTCAAGTACTCTTTCTTTGTGCAAAAATGAACGGATGAAAAGGCCTCCATAAATAAAAAATAATTAAGAAGATTTAAAGATTGACAACAGAATTCAGTACAAACTTTAGATATTTGAAAGCCTTGGGAGAGTTTCTAAACATGCAAGCTAATTTAGAGTACAGTATAAGGCATTTTATTCGATACTTAAATGAATAGAAAACATTGTTGTTGGAGGTAGATATGCTGCATACAAAAAATGAGGAATTATTTTAATAATACAAATTTTCATACACTGAAAAGTAAGTATATTTTAGTATTTTAATGCATATTAAAACCAAAAAATAGTAAAAAGGAGGGAGAAAAATTATAAAATAATAAACTAAATATCAATAGGTATAGACTTTTCTACGCTTAGGCCTTAGAGGATTGACTTTTTTGCTTATCTATGGAATGAGCCAGAGATAGATAAGGATGAAAAGGACTCTTCCAGTTTTAATAACTTTCCGCAGAACATGAGGGTACTTGCAGGATAGTTGCAGTGTACAGATATGTCTTGAATTTTATTACAGTTAGCCTTTTTTGAGAGCTACAACTATGGTGAGTTCAATGTATTTAAATAGGATAAATCCTGATTTTTCAATGGGTTATTTGGGGTATGTGTTCCATAATATATTATGATTTTAATTGTGATTCACAGATCATTTTGAAAATTGCTGTACCCCGTAATGAATACAATAAAATAACACAGCTATAAGATGGACCCTTGTAAAAATACTCGTATATAAGTGGCAAAATATGTTTATGAATGTACTTATAGCTATATCCCCATGACAGCAGACCTCTGTGCTTAGCAGATACAAACATTTTATTTTTATCTAAGCATACTCAACATGTTTGAGTAAAATTAATAATAGGTATGTATTTAAACGAAAGGATGATGAAGAATTATAATCATTTAGCGTAAGAAAAATCAATAAGGAATATCAATAAGAAATATTAAATGATTATTTTCTAGAAGAAATAGTTTTAATTATTATTCTAAATATTTTGTTTCCCCAATATACCATTATCCATGAACCAAAGCGCAGCACTAAAAATCATTATGAAATTGTTAAAGGTCATTATGAAGTTGTTAAATTGTCCAAGGTAAACTAGGATCTATTGTATTTTTAATGTTTACTGATAAAGCAAGTTGAATGATTTCCTTATAGCGGAGGTGGCAATTCCTGAGAAAAATTGGGTAATTCTGCAGCTACTTTGCATTTTAAGCAAATTTGGCCTAAACCATAGGCTCAATGGTTTAAAGAGAACATTTAAAATGGTGGCCATTTTAAATCTTTAATTTGAAACACCAAAAAATGTACGTTTTACAAAAATACCCCCATTGCAGCATACCTGCAAACTCAGCGAATTTCAAATGAAAAAGAGCATATTTCAATCCAATATAGCGAGATCTGACATGTTTTTGTAAACTCCATAACAATAACATGGGGAGTGAGTATGTAGGTTTGCTGCAACAGGTATGTTTAAACTGGATGGTTTTAATTCAATATTTAGTAGATTTGAACTAGAAGAAGCCATATACCAAGTTTTATTGAGATATGTTGAGAAATAAGCGAGATGTAGAATTTAACACATTTCCCATAAGGATAACATTGGAACAGCGTACTGTACTGTGTTTACCAGTAGCGATCTCTCAGTAACCAATGGTCATACAGCAACAAAATACTAAATTATTTGTTTTTTTAAGCTGAATTCAATGGTGTAAACCAAAATTACATTATTTTAATTTTTCTATGTAAAAAATAAAAAAAACATTTTTGGAGGTGTTACCCCCCTTCCAATAGTTTGATCAGGCTGGTTTTTAAACTCGTCCGAATAATTACTACTTTACATGTCTGTGCCAAATTTCATTCAGCACATTTTTACATGAGTTATTGTGCTTAGAGATACATATGTGTATAGATATTATATAGATATATTTATTTATGAAAATGAGCGAATGGTGTTTTTGGCATCTGGGGACCTCAAAACAAAAAGTTATAATGGTCTCAGGCTTAAGTCTCACCATGAGTCCTACGGTAACAGCTTCTTCCCTGTAGGGGAAATTGAGGCGGGTCAAAGCAAAACTGGCTAAGTGCAAAAACCATAATTTTTCAGGAAGCACAAAAACGATTATCTTTTGTTCACATAGTGCTATTGAGTTGAATTTTTTTACAAGTACACAAAGTACTTAAATTCTTTGGAAACAAAGATTTTTGAGGGTTTATTATTAACTTGCCAGAAAAAAATACATGAAATATTGCACTTAGCCAGTTTTGCTGTGACAGACTAAAATAGCCAGTTTTGCAGCCACAGTCGGAATGGAAAAGGCGAGTTTTGCTAAAACTGCTATATTTTAGCATTGTTTTTGAATAGCAAATAGTCAGCTTTGACGTAGAGTGAGCCACAGTCTGGGGGCTGTTTCTAAACGGGTTTTACAATTAATTACTTGCTACAAATTACCAAATACTAGTTGCAATCCATCTCAGTTGTGTCTTTAAGGTTTTTAAAAAGGAATCTCAGTATTACAAAATACAAAGTCAATATTATTGATTTACCAACATCGTTTAGAAACAGCCCCCAGTAAGTCGAAATGTAAAAAAACTGAAAGTCACGTGACCATAAGCTGCGACACCATTGGTCGGCTGCAAAATGACCAGCCGTGATGAAAGAGGCGAATTTTGCTATAACCACTAAACTTTAACATCGTTTTTAAATAGGAAATAATAATTTTTGACACAAAATGAGCACACAGTCTGGTGAATCAACTCCTGTAGAGTAAGGAAGCACCAAAATCTCAATTTAAAAAAAATTTCACTTAGCCAGTTTTGCTATGACACGCCTCAATTCGCAAAAATATAAAGAATTACAATTTTTAGTTATTATAGTTGACTAAAACTCAATTAATTGTAAAAGTAACTTTATTCACTTTACATTGTATAATATAACAAAAACTAGAATCAAAAAACAACAACAAAAACATTGAACTAAATGACATATGATGGAATAAATAAATCAGCTGATACTTTCACATACAGCCCAATATAGAATATACAACAAACTCCTCCACACCTATTTAAACATGTCCATTTCTTAGTTGATCGACATGCCTCTTGGTTGTAGATCCATCTTCCCTCTGCACTACATACATAACCCTTCCAAGTCTATTTTTGACAACTCCTCTTTCCCATTTCTTTCCTCTGTCATTATACACTCGAAAAGTCACGGGATCTCCAGTATGGAACGATCGCACCTTCTTCAATTCGTCCTTCTTTACCACATTCTTGTCCATGTCTGATGGGAGAAGCAGATCTAGCCTGGTTTTGATGTTTCTTCCCAACATCAACTCTGCTGGTGGTTTGCCGGTAGTGCTATTGGGAGCCCGCCGATTAGCAATCAAGAAGCGGCTCAGTTTCACGTTCAAGGTGCCCTTTTCATCCATCATTTTCAGTAAAGCTCTTTTAAGTGTCTGCACATACCGTTCTGCTTGCCCATTCGATGATGGGTGGTATGGGGCGATGGTCCTGTGATTTATTCCATTTTCTTTCAAGAAATGAAACTTTATTCACTTTACATTGTATAATATAACAAAAACTAGAATCAAAAACAACAACAAAAACATTGAACTAAATGACATATGATGGAATAAATAAATCAGCTGATACTTTCACATACAGCCCAATATAGAATATACAACAAACTAAATATTATTTTCAATCTAACAACACCAAGTTTATGGATGGTTTATAAATAACTGAGTTATGGTTGAATTTTAGCTAACAAGACAGCATGTTTTGGAGCAAAATAGTCGATTGTTGCGCTGAACCAAGTGCTGAAATAGACAAATTACACTGCCTTGTTTAATGAATTTAAATATAACTCAGTTGTTTATTAACCGATTTATATAATTTTTATCATTAGATTAGAAATAATGATTATTACAAAAACTTTTATTTTTATTATTATACAAAAATTTTTATTTATTATATTTTTTGTGAAATGTACCTTTTTTGGTATTTTAATTTAAAGATTTTAAACGGCTGCCATTTTAAAATTTACTATTCCATCATGCTGATTATTTTTTTATGTACTAACCTTGACTAGATACAGGTACATACTGAGTTTCAAAGAAATTGATTAAAAAACCTTTGATTTCCTTTGATCATTATGATAGAAAATACGATTCCCAAGATAAGGATTTTTATATTACAGTGGAACCTCTTTTAACTGTCACCCTTGGGATCAAAAGTGTGACGGCTTAGAGAATAGACGGGTAACATAAATTTCATTACACCTATACATGAGAGGTAGATTAAAAAAGTTTTGGAAAAAATTGTACCCTATATAATTGTATAATATATATTTTTTATGACATTACAAACATGCAAGAGTGAAACATGCAAAACTGCAATACTGTAAGGCGGGTTACACACTGGTGTCACAGGCATCGGTGTCGTAAGACACGTGTCGTGTCTCGTGAAATTTTGATGAAACATGATGTCTTTTGCGTGTCTCTTGTCATATGTCATATGACCGTGGTTACCGGTCAAGTGAAAAATGTCATCAGAAGAGGATGAATTGATGTCATTACCTGCAGTTGTAAGACTAAGACGTAGGTTTCACATACCCCGTAGATATTGGATCCAACACTACTGGACTTGGAGGTTCAATCCAGGTTATTACGTGTCAACAGCTAAACGATTATCCAGATAAGTTCAAAAATTATTTTAGAATGGAACAAGAAACTATTAACAAACTT
This sequence comes from Flexamia atlantica, assembly GCA_035578135.1. NCBI lineage: Eukaryota > Metazoa > Arthropoda > Insecta > Hemiptera > Cicadellidae > Flexamia > Flexamia atlantica. The sequence continues at coordinate 61,001,124 of JAQJVK010000003.1, read as the reverse complement.
TGTAATTTAGTCAAGAACAACTGTACTGTGGGTGAGAGTAACTGCCGTCAATCTATAAGCATTGAAGAACGACTCAAGATATTTTTAAGGTATGTTTTCTGTATACACATATTTTGCCTTAACAGTTAAAAAAAACAGCATTATCAATTTTCGTAGAATTTGTTTGCAAAGCAAAATTTGTCCCCAGACATAAAAGGATTACTGATTTTTAAATTAAGAGTTGAAATTAATCACCCTTTAAGATACATGTGTAGCCTAAACTTATCTCAAAATGAAATTAAATATTTAAAGGGCACAATAGGGGGATGTGTCAGGCGCATGCACGGGGCAGGTGTCGCATGAGACTGTCGTACCAAACACCGACCAACCGGTTTCGTGCGACACATGTCCGATACAGCTAAGATGTCGCAATAAGTGTGTAAGCTTTGATCTGACAACACAGGTTGGTTTCACGTGCGACATGTCTCAGACACGAAAATTGTGTACGAATTGTGTGATACGATGTCGCCGACACCAGTGTGTAACGGGCCTAGGTTTAGAGCACATTAAAGTACTGTACAGTAGCGGTGACGGATAACGAAGTGACGGTTAAAAGAGTGACAGATGATCGAGGTTCTACTGTATAAACTTATTTTTAATGACTTTTCAGGAAGGTATTGTAAACTGTTGTCACCTGACATCTCTACGGTCATCTATAGAGGAAGTGGCCAAGTGCCCAGTGTGCCTTGAACTTCTCAAGCCTCCAGTCACTCTATGTGTCAACGGCCACGGGACTTGCACTGCGTGTAAAGGAACCCTCTCAAAGTGCTCAACTTGTAGGCAACCCTACCTCAACTATGAACCAAGGGTACTGAATGAGATTCTACAAAAAATGCCAAAAGTCTGTAAATATTATTATAAGGGTTGTAGAAAGCTTGCAATTACAGATGACCATGAACTTTACTGTGCGTTTAGAAAAGTGAAATGCATTTTTCATGATGAAAGACAGACCTATTGTGCCTGGGAGGGGTTTGCTGAAGAATTTGATGAGCATGTGTACTGGGATTGTCCTTTTGGGTACTCAAAAGTCAATGACTCAGAAAATACATTTAGATTCCGTAAATTCAAAAGTCACTGTAGAGAGAAATCTTTGTTATATGATCTCAAGTGGGTTGATGAATGTAGAGACCAGCTTTTTGTTTTTACTCATGTCAAAATTAACGGTATTTTTTGTTTGTACATGAACCACTTCCCACTTGAAACACCAACAGTTAACTTTTACTTCACACTATGCTTTGAAAACAGTGGTGGGAAGGTTTTATATCAATACAAACTGAAAGCAATTACTGAGACTACACTGGATCGGGAAATCAAATTGGATAACAATGAGCACTGCATGCGAGTGCCACTGGCAGAGTTGGACAAACTGGTTGATGAAAAGGGAGATCTTTATGTGAATTATGAAGTAACAACTGAACCTCTCTGACTCAAAGGTAGGTAACGTTTTCAGAAAATCAAAAGCTTTAAGTAGACATAATAAATAATAACATATTAATGATTTTTATCTATACCATCATGAAAATGCGATGCTCAAAACATAAAACAGTTGGCTTTTTCCAATGTAGTCGTATGGAAAAATGACTAGCTACGCTTAAGTTTTGAGAGTCACAATTTAGTGATGCCAAGTATACCTATTTCTGTCTTGCTAGTTCAGAACTTTTTCAGTTGTATAATTTATCATCAATTTAAAGAAGCAAAAAAATTATTTTAGTAATAGTATATTTCATTACAAGGACCTAAAGTGACGCTTTTCGTACAAGGTCAAGTTTTACAACCGAGGCTGTAAGCCGAGGTTGAAAAATGACCGAGTAACGAAAAGCAGCTTTAGGTCCGTGTGATGAACTATATTTTTCGTTATATTGCTCAATACAATACGTAAACTACTTAAGAAAACCAAAATGTTACAGCTTGTTTACCTTTAAAGATGCCACCGTCTTGTTCTTGCTATTTGAAGCAATCAGCTGATTGTCTGTTTCATTTGTGTTGGGGTAGACTGACAACAATGAACAACTATCGACATATCGAACGCATGTAATAATCGATTGGTGAAATGAGCGAGTTTCACAAATTGATTAAACTGACAACAATGAATGTTTCGATAATAACTATGAATGTTTCGATTATTTGTAATCGAATGAATATTGTTCGATTATTACGACGTACTTGGCACTTTTTGACTTTTATAGTCCTAGGACTATAAAGAGTCAGCTGGTATCGAGTACATCAGCTTTTAATTCATAGGAATAAAAAGAATGTATTTAGGTCCGGAAAACATGCATTAAAAACATCTGTTTTTGAAGCAGTATAACGAAAATTACTATTATGTCATGTGTATATACTGAAATGAAAAGATACAAAAGGACTATTAGCAACGCTATTAAAAGCATCCTAAAATTGAAAAATTAAAGTTTTACTTATCAATAAGTTTGATTTTAAGACTAAGTCAGTATTTTCATACAAGTTATGTTTGTTTAGTAAAACATCCATACCCCTAAAACTATAGATAAGTTTCATGACCGACTTCTAAGTTATGTCAAAATAAAAAATCTTTACTTTTAGTAGGGGAGAGCGGGGTATGGCCTACACTTAAGCGAGATGCCTCATTGCTCCTATAATAACGATTCTAGAAGAACACAAACAGTGTTTAAAGTTACTTCAGTTCATTGGCTACTAATTTGTCATAGATTTTCCTGGATATTCTTACAATGTTTTTAGCAATAAATTTTAAGAAAACCCCTTACACTGTACGGATTTACCCCAAGGGGTGGGGTAATCCCGTACATTTGTTGGGGTAACACCGTACACTAATATAATTTGGCTTAAGGAAGGAATTAAGCATCAAAGCTTTGCAAAAAGGTGTTTATTACATTAATGTATAAAAAATAATAAAGGAAAAGCCTAAAGTTTATATATTTATGGTTTCTACTAACATTGATCGTTAAGTATTAATTCAAACACCTAACATATAAAATTACAAATAAATGTCTCTGGTTTCTCCACATTGTTTCAAGGGATAGCACAATAATAATATTGCCAGAGTTTAATGATTGTTATAAATCAATAAAAAAGAGAATAATAAAAGAGAACAATAAAACAGAAGCCCAATGTTTATGGGCCCGATGTTTATCACGTCATTAATAGCGCATTTCATCGCTTCTTCACTCCACTGGCATCTATCAGTTTTTCTCTTGTAGTAAAGAACCATTTGTAAAGAGAGAAATTTGCTAGTTTCAACAAATAACAAAGTATTTAATAAATATAAATGAAAATAACATCACCTTTATGTTACCATAACAACCCATTTGGGGCAATCCCGTACACCTGTGTACGGGAATACCCCGCCTGGGACCCCGTGGACATTTTGAAGCATAACCTCAAATCTATAGCACGAAGAAATCACAGCCTTACTGTAAATTGTAACTAAGGAAATGAGCAATTGTTAGGTATAGTAATTATTATCTAATACGTAACGATTATCCACCTACCTCTTATTTCCCGTAGATGAAAAGTAATAACGAAACAATTAAAAACAAAAGTTTTAAGTATAAAAACTGGCGTAGTGACATCACGTGGTTCAACTCTCTCCTGTGAGCTTTCGGCGTTAGCCGCTAGGTTGCAGCACTGACCGGGCCTCTCTATCCCCCTCCCAGAACCGGAAACCATGGTGTACGGCCGTACCTCGCTGTAAGGCTTTACCCCGCTCTCCCCTACTAGCGTCATTTCTGTATCATAGTGGAAACGGTATACAATTCATGAATTGAATATTTATTTGTTATAATCATTTCAGGTTGCATCCTTAAAAACCAGATATTTAGAAAATGTCATGAAAAAGTTTATCCATCACACTATTTTATGATTCAACCTGCTCAGGTTGTTGGAAGAGAGAAGTCAGTATAGTGAAACTTCTGAACCCTGCATGTTACTTCATTTATCATTGTTTTCTTTAAACCTGGAGACAAATTAAAAGAAATTAAAAAAAATAGTAGTAGTTGCATTATGGATTTTAAAAACATCATGGAAGAAAAAATATACAAAAATAGTGACAGTCAAATACTTATCTTTAGCTGCAAGGCAGTCAAATGTGTTTCTATGGTTTTTATATAAAATATTGTGAAATTTACACACGTGTTTCCATTGAAACCATTCTAAGGAATTTAGATTTCATGAAATTAGAATAAATTAGAGAAATTTCATGGACCTTTATATATTGTTTAAAAAGTTCCATCCCCCTCCTTTATTTTTTTTTTACTTGTTACAAAAAACGAATCACCTTTGAGGAATAATATTAACTTAACCCAAAGTATCCTTTGACGTTATCTGAAATTTTGAGCTGAAAATACTTTTGAATAACCTCTAATTTTAAAGTGTTTTTTATATTTTTATGTTTAAAAAATCTCTTTAAAATAAGGGGTCACTCAAAAGAGGTTTGGTTTAGAGAAGTTTAAGTTGCCCCCAAAATCCCACATTTTTGCAGGACACTCAAAGTTTTAAATATTACCAAAAGAGACCACTTTTTCATTTAATGGCATTAGTAAATGAATGAGTTACTTATGTTTTTAAAACACCAAAGGAGGAAAAGGTGGAATAAGATTCCAAAATTCTTAAATGCCAGGTTCAAGAATGAGTTGTATTCAAAATTTTTACAAGCTGCCAATTTGGATAGAAACAATAAATAAATAAATACATCTTTATTTGTCTTAAGGATACATTTACATATCATTGACAAAGTCAGAATTACAGTGTAGAGAACCAAGTCAAAAGGCCTTAGTAATAAAAAAAAATAATTTAAGAAAAAGTTTACTACAAGAAAACAAGAAAATTTAATTTGCTTCTAGCAAAAAACACAAAGATATTTTACAGTAGCTTAATTCAGAAAATAAAAAAATAAATAAGCAGCAGGGGACAGTAACCAATGTAAGTTGAAAGTTAAAGGGATATGTTTTCACAATTGAAAAATTCTTCCAGATCATAAAAAGGATTTTCCAGTAGCCAATTTTAGAGTAAAGTTTTGAATTTCTTTTCAGGATGAGCACTAATAGAGCTTCTTAGGACATCGTATATTTTAACTGATAGGACAATGTGACTGTTACCAGTTTTAGTTAGGCGGTGGGGTTGTATCACGGCATTATTTTTGAATCGTGTATTATGATTGTGGTTGTTAAATTTTAAGTTTTCAAAATTTTTTAGAATATTAATGGTAAGAGTAAAAATAAATAGATTTACTACTGTTTGAATCTGCCAATTGATGAAAAGGGGTTTACAGTGCTCTCTTGGATTAGACCCATGGCTTTCTTTTGAAGAATTAGAATTTCTTTTATTCTCCCACTTACACCCCAAAAAATCAAACCGTATCTCATTATTGATTGAAAATAAACAAAATATGCTGTTTTAAGGTAGTTTATTGGGATTTGATTTTTAAGTCGACTTAACATATAAATAACTCGAGATAGCAAGGAGGGCAGATAGTCAATGTGTGAATTCCAGGAGAGTTGATTGTCGACATATAAACCCAAAAATTTAGCTGTCATTACTGTATCGTTTGATTGAGCACAGTTGTTTTTTAACGTAAATAGAATATTTTGAGTTTTTCCCTCATCTAACAAAAATCCATGTGAATGAAACCAATTAGATGCACTTTGCATTGTCAGATCAGCTAATCTGTCTAATTCATTTAGGTTTCTGCTTACATGAAAAAAAGTCGTATCATCAGCGTAGAGGATAGTTTTAGTATTAAGAGCCAAAGGTAAGTCATTAATATAAATTAAAAACAGGAAATGTCCAAGGACCGATCCTTGTGGAACCCCCCAATTAACTTTTTTAACTTGGGAAGACTTTCCATTAATACAAACAATTTGATTACAGTTATTGAGATAAGAGGAAAAAAAATTTCTGTTCAAGTCAGAGACCTCCAACCTCCATCATTCGCCTATTCTTTGAAAGCTCTTTTAAATGAGGTTCCATTCTGATCGAAGAAGTTTGCATTTTAAGATTTTGAGTTGCTGCTCCCTAAATCCCTAATTTTTGGGGGACAGTCAAAATTTCCAATAATGTCAAGATACTTTTTGTTATTTTTTTTTAACAAAAATACATTATAAACAAACAAAAAAATTGAAGAGGGGGACTTACTTTTTTACTAACTGAATATTTTTTTTGTAATGTTATTAAAATAAAAAACAAAGTGCCGTTTAAATTTCTTTAATATTAGCGACTGACTTGTTCTAGCACTAAGGCCATTTGTAAGTCTAGTATCTACATAACCTTGATTTTTATTTTATTTTAGCCTATACTCAGTTTCATGTTCACCTTTCAGTATGTAATTTCCATAACCTGTGTATTCATTTGACATTTTAAGTTGTACTAGCCAAATTATGTTATAATCAGCTGATGATTTTATAAATTGTTGTTATGGATGTTTGTAAACAAATGAACTCAGTAAAGTTAACAGAATTGATATCTTCTATATATGACCTGTACTGAAAGGTGAATGTGGAATCGAGTATAAGTAAAGAGCAACAATCTCTTTCAACTCAAATAATGCGCATGATATTTGCTAATTTTTTAGCCGTTAAAAAAAATTTTTTTTGTCTTCAACATTAAAACTATTCATTGGTAATAGCCCTAATCTGTGAAAATATATATCAAATAATTACACTGAATCAGCAGTTTTATGCACCTTTTTGTCGGCAGTAAAGAAACTCTTTGTCACGTTATAGCTAATGTAAAATAAATATATTGGTGATGAATTATTTATCTGTTCTTATGAGATACTAATTAAAACAGGAGCAAATAAACAGCTTCAAGAATCAAACCTCTTGTATACTTGAACCTGTAACGGTTTCCACTAATGAAAAAACCCTTGAAAAGTGGAGTTACAAGTTTGAATGCCATGGCCTAGTTACTAGATACGGCCATGCGATAACAATATTTGATAAATATTAGTTTACTAGGTTTGAAGGATTGAGAAACATAGTGGTTTATGCAAAAAAAATTGTAATGATTGAAATATACATTATTTTTTCTCAAACTTGCAGTACTATAAAGTAAGGAACGTAACATGCTATCAAAGTAAGTTTTATTGTACCTGCATGAAAATCCTGCACTCGCCTATCCTGCGGGAACCATCATGTTCATACGGCAAATACTACTTACCAGGCTTGTAACGTAATTAAATAATCCTAATCATGTTCACTGATAACACAAATAAAAAATAATAATTTGACTGTTAACCTCTTTTTTGCCGGGTTCTATCGCCTAAACGGTAAGTCCTATCGAAAAACAGAGGGCATTTTACAAAAACAAATTTTCTCAGATTTTTCATTCTTTATTTTTGATTTCTGATCTGTTTACTAAAATCTACTATAAAGGGGTTCATAAGTCCTGGACTGGTTTAGATAAACTTTAAATAGGTAAAGGAGGCCTACAATATGTTTTACCCTTTTTATTTAATTTTTTTTAAGTTAAACTGGCCCAGGATTTTTGAGACACTTGTATTTGCCATCTTATCACGTAATACTTTATATTACAGTCTATATTTGTCATTGATAAAATTACTCATGTAAAGTATCGCTCATTAAGTACCCACTTGCTATTGGTCCGGACAAAGGTTTAATTTTTTATGTGTGAGTCTGTTGATTATTGCCGGTGCTGCAACAGAATTGTCCAATTTTGGTTTGAAATGTGTATTGCATTTCCTTGAAAAATCAGTCAGGAGTTCAGTCCTGGAGTAGGATCCGCCAATCGGGGACCACTGCACTATATATACAGAATCTATATTGAATTGGTTGTGTAAACTCTTGTATGGATCACGTTGAGAAATCAGCAAATAATACTATAAAATTAAAACTTTTAAAATAAAAAGTGATGCATTATTTCAGTGATTATTTTGTTTTTAACAAAATATTTATAGTTTTACCAATAACAAGTTCTTGGGGCTTTGACTTAATATTACCTTTTGGCTTTGAAAAATATCAAAGCTCTACACAGCTTTTTTAATAAAGTGATTTTGATTTGATTTGATACACATTTTATTTTTTATTAGAAAAAATAATTCCTGTAAATTTCTGTTTTTTCTAAAAAAAAGTTGGACCCTTCCCTGCCAATACAAATTTTGTTATTTTAAATATAAGCAGAATTTTTCTTTAGCCCTTCTTTATAGTCAGTGATCTAGATAGGTAATCTATTATTCATTCTATGCTAAAAAATTCCTGATCCTTAGAACCAAACCACGTTTTTTCCCATAGAGTCTCATGAAAATGCATTGCTAAGTTGTTTTACTCAGATACCTAAAAATCATGACAATAATGCCCAAGCAATACATATTTTTTTGGCTGGTAAAATCTAAATTTTTGATTTATAATATAAATCCTCTTCTTAACTTAATGTGGTTGCGGTTGTTTTCTTTGGTTTATAAATAGTTAAAAACCGGTCAGTTACCCTTCACGATACCTTCCTCCATTGATGTTAAATAAAGTTTTTTATAAAAAACATTTAAAAAATATGAAAGTTTTTATATTTTATATTTGAAATATAAATGAAGTTTTTAGAGTATACTGTAGACGCCCTCTAGTTCGGCTACCTCGGGACTGGACCCCTGGCCGGACTACAAAATGGCCGGACCACCCGGATGTACTATCAAAATGTAAAATAACCCTATTAAATCCCAAAACCTATGTTTAAAAATCAACAAAACATGCTATTTAAACATATTTACAGTGTTTAATTGCCAAAGAAAATATTTTGACGTCTCTTATGTTGAACTGTCATATTGTGTCACTGGTTTTACCGATACTGTACTGAGGATATAAAGTGAGCAGAAAAACTCTTTATTTACTGTAAAAACACACTAGAAATTTATTTGCCGAATTAAGTTACACGTATTACTTGAATTATAACCTATAAAAATGTTAAGAAACATGTTATTTTCTTTATTGTATACAAGTGAAATCCAAGGTCAAATCTCACTGTAAAGTCCTCATATTGAAAGAATAACATCTTTTGTTAGTTGAGGTCAAGTGTGTCCATCAATTACAAGCTTGTCCGTAATCTAAACTGACATAAATAGTTAACTTCTTCGGCCGGAAACTAAAGATTCAGGATAAATACTGTCGAAGGTCATTCCCTCGCGGTGCGGCGGCGTGGTGATATAACGGATATAATCCACCATCCTAGGACCGGCCGGACCATCCGGCGACCGATCCAACCAAAGCCGAACTAGAGGGCGCCTACTGTACTAAGCTTAATTTTTGGAAGGGTTGTGATCACCAAATTTGCTTCTGCACATTAAGTAAATTGTTGATTCTTGTCACACAGTGCTCAACTAAAGAAGAAAGTTTTTGGTATTGAAAAATGAGTGATTAAGTTCCTAAATCTCCTCTTAAAAATTGAAATCTTGCTGTGAGATTTTATGCTGCCTTGAAACGAGATTGGACATAGTTCCAGAAGTTATCGATAGGTAGTAGCACAATAATGTCGTTATCAGATTGTCTGGAGGTAAAATGTTTAAACAAATGGCGTTTGAAAGCCTCTCCAAGAGTAAATTTCAAGATGTTTTGGTGACAACTACACTTATCGTGTAAACAGTGTTCCATTCAGCTTACTGGCAAGAACACAGTCCCTGTCACTAGAGTGCTCATGGCACATTAAACACTGAGCAGAGAATGTAAAACCTGGACATAGTAAGCAGTGCTGCTCCCAACCACATTTTGGGATGTACAGGTACTGGTACTTACACCCACAGCAAAAGTGATAATGAGGGAAGTATTGAATTCAGCATAGCCAAAAGACGGCAATTGTGGCAGGTTCTGCACTATTTGAAGCATTTTGATTAATACCGATCACAAGTCATATTTGTTTTTACATTCTTAAAATAAAGATAGGTTCATTTTCAAGCTAATGCCAAAACTACTTGATAGCTTTTTTAAAAATTTGCTTTCACAAATTCCCTTTCCATTTGATGGGAGATTGAAGGCACTTTTGTCAAGTCATAACTATTCCAAACAAGCTTTTTACAAGAGAAAGTAGTTTGGTGCTGAGGGTCGATTGAGTTATTTTGTTGAATCTTATTACTTTCAATTATTATGGTAATAACTTAGAATTAGTTTTAATGAAAACTTTTACTTTTTGGAGCAAAATGGTGTTCTCTGGTGAAGCTGGGATTATCAGCTAGTTCTGCTGATTAATAGTAGTACTGGATTCACTTCTGAGCCGGCTAGGCCCTGTCTAGGGCTCTGGGAGGGGGCAGTGCAAGGTACAAAATACAAGTATTCTTTGTTTGAAATTCATTATTGGTGATGGTGATTTTATATTTTGATTTGGATTCTTGCGGACATTTGCTATCACTGATTAGTTTACAAAAAATAATGAAAAATGATAAAAAATAATCAGTTGTTTTTCACTAATCAGTGATGGCAAATATCCGCAAAAATCCAAATAAAAATATAAGTATTCTATTAGGAAATTTTAAAGCTTTATCTAATCAAGTTCACCCTTCTTAATTTAGAAGTTTACTTTGTTCATAATTAAATAAATACCAAACCAAGAACTAAAAGTAACAATTTGCAAGTAACTTTAAAATTTTTATTAATTCATAAGGAAGAAACACTCGAGCTAGTCAAATATAGACAAGAGTTTTACTATTTAACTATTTCCCCAAAAAGGCATTGCCCGAGGGTTGGCAAAAATTTCAAAAAGTCCCTGGAGTTTAAGTAAACTAGGTATTTACAAAGCAAGTGCATGAATTACTTGAAACATTTGTCAGAGCCTCCTGTCATCTTAGGGTTTAGTCCGTAAGAATAATGATAATTTCCCTAAAACTTGCTTAGCTTTGAACACAATTTACTCACTTACCTTAAATTGTTTTAATAAATATGATCCCTGAATAGACTTTTCTTATTATTTGTACTTTATCTTAGTTAAACTACATGGACATTTTGAAATATTTTTTACAGCTAAAACTTTTAATGAAAAATTGCTAATTTTATATGTAAATATTATAAATGATTCAACAAATCAGATATTCCAGGATGGTAGTCTCACAATTCAATATATGTTTTGTACTATCTTTAATGTGATACTAATTTTGTAACTGAATCAAAAATAAAGGTGTAGCAACTAACTGCTGTTTGAAATTAACATATACTTCTTACTGGACAATCCCCTGAAAGATGACAGGTACTGCAGACCATTAAAGAATTCTGTTTACATAAAAAAAGAAAATGAATAATATGAAATTATGCTTCCATATAATATGATATCATATGTATATATTTATATTTATATAAATATGCGTATGTATTTATATTTATCTATGATATATATGTAATATGTATGAGATATATATGAGGATATGTGATTTAAATGTAATAATGGGACCTTTGTTCAAGATGTCATTAACTTTGGATTACAGCCTATTGGCATGAATTTTGTTTTGAGGTATCAATAGCTAAAACATTTTATATGTCACATTTATATCAGTGGAAAAATATGTTAAAGTTTCCATCTTTACATTGCCACAGTTGGAGCTTAAAAAGTCTGGTACTGTATCATAAATGGATAAATCAATTTACCCTTCAGTAAGTGCTTCAAGTATTATCTTGTCTATCTGATGGGAGTTCAAAGGTAGTAGCTTGAGGTCACCATTCCAAACAAGTCTTGCATTTGGAGTCAGTTTGGTGCTGAAGATTGCTTGATTTGCAGAACATTTTTAGGTTAAATCATTATGGTAAGCTCTAATTAATTTTTACAATGACAAACTTTAATTTTATTAGAATATACATTTATGATCTATTGTACATTAATTTTTAAAACTTTAATTCAATCCTAAATAAAGACAATTACTCTAGGTATGTTATATGCACTGGGATGCGTCAGTGTCTTCCCCGTAATCACCCTCAAGAGAAATTCGAGGCAGAGAACCTCAGTAAACAGATTGTATTTTGGTGATTGCTATAATTCGTTTGGTTGATACTTAAATATAGTTATGCCATAATTATAATTTTCACCACACTACGACGTAATCACCTGTTTTAAAAACATTTTTTCTTGGCTGAAACCAGCTCTTTTCCACATGAGGGCCGAAAGTCTGCTGATCCTTTATTTGCTCGGAACAACATGAGAACATCACACAATTATACGGCATTCAGTAGGTTCCAAAGTCAGCCTAGTTTGCCATCATATGATTTTCATAGCTGTGTTTATTTGAACCTTGACAAATAAGAAGTTGAATCGTTGCTCATAACCTCAAAGTTTTGTTTTCAAGTGTGACAAATAAATAATCAGATTTTTAATGTTATATATGGCATATAGTATATTTCTTTGTGTAGTGTGGTGAAAAATAGCATTCGTTTCTCGGCTGAAAGGGTTTTGCAAATCTCGATCATTGAGGCTGCAAAACCTCATTTTCAGCCCTTGTTGCGAAATATACTATATTACGTTTTGACACATTCACTGAAGAAAAATGTTTACCATATTATGAAACAAATGTGTTTATAACATCAAGTACCGGTACTAAAAATCTCGAGGTGAAAAAAATTTAATATTAGTAACAGAAAAGTAAAAAAGGTTTAGATGAATTTGACAGCTTAAAATTGTGAGCCCATAACTAGCTTTGACTAATCCCTTTACCTTAAATATTTACTCTTAGTCATGTGGGTATGAACCTTAAGAACCGTCCGTGTTTTTCCTTATGAAGAAAACTTATTTACATAAACATCTTCTTTCAAAAGAAAGTTGCTTCAATACAAAGGGTAAAGGGGTAAAGGGTAAAGCGTAAAGTTGATCTATCTATAAGTATAAAAGAGGATGTTGGTAGTATATTTGTATATATAGTTAGCATTGATGAACTCAGACACCGCTGGACCGATGGCCACAAAACTTGGTACATACATGTAGAATTTCGTGGAGTAGCCTAGGTTTATACACCATCAATTTCGTGATAACTTTCAGGGCTTAGCCCTGGGACCGTCTTAAAGGTACCCATGTCAGGGATTTTGAAAGAATTTTAGTTAGATTTGTTTACTAACAAAACATATGAAAGTAAAATTTTAAACATGTGATGTATATTAATGGTATGTTTTGTCCTGCTACCTATTTAATTATATTTGTTTATATGAAGATTTGTTTCTTGGTGCCAGATGGTTAATGAATTAGACTTTTGCATACATTTTAAATGCAATACACTATATAAAATGCTGCAGTACAATAAATTATACATTGTACGTTATGTTTTAATATAACATAATTATTTTATCTACAGCAATTTTCAAAAATTGTCGGGACGGCTTTTCCACTTTTTTGTTCAATATAGACCCTAACAGATTTAGTCAGCATTTTCAAAAATTGCTGGGACGGCATTTGTAATTGTTATTTATCAAAGGTAGACCCTTAAAACTTAAGAAAATTATATTTTGACAAGGGATATAATTTCTAGGCATGTTCTATGGTTTTACCCACACATATACCTTCATGAAGCAGAAAAACATTCTTAGAATTCGCTGAGTGCGCAGGTCTGCTAGGATGGGGAAAAATAATATTAGTCCTTCCTAAGGGCTACTCTATACTATAGATGCGAGCAGTTTAAACGCTCCGCCGAAAAAGCCAATGGTGCCCTATGATCATCATCAGGGCAAGCTCAGGTCGTGCGGTAAGCAAAAATGACCATAAATGCTTCTTGGTGTTTGACTTAGGGTAAGCCAGTCTTGGTAACCTTGCTTCTCAAGTGTGTGAGTGCAATCCTTTCCACTTCATAGCAGGACCGACTGGGTAGCCTACCCAAACAGCACTTGCAAGAGGGAGGACGCCGATACTGGGCATGAGCCTACTGAGGGCAGCGGCACCTTTGGGGCCTTTGTCGGTGGGGGGCTGGATATGGTCGTATTTTTAGTAGGCAGGCCCTTTAGACAGGGATAGGAAACTCCCGTTGCAGCATACCTGAGTACTAAACGAATTAAAAAAAACATTTTTCTGTTTCAAGAAAGAACATTTTACATGTTTAAAGAAATATGTTTTTACACAAGAAGAATGTATGAAAAAACAAAACTATGTTTATGAAGAGTGATATATCGTATGTTGTATTTTTATCGTGGGCGAAGCCACAGGTCCTGCTATTAACAATTAAAAATAAACTTTAAATATATAAATATACTAACTTTGAATATATATTTGCAATAAAATTAATAACAGATGTGTGTGTGTGTGTGTGTGTGTGTGTGTGTGTGTGTGTGTGTGTGTGTGTGTGTGTGTGTCTTTAAGCACGATAACTCGTGTAAAAATGATTATAACTGAATGAAAATTTGGCACAGGAATGTAAAGAAGTAATTATTCGGACGAGTTCAAAAATCAGCCTGATCGGACCATGGGAAGGAGGATAAACCCCTCCAAAAATGGGGTTTTCAGATTTTTTTATGTAGAAAAATAAAAATTATAAAATTTTGGTTTGGACCATTAAATTCAGCTTGGAAAGACTTCAGCTTTAAATTTAGTATCTTGAATAATTACTCTATGTCCATTGGTAACCGAGATATCGCTAGTGGTAAACATATAGGCCCAATACATTGTCCATACCTGAATGAAACTTAATGGCATTTCATATTTCATATTTACTGGCTTCGGTAAGACAAGTCTCATATTTCCATGCCACCAAACCTGCATACTCATATCCCATGTTGTTCGTATGGAGAACATTTTTGTATACTCATTTTACTTGATTTCAGGCTCCGTCTAAATGATTTACTTCAGCATTTGAAATTTGCTGAGTGTGCAGGTTTGCTCTAACGGTGGTGTTTTTTTTCTTTGATCACTTAATCAGCTTTCTTCTTATTCTTTTCAAATCTGACTGGTAGGATCAAGTGTTACACCTTCATTTTTATCCTTAATAATATTAGTAACACCTCACCTTTGATCTGACCCAATACTTTTTACATTTTCAAAAATCTCCAATTTTTTCTCTCTCAAAGTATCTTCAATCAACTTTCTGATTGAGTTTTGCATGTTAATACAGAGGATCTCACCAAACGCACAGAATCCAAGGACATGTGGCAAACACTCTGAAACGTAGGTCGTAGGTCCCAGATGTCGAGCAATGTTGACAGAGGTTCGTTGTCCCTGGATCTGCCTATGGATTGGTTAGAGGGTACAACACCTCCTGTTACTTTTAGTGCTTCTATGTATTGAAAAGTACTGGTATTTTTTTAGATATATAAGTGAAGGTTTACTGATGGACATTCATTAAAATAACTTACACCTGCTTATAATGCAAACAGGATTTTGAATTTTCAGGTAGATATTGACCTGGTATCCCTGCGGTCATCGATAGAGGAAGTGGCCCAGTGTCCAATGTGCCTTGAACTTCTCAAGCCCCCGGTCACTCTATGTGTCAACGGCCACGGGACCTGCACTGCATGTAAAGGAACCCTCACAAAGTGCTCAACTTGTAGGCAACCCTACCTCAACTATGAACCAAGGGTACTGAATGAGATTCTACAAAAAATACCAAACGTCTGTAAATATTATGATAAGGGTTGTAGCAAGCAAGGAACAGATGACCATGAACTTTACTGTGGGTTTAGAACAGTGAAATGTATTTTTCATGATGATAACTCTGGGGAATATTGCGGTTGGGAAGGGTGTGCAAATGAGTTTGGCTATCCTCATCATATTGATGACCATATAGAAAAGTGCTATATCGATACTGATGGACCAAACAGATTCAGGTTTCGAGATTTTAAACATTTTGAATCTCTAAAATCTTTATATGAACACAATTGCAACAAATGGGAAGGACAAACCTTAGAAGTTAGCATAGAATTTGAAGAATTTGATAGCAATGAAGGGGAAGAACACAATAGCAATGAAAGGGAAGAAAATTATAGCAATGAAGAGGAAGAACACAATAGCAATGAAGGGGAAGAATACAATAGTAATGAAGGGAAAGAACACTATAGCAATGAGGAGGAAGAACACAGTAGCAATGAAGGGGAAGAATACAATAGCAATGAAGGTGACAATAATGAAATATTTATATTTACTCATGCTAAAACAAAAGGAAACTTTTGTTGGTACATTAACTATTTCCCTCTTGAGAAACCAAAGGTAACCACATATTTCACACTATCCATTGAAAACAGCGTTGGTGAAATCTTGTATCGATACAAATTAAAAGCAACGACCAAGACTATACTGGAGCGTGAAGTCAAGGTGGATGACAACGCCTACTGCATGCGAGAGCCACTGGAAGAGTTGGAGAAACTGGTAGATGAGGAGGGAGATCTTTATGTAGATTATAAAATAACAACTGAACCTCTCTAATATGATTTCCAAGAGATTCCTACCACAGGTATGAAAAACTTTGAAAGAAAGTCAAATTGACAAGACTTAAATTTAGTACTTGAGAGTTTATGTATTAGAGTAGAGTGTAAAGACATTTCCTTCTACATTGTAGGCTTTTTGATCAAACAAGCTGTACATTTCAATAAAAAATGTAGAGTTGAAAGCAATAGTTGTCATTGAATTTGAGGTATGTTTTCGTATTTTTCAAAATTTCCAAAATTAATTTAGTGAGTAGGCCTACATTTGTCAAGAAATATTTTTAGGTTTCTATGTCCTTTTCAAATGACGTAATGTAATACAAATATAAATGAATATTTATAATTCTTATTTATTAGTCTGTTTGATTAAAGCCAGATCTACTACAGGGTAATGAAAATAAAAGTAAACGAAAATTTAAAATAACATTTTATTAAAAAAGGGATTTAAAACTTTTTTTACATGTACACCATTTTTAACTTGTGAAAGTTGTACTTGTTTCAAGTTGCTCTAAAACATCATTCCATACGGTTGCTTTGATTTATCAGTGTCCTTATGAGATGAAATTTATGTTGACCAATTGGTCAATATATCTTATCTTCAGTTTTTCTAGTTTCTATGATCAGAACAAAAACATAACTATTTAACATTGACAATAGAATGACTTGTATAACTTTATAGTAACTCGGATTTACAAACTGTTCCTCCCCTAAGAAGTTCAGGATTTATGATGCATTTTAATAAGAGGTTTAGTTTAAAAAAATTGTGTTTACATCCTTTGAAAGTCGGAGGGAAAATTTCATGTGTTTGGGCAACATTTCATCTCATCTTTTCTAAGACGTTATGGCTAGTAAGCTGACCCACTGTATAGTTTTATGTTATAGCATACATGAGAAGAGCACACCATTAAAGAACAGGCTAATTATGAGTAATTACATTTCAGTTTCATTTTTAAAACCTCTTTACCTTTTTTTGCACCAAGGACCATAATCCATTTTTAGCATTAATAATTTTTTACGCTATCATTTTTCTATTAGCCGATTTCCTTCATAGGGAAGAAACTGTTACTGTAGGTTTCATAGTAAGACCTAAGCCTGAGACCATCATAACTTTTCATTTTTAGGTCCATAGATGCCAAAAACACCTTCCGTTAATTTTCACATATATATATGTGTGTTTGAGCTTTATAACTCACTAGCAGAACCTGTGGCTTCGAATATTTATATCAATGAATATGTCATGTAGAGATGTAAATGTTTTATTGCGGCGTGTAGGTTAAAAAAATAAGTACCACAGTAGATAGTGAAGGTTTTCTTTTCACCGTTATAACTCAAAATCGGCCGGAACGATTATAACATCAAATGAGTCATTTTAAGGTACTTCTTTGTAGATTTACCATTACATCTCTGAATTGTCTAGTAGGTCATCAGTTAAGCACAGTAAAGGTCTGAACGTTTGGAGCAGTTATGATGCTATCCGTCGGCAGTGTTTCAAACTCGATTCATTTAGTTTTTAACTTAACATATGGGCGGTTAGTAATAGCTTTAAAGATCAACCTCTGATTGCAGCATTTATTTTTCTGTGAAAAGCCGGGACACCGTCGAATTAGATGAAAAAGGAGTTTGCCAAATTATTGTAACTGGTATGATTGTAATTAAAAACATAAGAGCCACCCTAAGGAAATAACTATAGCTCCCGCTGGCTAAATAGATGGTACCACATAATGAGCTTATGATTAAACATATAAGGTACAAAAGTAAACCAAATGCAACTTTTATATAGTACGAATGAGTCATTCGTACTATATAAAAGTATAACAAGGTCATTCGGAATGACCTAACAAATTCATCAAAACAACCATGAAACCACGTGAAAGGAATCAAATTATAAATCAGCTGTAACAACGTGTCCGTTTGTAAAGCTAATTACCAACTGCTTGATTGAATAAAATTGGAAAAAGATCGTGCATTACATTGACATGGGAAATTTCCAAAGCTTCAACCCCACCAAAATCCTCTTAAAACCTCGAAATTTGAAAGATCCGTTCTTGGTGAATGCTAACACTCTGTAAGGAACGTCCATGCAAATTTTCAAGGTTCTACGTCAAGTAGTTTGGGCTGTACAATGATAGGTCAGTGGTATTTGACAAAAATATAGTAGAGAAGATAGTATAGTTATAACTTACAATCAGGGATTTGTATACTTTATAAATTTTTACATAAATAGATCAAAGAATCATATCATTACAGCACATTCTGTTTGTGACTAAAAAACCACTGTACTTTTCTCTTCCAATCTTGCCGGGATTTAGTCTCAAGACTCAGCCACAAAAGGCAGTACGCTCTTCACGTTTAAAACTATGTACGTCGAATTGTACGTAACACCAAATCATCGGACAGGCATAGATGTAGTAAAAAAATTATTAGGAACGCCTCCAGGAAAAACAATAACTCCCGCTACCGAAGTAAAGATGGTGCCACTTAACTAATTAATGGTGGATTTTATCTAAACTAAATGTAACTTTTATATAGTACATAATTATGTCCTTGAAATAAATCAACAAAAAACAATGAAGCCATCAAGAAAGAAATCAATTATTATCATCTGCATCAACGTATAACAACCAGCTGATTGTTTCGTGAACATTAAAAATGTAAACAAAAATCGTCCAACACACTTTTATATGGGAAAATTTGAAAACTTTGGCCTCGCCAAAAACCGCTTTATACTATGAATTTTGTGAAATTCGTTCTTAGCGGGTGCCCTAGCTACGCCCTAAAAGGAATATTCATGCAAATTTTCAAGGTTCTAGGTCAAATAGTTTGGGCTGTACGATGATGGGTGAGTGGTATTTGACAAATATATAGTAGACTAGCTGATCAACACGGTTTTACCCGTGGAAAAACAGAAAAACGTCCTTGGATTCATGATTTAATGTTAAGGTTGCCATGACAACTACATGAGCTTCCCTATACTTTAACATTGGAACTTTGATGTGTCATAGGGCGTAGCCATGAGGAAATTTTTAAAAATCTGTTCTTAGTGGGTACCTTTGCCCTGAGAGGAACTTTCATGCAAAGTTTCAAGGTTCTAGGATATGTAGTTTGAGCTGTGCGATGATAGGAGAGTGTTATTTGACAAATATATAGTAGAAGATTAAAAATGGTCTGATCTGGAATTTGGCACAGACATGTAAAATAGTGACGGACGAGTTTGAAAGCAGCCCGATCGGGCCACCATAAGCAGCCCGATCGGGGGGGGTAAGGAGGATAACCCCTCCCCAAAAAAGGGATTTTTGAGCTTTTTACATTGAAAAATAAAAAAAACAATACAATTTTATCGAATTTCCTTAAAGGAATAAGCTATTACCGTAGGTCTCATGGTAAGACCTAAGCCCGAGACCATGTTAACTTTTCATTTTGGGGCCCCCAGAAGCAAAAAACACTATTTGTTTGAATTTATATATATATATATATATATATATATATATATATATATATATATATATCTACTATATATTTGTCAAATACCACTCACCTATCATCGCACAGCCCAAACTATACAACCTAGGACCTTGAAATTTTGCGTGGACTTTCCTTTTAGGGCGTAGGCATCCGCTAAGAAAGGATTTTACATGATTCGTAGTATAAAGGGGTTTTTGGCGAGGTCAAAGTTTTCAAATTTTCCCTTATAAAAGTGTTATGGACGATCTTTTGTTTACATTCCCAATGTTCATTCAATCAAGCAGCTGGGAGTTAGCTTCACAAATGTACAAAATATGCTGTTACAGCTGATTATAATTTGCTTTCTTTCATCACGGTTTTATGATTTTTTTGTTGATTTATTTTACGGAACATAATTATGTACTAATAGTTCTGGACAGCCTTACTGGCGGGTGGCGAAAATTGTAATCTCCCAAAATGTCTGCTAAATAAACACATGTTTTGGAAGAACTGTCAAGACTTTGTTTACGTTTCACCTCATTTACACTACAAAAGAATGCCCTGTAATATTTCACCGAGAGATTTCTTACGCAATTAAAATTTCTGGAAAATATTTGCGCAATGCATCAGCTGGTCTTTTTGTTTTGGCAACCTTTCATCTTAAATGATTTGTTTACATTTAAGAATGTGTTTCCACACTTTTGTCGTCGTACTTCATGAATTGTGTTGAGCTTGCAAGCATTTAACATTAGTTGCACTTGCAGTTGCAGCAAAATATTTTCTTGTGTAAAGTACCTTTACATACACAAATGACCATGTGATTGATTACCAACATTGCAGATATTAAACACTAATTACGACAACAGCGCACTCACTCACCCGCCAGTAAGGCTGTCCAGAGCTTTATATAAAAGTTACATTTAGTTTAATTTTAAAACCTAATCTGTTTAATCATGAATTCAGTATATGGCACCATCTTTATTTCGGCAGCGGGAGTTTATTTATGCCTAATACGATGATTTGGCGTTTATACTAATTCAACCTCTATAGTTTAAAGCCTGAAGAGCGTGCTGCCTTTTGTGGTTGAGTCTTGAAACTGAATCCCGGAAAAATGAGTAGTTCCCGTGCCGAAAACGAGACGGCACCACTTTAATTTTTCAGTCCGATTGGAATATTAGTTGGAGTTTACGGATCAAGCTGACTTTGTAAAGTCAAGCAGCTGGTTGTAATATTTTTACAGTTGTACGTTAGTGTTTTATATTGCTGTAATCTTTGGCCATGCTTAATCGGTTTTTTTCTTATTTTACAAACATTCTCACTTTTAAATTTGGACAATGAGTGGAAGCGCGGACGACGGAGTTGTTATTTCCTTAAACTATTCTATTCGTCAGCGCTAACTTATCCTCTGCTTTAAGGCGGTGGAACTGAAAAAGAAAAACATTGAATATCCCTACCTAGAGGGTTCTGTACACATTGATATATGTTAAGTGAATCAGTTTGAAACACTGTCGACGGACAGCGCCACTGTTCCAAACATTCAGCTCTTTATTGTACTTTATTGATACCCTATATTTAACAATGTTAAGCTATATTGGCAAATAAGCATAGAAATACCTTAAAATTGACACATTTAAGGTTAAAATAGGTCTTGCCGTTTTAGAGTTATGACTGTAAAAAAACCTACACCATCGACTGTAATATGAGTTCAACTGTTTTTTAAACCTATACAACGCAACAACACGTAAACAGACCTCTACATTACAAATTCCTTGATTTAACCTTTTTTCATTTAGTCCCTTCAGATTCCTCAAATCAAGGTTAGACTTTAGTGTTTGTCGTGAGCGAAGCCACGGGAACTGCTAGTTTTCTTTATATATAAAGGAGAAGGGGTTTTCTTACGGACAGCAAATCTCCAAAACTATAAGACCTAAAGAGTTGAAAATTGGCGCATGAGCTCCCCTTGGGTCTTAGATGCACACTAAGAAACGGTTTTACGAAATTCCCAAAGGGTTTCGCCCTATGGTACTTCAAAGTTTTAATGTTATAGAGGGAAGGATATAAGGTTGTCATGGCAACCTTAAAAGTATAACAAATGAAATCCTAAAAAAAATATGTTTTTCCATGGGTGAAACCGTGTCGATCAGCTAGTATATATATATATATATATATATATATATATATATATATATATATATATATATATATATATATATATATGTCTGTTAACACGATAGCGGCCGTAAATATGATCCGATCTTAATGAAATTTGGTACAGACGTGTAAAGTGATAATCACTCGGACGAGTTCGTGAACCAGCCTGATCGGACCCCCGGAAGGGGGGGTAAAGGGGGGTAAAGCCCCCCAAAAATGGGTTTTTTGAGTTTTTTACATAGAAAATGAAAAAATTATCCAACTTTTACTAGAATGATTGAATTCAGCTAAAAAAACAAACAACTTAGTATTTTGAATCACTGCTCTATGTCCATTGGTTTCCGAGATATTGAAAGTGGTAAACACAGTACTTTGTCCCAATGTTAACCTTATGGGAAATAAAGAAAATTCTATATCTCGCTTATTTCTCAACATATCTTGATAAAACTTGGTAAATGGCTTCTTCTAGTTCAGATCAACTAAATATTGAATTAAAACCACTCAGTTTTGATATACCCGTAGCAGCAAACTTGCATACTCATTCCCCATATTATTCTTATGGAGCTTACAAAAACATGTTGAATCTCGCTATGTTGGATTGAAATATGTTGTTTTGCATTTGAAATTCGCTGAGTATGCAGGTCTGTGCAACGGGGGTATTTGTTCACACCATTGAATTCACCATTGAAACATAACAAATAGTTTGGTATCTTGAATTATTGCTCTATGTCCACTGCTTACTGATATAGTGATAGTGGTAAACACAGCAAGTTGTCCCAATGTTAACCTATGAATTTCACAGGCTGGACTGGGATGTACTGTAATACAGCTACTTGGAGGTCAAGTATTGTGGATAGTTATGAGCGAAGGCTTGTGCACGTGATGTTCTCTAGTTGGGGTTAACACATTTTCACGTTTCCATGGCAGAAAACCTTCATACTCATTTTCCATGATATTCTTACAGAGCAAATTGTTGTATGCTCATTTCAGGATTTAAGTAGATTTTACCTAATTTGAGGCTTTGTCCAAACGATTTATTTAAGCATTTGAAATTCGTTGAGTATACAGGTCTGCTGCAACGGAGGTATTTTCCCCTTATGATTGAAACTCTGGATATATGCCGTTTAGAGGTCTAATAGATATTAGACTTCTATATATTTTTATCAGAATGCATACTTTTTGTTTTTAAGGGGTTTTTAAATTTTTCAAATAATGTAGATACAGGGAGAAAAATTATAGAATAGTAATATAAAATACCCCTGTTGCAGCAGACCTGTATACTCAGTGAATTTCAAATGCAAAAAAAATATTTCCATCCAACATAGCGAGAAATAACATGTTTTTGTAATCTCCGTGAAAATTACATAGAGAATGAGTATGCAGGTTTGCTGTAACAGGTATGTTAAAACTGGGTGGTTTTAATTCAATATTTAGTAGATATCAACTAGAAGAAGCCATATACCAAGCTTTATCGAGATATGTTGAGAAATAAGGTAGATTATTATGTTTTTTTTCGCCAATAGATATAGAGCGATGATTCAAAATACTAAATTGTTTGTTTTTTTAGCTGAATTCAATAGTGAGAGGCAAAAAAGGATTTTTTTTGTATCTCGCTCATTTCTTAACGAATCTTAATAAAACTTTTTTGTGGCTTAATCTAGATAATATCTAATGTATAATAGTCTAAAATCCCTGATATTTCCATTTTGTTGCAGCAAACCTGCATTCTTATTCCCTATGTTTTCCTTATGGGAATAAACAATAATTCTATATCTTTCTTATTTATTTATATATACCTGGTGCATAATAGTCCCCCCCCTAACTTTTTCCTATATTTTTTCAAATATCAATTCCACACCACCCCCACATGAGCTACAATTAAGTATTAGCTACATTATTGGGTAGCTAATACTTCATTTTGAGGGGGCACCTAATTTTGGCCGCCATCTTGGATCCGCCATATTGGATCAAAAAAATTTTTTCAAATGTAAAAGTGGTGTTGTGACCCATCATTTCGAATTAGATTTTTTCGCTGATTACAATGCCGCAATCCGTTTTTTAATATCTCAATTGGTTCGCAAGATATGGGTACTTTTAATTAATTTATTTTCAACCAATTTAAACATTACAAATTCATAAAATAGGCTTATAACTACAAAATAATGCTAGATAGTGAAGAATAACCACCATCAGTCATTGTTGAGCGATTTATACTTAACTTTCACCAATGTAAATTTTTTGGCCGCCATCTTGGATCCGCCATTTTGAAATGAGGTAAGTTATTTCATAAATGGTGCAGAAAGCGGCTAGAGTGGAAGGTGATATTCTGAAAGAGAATTAAATTTCCTACAAATGATTAATATGCATTTCTTCAAAATACTCAATAAAGCCAACCAAAATTTGCCTCGAAATAAAAAATGTGAAAAACCCGTTTTCAATGTATTTATTATGGAAAACATGTGTTTTTTACTTTTTCACCATAAATCTGAACAAAAACAAACTTTCATAATTATTTGACAATCTACAGGGAGAGAGCTTTCCATGACCCATTAATTAATAAAATCGGCCTGGTAGAACTGGAGATTTAGTTGTCTGAAGGTTGGACTAAACTGAATTATTATAAGAGTAGATATGAAGTTGGTATTGTAACCCATCAATTCAAACTAGTTCTTTACGCCAAATTCAATGCCGCAACCCGTTTTTAATTATAGTGTTTAGTTTTCAAGATATTGACATGTTTCTAATAAAAATCTCAAAAAATATGAATTTTTCAAAAACTAAGTTTTACAGCTAAAAACGGGTTGCGGCATTGAATGTGGTGTAAAAAATTAGCTTGAAATGATGGGTCACAATATTCATATTTGAAATAACTTACCTCATTTCAAAATGGCCGATCCAAGATGGCGGCCAAAAAATTTACATTGGTGAAAGTTAAGTGTAAATCACTCAACAATGACTGATGGTGGTTATTCGTCACTATCTAGTATTATTTTGTGTTTATAAGCCTGTTTTATCAATTTATAATGTTTAAATTGGTTGAAAATAAAATAATTAAAAGTACCCATATCTTGAGAACCAATTGATATATTAAAAAACAGATTGCGGCATTGTAATAAGTGAAAAAATCTAATTCGAAATGATGGGTCACAACACCATTTTTACATTTGAAAAAATTATTTTTGATCCAATATGGCGGATCCAAGATGGGGGCCAAAATTGGGTACCCCCTCAACATGAAATATTAGCTACCCAATAATGTTTGGGGGTGGTGTGGAACTCATATTTTAAAAAATATAGGAAAAAGTTAGGGGGGGGACTATTATGGGACACCCGGTATATTGATAAAACTTGGCTTCTTCTGGTTCATATTATTATATTTTGAATTAAAACCAGCCTGTATTTACATATCTGTTGCAGCAAACCTGCATTTACATGTTATTCTTATGAAGCTAACAAAAACATATTATATCTTATGATGGATACAAATATTTTTTGCATTTGAAATTTGCTTGGTATTCAGGACTGCTGCAATTGTGACGACCCACCCCAAAAACTGTATTTTGTGGTTAGCTCCTTAAATTAGGACACCACATATTATGGTTAATGGTTTGTTGAAGGTAATAATCCTTCATGCATGAAAAGATTGCCAGCCCTAGTTTATTGATAGTGGGCCCAGAGACTGACATTGGGTCTCTTGGACAATTGTACAGAAAGTTATTAAAATAAAATCGAGAACGCAGTAAGGCACTCATGTGGGAATGCTGATGCTGATTGTCAGCATGGTTCATGGGTCAAGCTGCGTCAGCGGGTCGTTGCCGCTAAGCCTAGAAACAGACAGTCGGAGAGTTGACTCGGGAGTGCGTGTGCGCTGTCCGCGCCGCGTAGCGTTGCGCCGCCACCGCGCCGCGTCGGTCGGCCTATGCCGCGATTCGCGCGTTCTCTGTCCCCCAAAATTAATTAGGCCTCTAATTAGTATAATCTGAAGTTTTGTATAAATTTTCATAAATGATAACTGCTCACATGTTAATTTGAAATTAAACAGTTAAATTGTATTAATAAAGTTAGATTTTTGTAACTACGTGCGTATTATTTGAGCTCCCAACCGGCAAATAATGCGTATATATCTCGGCTACTGGCACACAATGGGGGAATTCATATATATGTAACTGTGAGCATAATAGAAGCCTTAAAAATGGCCCGATCTTTATGAAATTTGGTACAGATATTTTGAGATTTAAGTGGTAATCAATTGGACGAGTCCATAAACCAGCCCGATCTTACCACTGGAAAGGGGGATAAAGGGGGATAATCCCAACCAAAAAAGGGTTTTTTCACATAAAAAAATTAAAAATTATCCAATTTTGGTTAGCTCCATTAAAAAACTTTGAAATTTAGTATTTTGGTTCATTGCTGTATGTGCATGGGGTATAGGAAAAACTCTTAACTTGCTTATTTCTCAATTAAATTTTATAAAACTTGGTTTGTGGCTTCATATGGACAAGATCTAATGTATATTGGTCAAAAATGTCCAATATTTCCATCTTTGTGGCAGCAAACTTGCTTCTTATGGGAAATAAGAAAAATTCTATAACTAGCTTATTTCTCAACGTATCTTGATAAAACTTGGTCATGTGGCTTCATCTAGATGAGATCTGATATGTGTTATTCCAAAATGCCCAATATTTCAATTTTACTGATTCCCCATGTTATCCTTAGGGGAAATAAAAAATCTACCTACACCTTCCTAATTTCTTAACTTATCCTGATAAAACTTTGTACATGGCTTCTTCTAGTTGAGGTACACTAACTATTGAATAAAAATCACCCAGTTTTAATACCTGTTGCAGAAAACCTGCATTCTCATTCCCATGTTGTTCTTAAGGAGATAACAATAGCATGTCATATTTCGCTATGTTGGATTGAAATATGTCGCTCTGCACTTGAAATTCACTGTGTATGCAGATCTCCTGCAACGGGGTATTTTAATTTTATTCAATCATACATGGTACCATGTTTCAAATTTTTACCCGTACAGGAGCACAATATACAAGCAAACATTAAAATACAGTACACTCCCGATTATCCGATGTCTCCGAGACTACCTCGGATAACTCTAACCTAGGATAATACGGAGTTTACATGTGTTTTGAGGTTGGGCTGTAATAAGACCACTTAAACATGTTTTATTAATATAGTATTTCCCAATAAATACGACAATGAAAGTCCTTTCGAGTTACAAATAATAAAATTTTAAATAAAGACACTTGTTTCACGCATTATTATAATGCGTAGTAAGAAAATAAAAATGTATTTTAAGCTTAGAGCTGCCTCGGATAACCTGGAGTCTCGGATTACCCGGGGCTCGGATAATCGAGAGTGTACTGCAGTAGTTTTCATAACTATAGTCTTGAAAGTGACCTATTGCGGAGAGAGATTGCATTTACGCGCGAGGCGAAGCCAAGTATGGAAAAAGCTATCAAGCCCTGCAATAGCACTTTTGAGACGATTATTGAACTTTATTTATCATTATGATATAAAACAACTTGTAAACAACATGAATATTTTTGTTTATTCAACTCAGTATCAAGAAAAAAAAACTGAACTCATATCACTGAGTTCACGTACTTATGTAGAGGTACAGTAATGCAACAGCTGATCGGTCTGCACCGTAAAATCCCATAACGGTTACTTTCCGTCCACCACATATGCACAGAAAGTTAACGTTTTGTAATTTTGCCATGCAGTAGTGGGAGATACAGTAATGCAACAGCTGATCGGTCTGCACCGCAAAATCCCATAACGGTTACTTTCCGTCCACCACATATGCACATAAAGTTAACGTTATGTAATTTTGCCGTGCAATAGCGGGAGGTACAGTAATGCAACAGCTGATCGGTCTGCACCGCAAAATCCCATAACGGTTACTTTCTGACCACCACATATGCACAGAAAGTTAATGTTATGTAATTTTGCTTTGCAGTAGTGGGAACAACCTATTTTCCTAGCTCATTTTACGTTAAGAAAGTGTACTTTTGTGTGTAGAGTAATGAAAATATTTTGACTGTACTAGAAGTGACAAAACACACACACCTTACTTGCTTATAGTGTTTTAGGTAGCACAAAAAATTATTTTAGCTGGCACTTAAAAAAGTTTTTTTTTCATTTTGTTTAGGTAGATATTGACCTGGTATCCCTGCGGTCATCGATAGAGGAAGTGGCCCAGTGTCCAGTGTGCCTTGAACTTCTCAAGCCCCCGGTTACTCTATGTGTCAACGGCCACGGGACCTGCACTGCATGTAAAGGAACCCTCACAAAGTGCTCAACTTGTAGGCAACCCTTCCTCAACAATGAACCACGGGTACTGAATGAGATTTTACAAAAAATACCCAAAGTTTGCAAATATTATGATGCAGGTTGTAGAGAGCTTGGAACAGATGACCATGAACTTTACTGTGGGTTTAGAACAGTGAAATGTACTTTTCATAAAGAAGACAAAACCTATTGTGAGTGGGAGGGGTTTGCTAATGACTTTAATGAACACGTGTACATGGACTGTTATGAAGGTTATACTGATATAGATTCACAAACTAGATTTAAATTCCGTAAATTCAAAGATCACTGTAGGGAGAAATCTTTGTTATGTGATATCTGGTGGGCTGCTAAATGTCGAAGCCAGCTTTTTATTTTTACTCATATCAAAATAAACAGTACTTTTTGTTTGTACATGAACCACTTCCCACTTGAAAAACCAAAAGTTACCACATACTTCACACTCTCCTTTCAAAACAGAGCTGGGAAGGTATTATATCAATACAAACTGAAAGCGACGACTAAGACTACACTGGATCGGGAAGTCAACTTGGATGACAATGAGTACTGCATGCGAGTGCCGCTGGTGGAATTGGACAAACTGGTTGATGAGGTCGGGGATCTTTATGTGAATTATGAAATAACGACTGAACCTCTCTAACTTGTGATCTAAGAAAGTGACTTTTTAGGTATGGTCATGAAAAGCTTCGAAAGAAAGATAAATGGTCAAGATTTAAATTTAATACTAAAGGATTTTTTAGGGCAATAATGGTAGAGGACTTTCTTTCTTTCTTGAAGGTTTTTTGTGAAGTAGGTAAGGTGCTTCAATAAGAAATGTAGAGTTGAAAAGGTAAATGTTGAGTTTGAAGTTTGTCTTCAAGAAATATTTTTATTAAAATAAATCAAAATGAATGAGTAGGTAGGTTTTTCTTAAACTCTCTCTTTAAAGTACTCTATATAATTTTTTACTGTACATTCTATATACCTGAATGTTCTTTCGATTTTATAATCTCTACAGGGTAGGATCTTCAGGGTGGTGTAAAGAAAGGTAACAACAAATTTAAAATAACAGTTTATTAAAGAGGGATTCATAAGTGGACTTTTTAATGTTCTCCTTCAAGTGCTAAAAAAAACTCATGCACTTGGTTTGGTCATCAACCATATCAATGTACATAATGTTTCACGAAAAACTCAATTATTTTCCTTCAGATTACCTAGTTTTTTAGATCAGAACAAAAACACAACTAATTTAGTAACTCTTTATTTACAAACTTATCCTCCCCTATGGCCTCATATCAAGGGATTATGTGCCATTTTAATATGGGCTATAGTTTAAAAGATTTATTCTGAGACGTTATTGATAGTTAACTTACCCAGTGCATAATATCTATGTTGTAGCACCCATTTGTAGAGCACACCATTGAATGACAGGCCAGTTATAAGTCTTATTTTATTTCAGTTTTATTTTGAAAATCTCTATCACCTTTTTTTGCAGCAAGGACCATTTTCAATTCATAGTTTTAATTTTGTTTTACTCTGTTATTAATTAATGTTATGCCTTTGTTTGTAAAGCTTTGCATGTGTGATGTTTTAAAGCTCCAATACAATAGATATTCAGACTTCTTAAGGACCCTAGAACAATTAAATTACAAAATTCTACACATTTAAAATACCTTAAATTAGTGAAAATAAGATGTTTGTGGAGCCTGTTTAGTTTTTGTAGTTTATTTTATCTGAGATGTAATCCTGCATATTAAATAAATTTGAAAAAATTTTAAATTTTGTTCCTGTTGTTATTCTGCAAAATAAATCTTTCCTGCAAAATTAATCTTTAATGACCTTTAATGATGGTTTTTACAGGCGATTTTATAAAGAGTACTAACTGATACATGCACCCAAGCTGTGTGAATTTATAGTTACAATTAGATTAACAATATTTGTTATTCTAAAGCCTATTTTACAAGATTAAAAAATCTTGCTGCTGTTTTGATACCATGGACAAGGAGTCGTGCAATTCGTAGCTGTATGTAACCATTGACTATGTAACCTTATGGGCGCTTTCAGACAAAGTATGCTTTTATTGTCTAAATTTTATTTCACTAAATTTTTACACAGCAATTTTGTATGTTAACATGCAAAACTGACACGGCAATGGGTAGCTGACTCCTTGTCACACTGCAGCAGCCACATCAAAACGGCATTGTGTGGAAGGGCCCTAAATTAAATATTGACGTCATAATTTTGTGCACATCCTACATCCTTATCAAATCCTTATTAGCACAATTTCTAAATAAGGAAGTGAGAAGTTTAAGGAGTTTTTGTTAAGTTATTGATATCTGAAGTGTAATCCTGTATATTAAATTCTGTGTGTTTAAATGTTGCTATTTCAACAGGCGATTTTATAGTACAGTACTAACAATTATAAGAATACCACCTGTGTAAAAATGAATAATAACTTTGTCGACCTAATAAATCAAAGTACATCATAATAATTCTCTGTCTATACTATACACTACCATACTCTCATTAGCATCTAAACTTATTTAATACACTAGGGGTTTTTTGTGATCATTACTCCTCCGAAACTACCCTTATGGAAAAGTCTGATGATTCCAGATCTGGAGCCCAGATCTGGCCAGATCTGGTTATATATGGTTTAATCTGGCTAGATCTGGGTGCCAGATCTGGTTTGATCTGGCACCCAGATCTGGACTTCAGATCTGGGAGCCAGATCTGGCCAGATCAAACCAGATCTGGCGCCCAGATCTGAAGTCCAGATCTGGCCGCCCAGATCTGGCTCCCCAGATATGGGGTCCAGATCTGAGCCAATCCGTTCCGTTAGTTATTTAATTTCATTAATATTTCATTTTCAACACATTTTTAATTAAATACTTTTTTATACTAGAACAGTATTTACAATCTGAACTTTTAGAAATAGGTTTTAGAATAACGATTTAAACTACATAATATGTTTTCAAGTAATAATAAAGTTCAGATGTGGGTAAAAATATCTTTCTTAATACTCAATCAGGAAATAAAGTACTAAATACATTTAATCATTATAAAAATAGTACAATAAAAAAGTTCAAATTTTTCACAAAGAAGATAAGTTTTAAAATGTTATCCTATGATCCTAATGATGAAATAATTTATTTTGAAAATGTCCAGTTTGAGATATAGGGAAAAAAGGTGTTTTCAAGAGAAGGAAGTTTAAAACAAATCTTTTAATTCTTGTAAGATTTTTTCAATCTTTACACGGTTACAACCATATTTTACAGTCTAACTTATTTTCATCACTGATATTACTTTTACACTAAATATAATAAATATTTTATAATGATAAAAACAGGACATGATTACACATCAAGAAAATCAAATGCTATATATTTGTTGTGTATAAAAATAGAATTTTTGTACACTATGCAAAGTATATAAAAATATTACAGAACATAATTTTAAAAATCATAGGACACACTAAAACATAACAACGAGAATTACTGTGTGTGTATGAAATTTAATAAAATGAAATAATATTTAAAATAAAATAATATTTAAAATACAATAATATATAATGTATATTTTTTCAAAAAACCTAAAACTAACTTATATACAGCTTGAATAATGGACTGTTGAAGTTATTTGTGCAGTCTCCTAAGTCTATATTTGAAGTCAGTTATAAGTCAGCTGTAAATTAATGTTTATGTAAATTTATGTTTTAATTATTTTGTGGATATTTTATGTATATAATTTTAAGTTCTTGATAAACGTTTGAGATAAAATATGTTTAACAATATTTCAATAAATTGTTAGTGTATTTAAGGATTTTTATACAATTTGTTATAGGGTCTAATAACAATTATTATTAGTTTATTTTTAAACTAATAATTGATTAAAGTACATAGATTTAGTATTTTTATGATTATATTAGGATGAAACAGTTAAAAAATACAAATTTGTAAAGAAAAATACTTTATAATAAATTAAAATTACAAACTAAACGTAAATTTTCATGCCATAATAGTAGTTTATGCAACGATTGTATAATGAATGTCTTTAAGCCACGAGTGAGATGTAAGTTAGAACACGAGCGAAGCGAGTGTTCTAAATATCTCACGAGTGGCTTAAAGGCATAATACAATCGTTGCATACACTATTTTATCTACGACCAACAATATACAACAAAATTTCTCCGAAGTTAAACAAAACTCATGACTTTTAATAATGATGGAAAAGGTCAACTAAAATTTGAGGTTAGGCAAATAAGCAGACTGAACCATGAATCGTTGTGGAACAATCAGCTGATGGGATAAGTAAACTCAAACATGAATCGTAATGCAACAATCAGCTGATGTGCGAATTGCGTAATTGTTATTATGACACTACTTCCGTCAAATGCCGAGCTCTCATTGGTCTAGAACCAGTACTCTAAAGTGACTCCAGTACTCTAAAGTCGTCATTAGAGTACTGCTTGGTTTTTGGTGTTTTAATGTATATCATTATAATGTTTATTGTAATACCATAATTTGTGCTTATTGCAATGGTCGTAGATAAATTTCTTTTTGTAAATTTCTGGAAATACAATGATTGTTATTACAATACCGTAATAAAAATTTAAAACTTTGAATGTATGTCACTTTGAGTCTCAAGTCAATTAACAAAATTGTGTTCGATGTATATTTCTGAAAATACGATAAGTGTTAGTTATTTTGCGGTTAAACTTTAATACTTTGAATATGTGTCACTTTTAAACTCAAAAGTAGAGATTTCAATATAGTGATGTGGCAACCCTGATCATATATCCGTCAGCCTTTAGTTTAAACTTACTTGGTTTAAACGGAGCGTGCTACCGTTAGTTGAAGAAGTGAAGTTTGAGGTTATGTCATGTGAATTCTTTAGTTTTCTGTTGTATCTTCCTGTGATTTAAAGCTTTAGGTTATGTTGAAAAAACGAATCGAATTAGTATATCAACCCGCTCAGTATATCAGTATTAATGGTTTAACTAGTTCCGGGCCGTGGTCCATTACGTTAGTCCACCGTTTATGAGATAAAGTTCAGTTGTTAATCCGGTGTTGTGTGAATAGGCTTAGTTAGAATAATGCATTAGTTAAAATTAATTTGTTCTGGGACAAAATAAATAAATGTACCCAGAACCAATTTGGACAAAGGGTAGTAACCATTCTTTAGGTAAAAATCGAATGATAGGTTATAGATATATCATCATCGTTTTCGGTAAGTTTAACCTATCAACTGCAAAGATTCCTATAACTTATGTTTGGGGAGTATTATTTAGGCTACACTGGTGATTAAATTTATTCATCAGTTGTATATTTAATTCAGCTAAGATCAGTGTGTTGGCTGGCTTAAGGATCAAGATTAGGCCTTGGTCCTATGTCAGTAATAATAGTGGAGCTTGAATAGGGTTGTCATAATTTTGTTTAGTGATTTCGGGGCACTTTTTCCCAGAACTTTAAACCCCCATTTAACAGACCTATTCTCTTTCCCTGTGATAACGAGATATGCAAAAGAGTTTTTAAAGCTTAGGCCCTAGTACTGATGCTTGAAAAAAATGCAATAGGCCTAAATAACTTTGGTAAGAGTTCCGCAGAAGGTGCACACTCGGTCTCTCTTAGGGTCACAGTGGGAACTGGGTGGGAACTAGGCCTAACTATCGAAAGCCTGCAATCAAATTGGTTCGATATACCGATAGTTCACTTAAATGTACATTCCAATGTAGCCTTTCGATTAAATGCACCTTCTGTGGAACTGTAGCCCTAACTTTTAAACATTTACTAGCTAGCCTAATTTAATAGTTACCATAAAAATCTATTCAAATATTTTTAACTGAACAAGATTAATCTTACAGAAATTATTAACCAACACATCTCAACTCAGTTTAACAAGCGGAAATGTTTCTTGATTAGGCTATACATTTTCTTAATTTCACAGATCACATTGAAAATGTTTTGATGAATGTTACCTAGTTAATAAAATATTTGATTACATGATGAAAAAAGGGTTAAAATTCAATAAAATAATGTAAAATATTAAAAAAAACAATATTGGAATACAATTTTTAAAATGTAAAAAGTCAAACATTATTACAGTAGGTAGTTTTACTGATTTGTTAATTTTTGCTTGCAAACATCATCAATGAACAGTTCATCCAGAATTAATATCATCATTACTTAAGGTATCCTTAATTTTTTAGAATTTTTTAACTTTGACATTTTTTAATTTTTTCAAAGTTTAAGCTTTGATATCTCTGATGGGAGAAGAGTTAAATATCTGAAAGTTGCTCAAGTTATAGTATTTTTGGTAAGGTATATGAAACATAAAAACTGGGGAGCCAGATCTGGCCAGATAAAAAATCCAGATCTGGCCAGATCAAACCAGATCTGGCCAGATTAAGCCAGATCTGGCCAGATCTGGTTTTTAAGGGTCCAAAACCAGATCTGGCCAGATCTGGATTTTTTTTATCTGGCCAGATCTGAACTTTTCCATAAGGGATACTGGATCCATTTTAATAATTAAGGTATCGATGGAAAGTGCTTGGCATGTACTTTTGCAGGAAATAAAATTTATGAAGATTAGTCTAAAGTGAATGGCCCTAGACGCCCTTAAATTTTTCTATTCGTCCATAAGATTTAACATGGGAGTGGAAGTGTCAAATAAAGCAGCTGACTAGAGTAAACATAGTTCTCCAGCAAAGTAATGTGTTATTAGTGGAATTGAAACCATTGAATATATGTGGTATACTGAAGCATTCTTTAAGCATTTATCCATGAGTAGATTTACTGAGCCTTTTGCGAAAATATCGAAAAACCCAGGTAAACAACTGTTCTTTTTTTCAATATATAATTTACTTCTTCATTATTTATTTAAAAACAACCCATTTAAAATCTTGTGAGTGGTACAAACAAATTTGGAGTACCAAGTTTGAAGTTTATACGTCAAGAGGTTCGTGAGATATGATTAAATATGTAAAAATCACAAACAGACACAGACAGAAAACGAAGCACTTCTGGACCTATGTTTATGTGAACTTTTTTCTTATTTTTACCTGTACTATCACATACTAAAATATTTTACCATAATTTCCGGACACCCTGTATATGCCGAGACCCAATAGGCCTGTCTATTTTAATAAAACAAAACACGTGCGGAGTAAAACTCCAAAAGCGCCAGCTCAAAGGTTAAAAAATAAGTTAGGTCTTTGAGTCATTTAAAAAGGTTAAATATTCACTTCAATAATGATACTGGATTCAATAATAAAGGACTGGACGTTAAATAAGGTGTTAATTTTTTAAATATACCAAATGTTAAATTACATTTTAAGAGCCAGTTTTGAGAAATTTGGGTTTTTTGGGTATAACTACCACCATTAAAAAATGATTATAATCTTTAAGATATTGTTATTTCTGTTCATTATACCAAATTATTATCGAAATTGGTTCAAACGTTTGAACTGTAATTTTTCAGTCTTAAGGGAAGTATAATTTTGTTTGTCATCTTAAGAAATATAAACTTTGAAAATGTCATCAATATAGATAGAATTTTTTTAATGTCGATTTTTGTAGATTTTTAGAGGTAACAACATTAACAATCGTAAGATAACCAGTTTATATTAGAGGTATTCAGTCACAATTAATTGAAATGTTTGTATCTTCTCTAGCTCTATTTACATCTACACATGTACATTCACACAGGCGAATGGACAGACAACACTCCAAACATTTTGGATTCAAAAAACCCTAAAACGAATATATCTATCAACAACTCAAATTCGAAAAACTTTGACAAAAATAACAATTTCTCCATAAGAGACTCGTGGCTTAATTTAATCAATTAAAGAAGTAAAAATTCATACATCAACACCATTCAGGAAGATGGGGCCATTTGGCCCTTCGCCTGGTGGGAAGCAGTAAAGGGATATGACTCGGGTGTGGCACTGAACTTAAAACTGATGAAAAATCACCAACGTCAACAATTCTGAAGTAAGTATTGTAACTCTTAAATACAAAATATCAATACAAATTAATGTGGAATAAATGAAGCAAAGTAAAATTATCTTAATATATCTTGCGAGCGTGTTAGATGGGCAGTTTGTACTTTTTGCCTCCACAATTTACCAACTTTTCTAATTTTGTTTTTGCGCCTTTTTAACCTGTTAATTTATCTGGTGATCTGGTGGGGAAAAAATAAAAAAGACTAAGAAAATGTACAGGCAAACTGTGATACATAAGATTAGTTTGAATATAAATAAATAAGGAATGACTTCCGAAATAGAAAACTAATTCACATCAACTATCATAATTGACTGAAAAGCCCAGTGATAAAGTCGGAGTCGAATGACGTGGCCTAGGCCGTTGTTAAGCCCATGGATAAAATTAACATTGTCCTTATGGGTGGACAAGGCCACGTTATTTTGCTCGAACTTGTAGGCTGAGACCGGGTATTTACCCGGTTTTTGGGTATTTTGGAGGCTGTGCGGGGTTTTGGCGGGGATTACGAAAAAACCGGGTAAAGCCGGGACTTGGGCTGCGGGGATTTACCCAACAAACTGGATATTAAAAAAGGGTAAAATGGGATATTTTGGACGAGCTACAAAGATTTTTTAAAACTCTAGATATTTTTTTAGTTGGTAATATTATGTATTCGGTATGGTTTTATTGGTGGTTTCAGTGTTGCCAGAAGACGGGTATTTGCCCGGTTTTTGGGTATTTTGAAAACCATTCGGGGATTTTCGCTTGAGCTGTGGGGATTTACCTGGCATCCTAAATGTAAAGCCAGGATTTTTCGATTATGATTTGCTTTGCAAGTATCCATTATTCATGTAAAATGAGAAAAATAATTTGTTTTCATGGTATTGAGAACAATACTCGAAGTAAATAGACATATTTTGGTATATAGTGAGCAGTTTGACGTAAGTAATTTTAGAAAACTACCCGGTTTTGGGTGTTTTGAAAGTCATTAGGCGTTTTTTTCGGGTAATTGACGGTTTTTGGTACTTGTGGGGATTATTGCCAAAAAACCGGGTAAAAGCGGAGATTTTTAATGGAGTTGGCGGGTAAAATGCCAAATCCTTTCTGGCAACACTGCAGTGCAGGCGCCTTAACGCGTCCCCTTCGTCGCAGTAAAAAGGGTCAGGATTTTGAGTCGTCATAAAGAACGAATGACTCCCTTCCCTTGTTCCGCGCAAGAGTAATGATTCAAGAACCGTGAACGACAATGACTTGGCTCGCAGGTCTTGCACCTATTATTTATTTGGTATTATCTGTTTTCGACTTCCAGTAACAGGTCCTATTATTAATGTTCGCCAATGAACCATAACACAATATTTTACACGACTGCCAATAAACCGTATCACAACATTTAACACGAGAGAAAAATCA
This sequence comes from Flexamia atlantica, assembly GCA_035578135.1. Taxonomy (NCBI): domain Eukaryota; kingdom Metazoa; phylum Arthropoda; class Insecta; order Hemiptera; family Cicadellidae; genus Flexamia; species Flexamia atlantica. The sequence goes on along the minus strand of JAQJVK010000003.1, from coordinate 60,963,491 downwards.
GAGAACAAATTCTTAAACCAGTTTTAAAATATAATATGGAATTAAAACCCTTTAAATTTCCTAGTCGAACATGACTGCTTGGTTTAAGTAAAAGTTTTAATTTTATCGAATCACTTCTTTATCATTGCTGTGAATTGAGAATACTACGTATTTCAATCAATAGGCCTATTAAGAATAATTGTTAATATGGCGACCGGCAAGAACGACAAGCTTGGAAAGCCGTTCATGATTAAAGAGCTGAATCAGAACAGGAGTCGTTCGTTCTTGGCGATGACTCAAAATCCTGACCCTTTTTACTGAGGCGAAGGGGGCGCGCTGATTGGCGCGTTAGTTAGCGCCAACGCTGATTGCACAGTTGACGACAACTGCTCGCCCCTATTTACAGTGTGTCCGACAATTGCAGTAATCGTCAGCAGTTAAAACTTCTTGCTCCTCGTCTTTCCTGTTTGTTGCAGTTACACTTCTTGCTCTTCATTTCTCCTGTTTCTTGTCTGTTTGATGTTGGAGACTACACCCACTTTCAACTTGCTTTTTGAGTTTTTTTGGACGTTGGAGTAAGTGGGAAGGAGGTGATTTAGATTTTTGGAATGAATTTTATCGATTGAAATTTTATTGGGAGGGACATACACTGGGTTTAACTTTTTTTTAATTGAAATGTTTAAGCGATTTGGTTAGTTTAGATGTATCCGCCTACTCAATTTATGGTCTTTTAAGCATTGTAATATGCTAATGAATTTTTTACTTAATCGTGAAATACGAGGGTAAACAAGATAGGGAACAGCAAGGTTTTTTCATTTTGAAGTGAAAAATTAAAATCTACGCTATTTTATGTACAACAAAACACCGTAAACATTAACTGCTTCATTTGCATAACCAAATAACTCTTCCAATTTTAATTTGGTAAAAAGGTGTTCATACTTGAATTAATACAACTACGAAGCGTGAGAGGGAGGGAAATTTATTTAGTTATCATTCGCCAGCGACAGGCTAACCCCTCGAAGGCAGATGAGGAGTTCCAAAATATCAGTAAATTTACTACCTAGCGTTTAATCAATAAACTTTTAAGAAGGCAAGATAAAAACAACGTAGGACCAAATGATTCATACAAAAGGAAACGACGTCATGACAAAAACCCCAAAATAGTCCAGTCAATGGTATTCTTGCGGGATCTTGTGAATAATACTCGTAGGTTTTCGTTTGTTTTCTGAGGGACAAGCCTGGCGCTGGTGAACGATAAGTGAAATTTCCCTCCCTCTAGCGCTTCATAGTTGTATTAATTCTACTACAGCAGTATTATCACTCTCCAATAATTTATTTTTGGTAAAAAAAACAACCGACTTCAAACGCTCTAAAAAGTATGAAATAATTTTATTTTATAAGTCAAATTTCGTAATATCCAAGCTCACGTATTTCAAGTCGGTGCGGCTCTATCAATATATGAAACACTCAACTGTGAGTAGTGATTAAATATCTCAGTTTGATCTCAATTATAATAATTGCGGGATAGAATTTCAGTCGTCAACTCGAACATTTTGATTTTAAATACAAATTTTACAGTATTGTAGACCCAAGACCCACAAGTAAATTCTCTAGTCTAAATTTAAAACTCTCCTCTCTTATTTATATGAAATTAACACACAATTTTTATTTTAATGTTACATTTAAGTACCGGTAAGCCATACAACAAATACATTCTTCAAATGTTTTTAAAACTTCGAGCTATTCTGCCAAGAAGATACATAACTAAGATGCAATATAGAGCCGCGCCGACTTGAAATACGTGAGCTTGGATATTACGAAATTTGACTTATAAAATAAAATTATTTCATACTTTTTAGAGCGTTTGAAGTCGGTTGTTTTTTTTACCAAAAATAAATTATTTCATACTTTTTAGTGGACGTTTTTGTCTTCTATGTTTGATTTCGATTTATTCAATAATAGTTGTAGGATACCATTAATACTCCACTCCAGTTCATTTCGCTGATGACTCAATCACTTAATAGATTTCTAAACTGTACTACTGTATTTGCTGAACTCATTTTTTGGACAGGTTAGAACAGTCTCTTGTACAGCGAAGTCTCAGGTAAATGACAATGTATATAGTACACATTATAATTTGTTATAGTCTCCACGTCTCCAGCTATTTATTACTTATGTGCTATGCATATGGCCACATGTTTGTAAACATCTCATTTTATAAGGGATTTTAAAAGCCTATACATGTGCTTTACAGATCAGTCCTATATGGGCCAAATACATTACTGGCAAATTCTCAGCTTAATAGGTTCGTAATTTTCACATTTGACGTACATTCAAATCCATATTTACATTGTAAAACAATATTTAAATGTTCACAGCATTTCACTACTGTACTGTGAGCAAAAAAATTATTTAAACAGTTAGTTGTTCTATATAACATAGATAAGCCACCAGACATTTAAAGATTTTGAGGGTGTAAAATTGTCTGACACCGAGTATGTTCCAGTTCTTCAACATTGGCCGTTTAAGAGATATTAATGTATAGTCAATTTTTTTGTTAGCTCGAAACAGCTGATCTTGATCCTGCTCAATGCAAATATTTTCAGGTGTATTTTTTTTATTTTGTGTCTTTCTACGCCAGTGGCATTTTTTAACTGTATTTTAAGAACTGGAATAGATTGCCTCTGTGCTTAGCTCAATCTATTTATTAGTTTTTGCGCGTTTCTATCCTAAAGACACAAACAGATATATCAGACAAAGTTTACTATTTAATGTATTTACGCTTTTTGTGCTTTACAAACTCACGACCACAACATTGCAATTTTGGGAGAATACTCAAAACAATTTTTAAAGCAGATAAACTAAACATTAAAAACCTTATCCCTTCAGCACAGCCTTGGAACATTTCTGAAATTCTGATACGCGGCGGTCATATTATGAATTATCTCACGTGCACAATTACAATCTTCTATTGAATTGATTGAACCCTCGAATTTGGCGACAGATTTTCTCGGACAGTTTACTGTAGAGGTTTTTATTACAAGATAACCATGTGCTTGGCACCTGGAAAATGGGAAATGAGTTAATTTAAGTACATTTGCAAAACTGTCCAGGGGCTCACTCATAAGATCGATCTAGTCTCGAATTACGATGCTTGCACGTTAGCACTATAAGTTGTCCAATAAGATATATAAAAATAATGTTTCGCATGTTTCAACCTGTGAAACACGAACTCACAATGACCAATGACTTGCAAAGCCTGTTGGGGATTTTTCAGTGGAAACTGCAAGAGTGCTCACATATGACAAGTCACAAAAATTCCTCTTTGTATGACGATGACATTATTTTTTATTGCCATTTAAAATTAACTGGTGTGCTATAGAAGCAATCTATGATGGGCTTAAGTTATGTAGGTATGTTCTTTCACAAGATCCAAGTTTCCGATGTATTTATGAGGTATTCCTAGGCCACACTAAAACGTTAAGATTTAGACTTGCTCTTCTTCATTCATGTTTTTTGGTTTACACTTTTTTTATTTAAGTAATAATAATCATAATGGAATTGACTGTGTTTGAATCTACATATAATTAATTCATAACCTAGAAGACAAACTGTTTTGACATTATATAAACATGAAGCAGCTGATCATTTGCTCTATAATTATAAATTTAATTTGAAGGATGTAACAGCTGCAATAAAATAAACCTGACTTATCCCTGTTCACCTTAGCTTTGTTTTGTAAACAACAAGTATCTGAAAATGTTGAATATTTGAGGTTTTTTGGACTTTTCTCCTAAATAAATATTTCAATGAAACAAAATGTTATATATGGGACCTACGGGAAACCATTCCGGTTATTTTGGTAGTAGAATCACGTTGATTGGTAAAAGTATCGCAGAGAAATCGGTGAACATCCCTAGAAAAAAAAAAAAAAAAAAAAAAACATCTCCCAAGACGAATTGAGAACCTCCTCCTTTTGTTGGTGGGGGAAGTCGGTTAAAAAGACAAGTTAAATGAAATCCCAATTTAAAGCTCGTCTCAACCACAACAAACACTTACAAAATAAATTCCGAAGTGAAATTTCGGGAACTCTGTAAAGGAAGGTTAACCCTTTTCTCTTCCCATTTTTTCATGAGGATTGAAGTATTATTGTGAAAAAATAACTTGAATTTACTAACGCATTTCGATTTAAAAACAGTTAAGAAGATACCCGTATACTGGATACGCGAGTGGGTTTTTCACAGTCGTGACTCGAGGACGTTTGAAGGTAATTCTATGTAGATTTGCCAATACATCTCAGAATTGTAAGAAATGGCATCATTTCATCGATATAAGTGCATTAAAGGCGTTGAAGGTTTGAATACCTGTCGACAGTAGAACTCGATACACTTTAAAGTCAGTTTACTTATAGTCCAGGCAACGAAAAGGTATAGAAGGAATTTTTTGGAACACAATTTTTGACTTTGCAGCTTTGTTTGGACTTGTTAGGAGGTGAACATATCAAAAGTCCCCGTCCGTAGCCCTTGAGCCGGGGGAGGGCGGGGGGTCTACAGGTACAATATTTTGGTTTTTCCTAAATATCTTGAAAACTATCAACTTTTCGTATTCCCTGTTCAATTTATTATTTTTCAATGAATTATAACGAATTGTAATAATTCCTTGAAAAATAAAGTTTTTGTGAGATCGCCAAAACCTTTATTTTTGACCAATTTTTATGATTGAGGTGTCAAATTATGAGGTTTCTAAGTTATGAATGCTGTTCATTTTCCTTTAGGTGAAAAAGCGTTGTCCCATTGGGCATGTATGTTACTCACAAATTTATATGTATTTCTTATGGAAGGGATATTTTTTTAAGATTACTAAAATTAGTGCTTACCTTGTAAACGGTTGGACCAAAGTAGACATATTATATATTTTTCTTACAGGAAATTTGATTTTTTTAATTCTCAAATTTAATAGGGAATACTAAATGTTGATAGTTTTCAAGATATTTAGGAAATCTTGGTGACCAAGATCTCACTGGTGATCTTTCTGGCACGGGTCTCCCTCTCCCTCCCACATTTTAATACCTGCACTTAGTTTTTACTGTCAAAGTTTATTTTTAAATTAAGTTAATCTTAACAAACTGTACAGAATTAGATCCCGGAAGTGTGAGTAAGAGTAAAACATTTATTTTAAAATGTTGTAGTACTTATTAAAAATAATGAACGAACGAAGTGAAGTGAATTTATGTATTAGCGAAGTCAAAGATTCGCTATCCGTCACTGTGTGAGTAACTGTGTGACTGTGTACGTAACGCGATAACTCGAAAACTGTTCCCCACAGATGGGGATAAACTACTGCTCTCTGGTGGGTTTCTTGAATACAATTTAGTAACAGACATTGGGAGAGCATTTCATCAGGATTTTTCGCGTGCGAATTTTGGGTTTTCAACCAGTAATAATCATGAAACTTGTTTCAAAGTACTGTAATTTAAGAATCGTTAAAAATATATCACGTGATGTACTTTTTACGGAAAATATATTTAAGGCACATTTAATCGCTGTTTTTTAGCGAATTTCCCCTATAGGGAAGAAGCTATTACCGTAGGTCTCATGGTAAGACCTAGGCCCCAGACCATGATAACTTTTCGTTTTGCAACCCCCAGAAGCAAAAAACACCATTCGTTCGAAGTTTTAGATATATATATATATCTCTATATATCTATATATATATATATATGTCTGTTAGCACGATAGCGGCCGTACAAATGGTCCGATCTTGATGAAATTTGGTACAGACATGTAAAGTTGTAATCGATTGGACGAGTTCGTGAACCAGCCCGATCGGACCACCGGAAGGGGGGGAAAGGGGGATAAACCCCCCCAAAAATTGGTTTTTTGATCTTTTTACATAGAAAAATAAAATTTATCAAATTTTTGTTGGCACCATTGAATTCAGCTCAAAAAAACAAACAATTTAGTACTTTGAATCACTGCTCTATATCCATTGGTTACCGAGATATTGAAAGTGGTAAACACAGTACGTTGTCCCAATGTTAACCTTATGGGAAATAAGTAAAATTCTATATCTCGTTTATTTCTTGACATATCTTGACAAAACTTGGTAAATGGCTCCTTCTAGTTCAGATCTACTAAATATTGAATCAAAACCAACAAGTTTAAACATGCCTGTAGCAGCAAACCTGCATACTCATTCCCCATGTTAATCTTATGGAGCTTACAAAAACATGTCAAATCTCGCTATGTTAGATTATAATATATTGTTTTGCATTTGAAATTCGCTGAGTATGCAGGTCTGCTGCAACGGGGGTATTTTGTATTTGAAATGATCTTTTCTTATTCCATGGTTTAATAAACGCATTTTTCGCCAATTTTAGTTTTCTGGTAATGGATTTGGTTTGCTATCGTTTGTGAGTTCATCCAATCACGTACTCCTAGTTATTTATCTACTTTGTAACCCCAGCTTTGCCCGGGAAATTCTTTTCCCTCATTGGTTTAGGAAGTGCTGCTTGGTAAGTATCTTGGTAATCACCGGAATTATTTCAAACTATGACCATATATTTTGATATAAACAAATCTTACTTAGAGTATTTCCTAAAACTATGACATGGGTCCCTAAAAACGGTACCTTAAACTTACCGAAGCCCAACCGCCTTAGAGCACATCTTGAGATTTCAGGTTTCTATTTGATATCGTGATGTATTAAGATGAGTTGTGCTGTGGTTTCGTGCAGTAATTATTATAGAAAACCCGAACAAAGTAGCCACATAAAAACATTATTCATTAGAAATTCTGTTATGAAACAGTACCGAAGTGTCATACAGATTACGTCATCTCGTCACGTGACCCAGGGGCCCAATCAGACGGTGAAATGGTACCTTGTACCTTGTACCTTGAAGTAATCTTGAAGACCCCTCTTCTGGGGCATAAGATCCGTCAACTTAGGCTATGTTTATGCAGCAGGAAGCATTGTCAAGGTCTCGAAATGGATGGTTAATGGTAGGTGGTAGGGAATTTCAAGGATAACCACTGGGAGGATGATGCCTACATAGGGACACTATAAAAACATTCTTTTAACAAATAACTTTTCAACTGAGTTTTGAATTTTTTGATGTCGTTAAGGTCTTTTATACTTTGGGGCAATTTGGCAAAGAGTTTTAAGCCAGCATATTCCGGTTTGGTTTCAAACAATCTAAGACGATGTTGGATTGAGGGATTCAAGTGTCTGTTTCTAGTATGGTAAGAATGATTGTGAGGCTGGATAAGATTGTTTTCTTTAATATAGCAAATGGTTTCAAACATAAAAAGAGAGGGAACAGTCAGAATACTTAAATCTATGAAATGTTGGCGACAAGAGTCACGTGGTCTAAGTTTCAACATAGCACGAATAGCCCTCTTCTGAATAACAAAAATTTTTTCTAGGTTCTGCTTACTAGAATTTCCCCAAAGCACAATAGAATACCTTAAATGACTTTCGATTAAGCTAAAATATACTAATTTAGACAAATAAAGACAATTCAATAGTGCAATATTTCTTAAAACAAAGACATTCCCAGAGAGGATGTTAGCAAGTTTACTAACATGGTCATTCCAGGAGAGACCACCGTCCAACCTCACACCCAAGTAGTCTACTGTTTCTGAAATCTCCAAAAATTCCTCATCCAAGCAGACAGAAGGAGCAACCACACCCTCCCTATCCATAAATCTTTTTTTAGAGTCTGTCGAGAAGAAAATGTAGTTTGATTTCTTGGAATTAATGTTCAAATGAAGTTCGGAAAAATAGTGCTGCTCTCTTTTAGCGAATTTCCCCTATAGGGAATAAGTAGCTATTACCGTAGGCGGCACAGTGAGACTTAAGCCCGAGACCATGTTATTTTTTCATTTTGAGGTCCCTAGACCCCAAAAACACCGTTCGTTCATTTTCATATATATGTATATATATATATATATATATATATATATATATATATATATATATATATATACCTGTCCGTAGGCGCGATAACTTTTGTAAAAAAGGTCCGATCTTGATGAAATTTGGAACAAACGTGTAAAGCGTCATTCATGACTTCGAGTTCGAAAACCAGCAAGATTGATTTACTCTAAGAAGGATTTTCACAAAATAAAATTTATTTTCAAGATTTAACACCTTTTTACTAATTATTTTTAAACTTAATTGTCAAAATTGAATTCAGCTAAAAAAAAACAAAAAATTTAGCATTTTGAATTATTATTCTACGTCAATCCGTTGCTTAGATATTGGATAATATTGGATGTGCTAAACACAGTACGTTGTCCAATATTGTTTCTAATAATTTTTCCCTCCAAAAAGTATAGTCACCCTGATTTGAGATGTTTTTAAAAAATACAGTTCTGAACATATGATTAAATTTGTAGGTGTTGATTATTTTATTTGTGTTTATTTTGAATAGTTAGAGTTCATTGATCAAGATTTTGCAAAAAATATATACTAGGCTATATCAAAAAATACAAATTATTTTTAAATTTAATAAAGAAAGTAAGAGCATTTGGAGGGGGGATGTCTTGGTCTAAACTGCCTGAAAATGTAGGATAATATATGATAGGCCTATGTTTACAATTATGAAGATTGATAGTATGTTTTATTGAAATTGGCTGGAGATGTAGGTCTGTTGCGACAGGGATGTTTTATTACTATAAAACTGACCATATGATTGAATTTAATTTTTTCATGAGATTAAATTACTTCTTTGTTTTGAGTGTTTTGAGTTCATTGGTTTTATGTGTTGTTGACATTTATATTCTATAACAAGATTACAGTTAGACTATTAAAAATTAAAACACTAAGAATTAAATAAAATACAAAAATGTATGTATTTCTAATGAAAACCAATATGGTCTCTTTGTTAATTTTTTTCATGTTTAAAGCTCATGAATGATTAAATATGCGTTTTTAGTATATTATTTACTTAACGTATTCAAATGATACTTTCCTTCAAACAAGTTGAATGCTCACATCTATCTATCTATATCTATAAAAGAGGAAGTATGTGTGTGTGTGTGTGTGGGTATGGTCCCTATAGACGCCCAAACTGCCCAACGGATTTTTATGAAATTTGCAGGGATTATTTACCATGTTCCCAGGATGGTTTTTGTCAAGTTTGGAGTAAATCCATCCACAGGGATCTGCCCCACGGGCTCCTAAAGATACCATGTTATTCAAATGAGCTTTTGGTTTGTTTACAAAAAAACATATGATTATACTTATAACTCCAATACACTGTTCTATATAAGACTGTGACTTGATGTAGTTCCTCATTTTTCCTGCAGACTGCATCACACACAGATACAAATTGTGTGTTTACAATGAACAGCTGACTTGATGATCCTTTTTCACACAGTCTGCAGCACACTTAATTTTCTATAATGCTTTGTCAAACTAACAGCTGTAGTTAAATATTGAGTTTGTTATTATGGTTAAATGTCAACAAACCAAATAAATTATGTTTACCTTTTTGTGCTTAAAAACGTGATTTGTTATGTTTTACATGTTCAAATGCTTTTCTAATCATGTATAATTTTTTTATTTGATGAATAAGCCTATTACAGTTAGTTTTTTTTTCATTTTAAATACTCCACCAAAAGTGTTATAAATATTGTTTTTTGTTCTAAATATGTTATTTTGAAATCATTGACGCTTCTTAAGAGTATGAAATGAATACCAAACCAAATCAATTAAAGTAGTATTCAATTGATAGTGTAATGGACGAAGAACAAGCAGTAAACTACCCAGTAGAATTTCTGAACTCAACAGAGCCACCAGGAATGCCACCACACTTACTTGAACTAAAAGTAGGGTCACCTATAATACTCTTGAGGAACCTGAATCCACCAACACTATGCAATGGGACCAGATTAAGAGTGATGAAACTGTCTCCAAAATTAATTGAAGCAAAAATCATTAGTGGCAAGTTCAAGGGAGAAGAAGCCTTAATTCCAAGAATACCTTTGATATCCTCTGAGTTACCATTTGATTTTAAGCGATTGCAATTTCCATTACGCCTTGCTTTTGCAATTACTATTAATAAGGCACAAGGACAATCCCTAAAAATTGCCGGATTGAATTTGGAAAATTCATGTTTTTCCCACGGGCAATTATATGTTGCATGCTCACGTGTTGGCACGCCCACAAATTTGTATATCTATACACCAAATGGGAAAACAAAAAACGTTGTATATCCTTTGGCTTTAAAGTAAATAAAGTATTCTTCATTTTGATGTTTCATTTTTGTGTTATTTTTAATACAGTAATTTAATAAAAAAAACAATTTTCATACAAAGCATTAATCAATATGATATTTTTTATTTAAATATTTAATTATCATGGGCGCAGCAACGCGCGCCGGGTAACGCTAGTATACAAAATAAATCCTATGGACATTCGCTGAGTACGCAGGTCTGCTGCGACGGGGGTATTTTCCTTTAGCCCTGGTTCATACGTCCCGATCTTTCGTTAAATGGGTTAAACGAATTAAATATGTTAATGCATAATTTATTTACGTAAGTAATTTGTTTACAAAATATCGATTCGAATAGGAAAACAAAAGTGAACTCTAAATTTTAGGAGTCAAGCGGCCTACCAGTGGTGCTCTTTGGGCCAAATTTTCTGGCCGAACAATGCCCACCGATATTGGCGCATCTGTTCATCGATAAGGCGCTTCACTTCATCATCGTCGCGTAAACAGGCGACGCCGCAGTTCATCATGGTCGATTGACAAACGACGCATCTGTTCATCGACAAGGCGCTTCACTTCAGCATCGTCGAGTAACAGGCGACGCAGCAGTTCATCATCGTCAATTGACAAACGACGCATCAGTTCATCAGCATCAATTGACAAGCGACGCATTAGTCCATTAAAGGCGATTTTCAAGCGACACATCACTTCACCATCTTCCATTACCGCGCGCAGACGATTCTCTTTGAAACATCTTTGGGCCAAGTTCGCCGAGTCGAGCTCGTACGTGAAGTCGCTATTATCGATGCCGCCATAGGACGACATCGAGTAATGCGGATTGACTGTTGTGCCTGAGACTGTGAACTCTCGACGGTCGACCAAGGGATCGTCTCTCCTGTCGATCAAAGTTCGCCAGGCACCATGTTCGTCAAGAAGCCTCGCAAACACGTTGATGTCCTCGGCATTGCCTGAAGGAAGTTCGATCTTTCTCTCGAAAGGTGCCGTCAAGTTTTTCCTATTCATGTCCCAAGACGCTTCCTTCACCACTTTCGCGCCGTTCTCGTCTTTGCTGACTTCTTTCCAAGTGATCTCCCATTGCAACACGAAATCTCCACAGTGGGTAATCTTGATTATACCCTTGCCATCGACGCCTATCGTGCAGACTGCAGCTACGAGCAGAAGTGCCGAGAGACGACCCATTCCGACGTCTGGCTGTCCCTGCGAACACAAAACATCGATGCTCAGCGACTGGGAAAACCAAATTGTTTTTAATCAACTTTTATTAGGCCCCTAGCTGCCCGTAACTGTTTATTATAATTACTCATGATAGCGAAGGATTTTTAATCATGTTGAATTATTTGGACTTGTCCATTCGCTTCTAGTGTTTAGGAATTGAATGGAAAAGCAAATAATTCAACATGATTACAAATCCTTCGCTATCATGAATTTTAAACATGTACATTATCTCTGTTTACTTCAAAACATTTGATAGCGGAATAGGATTACGTTTTCATACTAAATTGTTTTCATAAATATTGTTTTCATCACTCTGTATACGAAAATTGCCCGTTACCGTACATCTGAGATCTACGAAAACTCTCGATTTCCTTACGTCAAAACAAGTAATGATCCAGCTGCTTTTTCGGTACCCAAACATTTCATTCCCGTACCCAAACAAACCATTTCCGTACCAAAACAAAATATTGCCGTACCCAAACAAATGAATTCCTTAATTTGACAGCTCAACCAGCTGACTTTATAAACTAAAAAAGACAGTTCAGCCGTAATGTGTTTACTCAAGGCGACACTAAAAAAACAGGCCGTAATGCTCAAATTCACATATGACTGTAAGCGATGGCTATGACGTAATGAATCGTTTGTGATCAGCTGCTTGCTCCTTGATTAACGTCAGTCTGAACCATGAAGTGTCATCGTAGCTGTTGTGTAAACACAAAAACGGATTCACGTGCATATTTTATACTCAACACAAGTGTTTCTAAATTCAAAATTGACAAATTTTCCTACTATTACTCAAACTAAGGTGTCTTCAAATAGGCTAACAATTTTATAAACTTTGTAATAAAAAGCAGAGAGATTATGTGATGTAATATTTCTTTAATAACCGTAACAACTTTGAAGGTCACGATTCCAGAATTTATCAACAGAACCGATAAAAAAAATAATCGGAAGATTATTTGAGGAGGATTATTTGTGATTTTCTTGAGGAAGGGAGGTGCTTTGTTGTTTGAGCATTTATGTCAATTATTAAGTCAAAATAAAAACATGACCAAAAAACTTAACAATTGTTTGAACAAAATTTTTTACTACTATTACTATTTTTTACTATTACTGCTAACGTCATTTTAGCGAATTTCCCCCTATAGGGAAGTAGCTATTACCGTAGGCGGCACGGTGAGACTTAAGCGCGGGACCACCGTAACTTTTCATTTTGAGGTCCCTAGACCCCAAAAACACCGTTCGTTCATTTTCATATATATGTATATATATATATATATATATATATATATATACCTGTCCGTAGGCGCGATAACTTTTGTAAAAAAGGTCCGATCTTGATGAAATTTGGAACAAACGTGTAAAGCGTCATTCATGACTTCGAGTTCGAAAACCAGCAAGATTGGTTTACTCTAAGAAGGTTTTTTTCACAAAATAAAATTTATTTTCAAGATTTAACACCTTTTTATTAATTTGATTTAAATTTAATTGTTAAAATTGAATTCAGCTTAAAAAAACAAACAATTTAGCATTTTGAATTATTATTCTACGTCAATCCATTGCTTAGAAATTGGATAGTATTGGATGTGCTAAACACAGTACGTTGTCCAATATTATTTTTAATTTTCCCTCCAAAAGTATAGCTTCCTTGATTTAAGAGATTTTAAAAATACAATTCTGAACATATGATTACATTTTCAGGTGATTAATATTCCATTTGTGTTTATTTTGAATAGTTCATTGATCAAGATTTTGCAGAATGTATATACTATATTAAAAATTCAGTTAATTTAAAAGTAAATGAAAAGAATAGGTGTAGATATGATATTATTATATAGTTTAAAACCAGCTACAAAAAATGATAACAAGATTGTGCTTAGAAATACTTTAAATAAATTTTAAAAAATATTGGCAATTCACATGAACTTGAACTATATATATGTAACCTGAGCTTTGGATGTTGCATTTCGCCTTGATACTATACTTGACTTGCAGTGGCCCAGTCCAAGATTTAAATATAAGGAAAAAATGCCGGCTGGCTGTAAATGGCACAGATAACCCCATCCCTGCTGTTCTGTTAAACATATTGGGATTTTATTTACAAACATATAACAATTAATATTCTTTTTTATTAAAAATAATATTTTGGTGAAAATGAACCTCAATTACACAATCAACTCTCACCAAATCGGTGCTTAAATTATTTTATGATCGGTTTAGGTTTATAGAGTAGAAGTATTAGAAGGAAGGCAAGTTAGTACACAACAGTCAATTCTCCCAGAGTAAACAGATAAACAAGTCGAATGGTGCGCGATTTGACTGTTCTCAACAATTGGGAATCAGCTCGTCCTAACTCAGGAGCGGCCTGGCATAGAAGTAGAACATGGGACTTCGGCTCCCGAGATCTGTGTTCAAAACCCGCCAATCACCAATGGCAATCTGCTATGTGATAATGTTGTAACCTCGAGGGTGCATAGCTATTTTAGCTGCAGTGCATGTCCATGAAAACTTCGAAGCCTGGCTCTCGTCTATAAAAAAAATCTTGACAACTCACATTCAGAGCTGAGTGGACAAACTGTTCACTGCTCACCTCATAGCCTGAAGGTTGCTGGTTCAAGCGTATGATGTAGTTGGGCTCGAGAAACTAGCGGATCTCGCGGTTTGACTGCAGAACTAAGACCATACAAAATATTTTGATTGAGTTGTATTAACTGGTTTGTTTTGTAATCATCCTAAGCGCTAGTAACGAGCGCACCGAATTGCACCGAGCCCTAGTAATCGGCCGAACTAGGTGAGGCTTATACATCCATTTCCCTTAGGTAATAATTTATATCAAATAGGAATCTAAATTACTTTAATGAAAACTATTTAATTTAAATTCGTTTAATGTAGGCCTAATCCTAAATTATCATCCGATTATACATTATCTCAGAAACTTAACAACCCTAAAATTACCTCTATCACACGAGATCAGTTTATAGGCTAAATCGAATTAAATTTGTATTAGGCCCTACCTTCACATGTCAAAATTTACCCAATGGACCTCTGCAATTCGATATCCAAGCATACAGGTTACAATGTTTCGGTGAATCATTAGGTTTAGGCAAGGCCTCACTAAAAGAACAGGCCTTGCTGAAGGACACACTACAAATGCAGGCCATGCTGCATGATTTATTACGTCAAACAAGTAGGCGGTCTGAAAGTCTGGCTCAGGACTCACAGCTGTGCTGATCATCAATTCCTTTGAAATCAAAGCAAGAAAATGTAAAGAAACAAGTAATTTTGACGTTTAGTGATGAAATGAAAACAGAAAATACGTAAACAAACAAGGGATATTTGACATTTAGCAATAAAATGTAAACATAGGATGTTAGTTCCCTGCCTACTTGTGTGACGTGGTGCAGCGCTGGGATCGCTGCAGCATGGCCTGTATTTTTAGTGGGGCCTTGGATCGCTGCAGCATGGCTGTCTTTTCAGTGGGGCCTTGCCTTGCTTCAGAATTCTTGATGTAAAAACAGGAGGCCAGCTGAGAGTCTTGCTCAGAAATCACAGCTGTGCAGCTCATCAGTTTCTCTCAAAACAAAACATGAAAATTTAAATAAACAAATAGTATTTGACAGTTAGTGATAAAATGTATACAAAGGAAGTACTTTATTAAACAAGGAATATTAATTTAACATTTAGTAATATGAATAAACATAGGTTGTTAGTTCCCAGCGTACTGATGTGAGATGTCGCAGCGCTGGGACTGCTGTAGCATGGACTGTTTTTTAGTGCAGCCTTGGGCTAGATCACTATTCTTTATCTATAGGCCTAAAGGTTAACTCAAATATTTCAATTAAGTTATCGGTAGACTATATAGATATAGAACTATGATCTTGAATTTAGCACGAATCACCTCTGTTTGACGAATTAATTCAAGAATGTCCTAAATGACTTGAGCTGTTTTAGTTTTAATCAAACTACATGCAACTCGGGGAAAAATTGTAGTCTCCATGATTTTTAAGTTTGCAATAGTATACTGCATCTCCATTCATTTAAAATGACAGTCATTTTTTTAAATTATCGCCAATGGATTATAGCCTACTGGGTTTATTAAAACCTATTCTACCTACTAGTTTCAACGACTAGACTAGCAGATGTTTTAGCGGTGACCAATCGACTTGTTCGAAGACAATACAAGTTCATGTTTAAACTGATCAGCTAGGCCTAAATTAGTCAATGTGGTATTTGTTGATGTATTCGTGGCCATCTCAAGTAGAGTTCGCGCATTATATCTCTGGCTATGACCAGTACACTACTAACCGTATCATATGATATTTTAAACATATGATTTTGGTAAACACTGCAGGGCTGTAGAACAATGTTTTCAGAAAAGTTCCCCCTCTCCCCCCACGCCTTGCAACCAGCTGACTCTGTCATAGCCGGAGATATAATGTGCGAACTGTAATAAGGCCACACTCATAAAACTGGGAAACTGTTTTAGGTAAATAAAGTCATCTGATTTAAAGTAAAGAAAATGCATGATGTAAAGAAAAAATTAAAGTGTGTGCATAGTTAGCTGGTATGACATAGTTGGGCTCACAAAATTAGCGGGCCTAACAGTATTACAACAGAAATAGCGCTGCCAGGCCTAATGCAAGTCATCGGGACACCAGAGCTGTCAATTTAAGACTATTTGCAAATTAACGATGTGAGAGTTAGCTGAAATTTGTTTATACATTGTTTATTGCCCCATATTATTTACAATAAACAATACCTTACAGCTCCCCCAATAGAGTAGGCCTAGGCCATGGCTCAAGACATATTGCACCAAGTGCATAGGCCTGACGGCATAACAGTTGATTTCTAAGATCCTCCCATGAAATGGGAGTTAGAATCTGATTATTAGAACCAAAATAGCTTGTTTATTTTTAATCATTATGTGAAAGATTCAACATTTTCCAATATCTAATTAGTTCTTTTGAAACATTGTGAGGCCTAAGCCATGCCCACTACATGAAATTACTATGTTGGCTTTATTACTATGTTGGCTTAGTTAAATAAAGTAATATAAACCAACCTTCATGCGCAGTATGTCACTGATGATACCAAAATACGATACTAAATAAATAAAAATTGCATTCTTCTACAAACAGACAGAATGTATTAACTTATACCATAAACATCCACCAATGCTAAATTATTACACTATTTAAAGTTTCAACAGAAATAGAACACAAATAACAACCAAAAATGGATAAAGATTTTTGTTAACATAGGCATTTATTGCGTTAAATGGTCATAATTAGTAGGTACTTTGCATTTTAGAGGTTAAGTTATGTTTTACAAATTGACAGACAGTAGGAATGCAGGCTGCCAAAGGACAAGGGCAAGGAATAGGCTGAAAATATACCTTCTGAAACTTAAAAAAAACTAAATTCCCATCACTTAATGACAGCACAATTAATTTATTAATATTAAAGTAATTTATCATACTTTAAAAATATTTTACCAGACTTTAATTTTACAACTCGAAAGTCTTTTTTATCCTTTAATACGAAGAATGTTAAGATTTTACACTTTAAGCCATCCTAAAAATGGATAGAAGCTTTGTACAATAAGTCAAAAATGAATTAGCATATCGTAGGCTAAATACATGATGTAAAGAAAAAAGAAAGGTGTGTGCACCGTCAGCTGTTATGACGTAGTTGGGCTTGAGAAACTAGCGGATTTACTGCAGAACTAAAACAGTACGCAAAATAATTTTATTGAGTTGTATTAACTGGTTTGCATTGTAGTCGTCGTAAGCGCTAGTTGCGTGAGCCCAACTACGTCACATCAGCTGACCCTGCACACACCTTTCTTTTTCCTTACACCATGGGCTAAATATACTTTAAATGTTACACATTATACATTTGCTTGAAATGGCGACCTACCCAGGTAGGTATTGCCAAGTATGAATGACAAAATGAATGAAGGATGATTTTGGCGCGATCTTTTAGTCTTGTTACTAACCAAGCCCGACATGTTCCTTATACAGGACTGTTAAATAGCCCAACAGGGCAACAGCCAATTTCAACTAAGGGGCCTCCATTTTAACGTGGGATCGGAGCCACAGTTTTGCCTGGTTTACAATTTATGAACTGGTCTAATTATGAGGACGTTCCTATGACTTATTGTACGAGAACAATGCTGAAGTTTATAACTGGAACAATCGTTGCTATGCTTAAGGCATAATAATTAAATTTTGTTTTATGGAAATTCGCTGGAGATGCAGGTCTGCTGCAACGGGTGTATTTTACTCTTCCGTATACCCACCAACAACACAAATTCGACAAATTTTACGAAAACAATACTTTCTCTAAATACTATAATGTAGCCTATAGAGGGGAGAAAGTAAAAAAAAAATCATATTTATGTACTCAACTATTTAAAAATATTTTAAATCATATTAAAAGAAAACAAACTATTTTGCTTGAAACAAATTTTTACTTTTTTATACAAGGGTGGATTAAAAACTAATTTAATAGTCTGGTAGGCTGGCCATGTGACCTTGAAACAGGGTCCTAGTACTATTTTCTATTATACTATTCTACATACTACTATCCTAGAATATGATTCTTTCTTCTTTCTTTCTTTCTTATTTGCTTTCGCAGGCAGGACTAAATGTCATGATGCCTATATAGTCAATATGATTCATTATAGTACTAACTATTTGATGTACTGAACAAGATCTCTTTTTCACAGTCATATTTAATTAAAAATGGCTCTAATGAAAGCTACAGATCACTTGAGTGTTTTAAGACCAGAACGAATAAAGGGACGTATTTAGGACCTAAAATGTTAATCTTTTCTCGCTCTTAGAAAATTTAGCAGTGATTTTCTGTCCATGATTGTTTATGAATGAACAAATATTAAATAGTTTTCGTTATTTAGGTACAATCTTAATTCTAAATCATTTTCAAGCACCACACACGCATCAATTTTCGGCGAATCATTTTCCGCCGAAGTTATCCTGGAGAAGATACAATCTGGTGCTGTTGAAACTTGAAAATACATAGCCTAATTTCTTCTTGATGCACTGATTTCCGCGGTCATTTTCGGGATCCAATTCGCTTCAAGTTCACCGAAGCTCACGATTTCGTCATCTATTTCTTTGTCGTTTTTTTCCACCCCAGCTACACTTTCGATCTCTGAGCCACAACTTGCAGACAGCTCTGATGATGATGGCGATGGTTCATTTTTAAAGCGAGAGGGAACCGCATCATTAGTTATCTTTAGACGATCGCGTTTGACGGTACAAGTAGATCCTTCAGAACGACTGATTACATTTTCTCGATCAATATAACGCTCTTCAAAACAATGAAACCACCTTAGACTAGGGACACTGATCGTTTTGTCGGTGTGAATCTGGAGCGTGGTATCGAATTTAACCACTGCTGTTTTCGTGTCTCGTTTTTCGGAACACTGAAAACTGAAACACTGGTAGTAGTAGCATACAAGAGGATGAAGGCATTTCCTACATCAATTGCGAAATAGCCCTGACCTGAATGTTTCCAAACTTCTAAAAAGGTTATGATTTTCAGCAGCTTATCAAAACAATCAACAAATAAACGATTACTTAGAAAGTAATTACGTCATAGCCATCGCTTACGATCATAAGTGAATTTGAGCATTACGGCCTGTTTTTTTAGTGTCGCCTTGGTTTACTTATAGAAAAATTACTAAATTATGAAATGTTGGATCAATTTTTATGAGTTTGGTCACTTATTTGCATCGTGATGAAAAGTACTGTTCACAACACGTCACAAAAGTACCATTCGGGGCTCGATAGTGTTTTCCTTGCTCGGCTTACGCCTCGCAAGTAAAACACTATCTTGCCCCGAAATGGGCTACTTTCGTGACTAGTAGTGAAATATACTATTTACTAGCTGATCAACACGGTTTCCCACGTGTAAAAACAGAAAAACTTCCTTGTATTCATGATTTAATGTTTAGGTTGCCATGACAACTTCATAAGCTTCCCTTTAGTTTAACATTAAAACTTTGATGTACCATTGGGCGTAGCCCTGAGGGAGTTTAAAAAATCCGTTCTTAGTGGTGCCTGCGCCCTGAGAGGAACGTCCATGCAAAGTTTCAAGGTTCTAGGTCAAGTAGTTTGGGCTGTGCGATTATAGGTGAGTGGTATTTGACAAATATACTGTATAGTATAGATAGGGTGTTTTTTTTAACGCAACCCAAAACTTTATTTTATCAGTGAATGATTATTCTTCCCCCCCAATAACCCCGTATTTGACCCCACAATATTGTTTTATTTGGGGATATAAAAAGTAAGGTCTACGAAAATAATTCACAGGATATTCAGCACCTCAAAACAAACATAACAAATTTAATGCAAGAAATCCAAAGACGTACACCTTGCAACACGTGTTCAGAAATTTTATGGAGAGAGCACAACTTTGTGCAAATGCCAATGGAGTTTTGTTTGAACACTTAATGTAAACTAAATATGATCAAACGTATATAATAGGTAGAATAAAATTTGAAGATTAACAAAACAAAACTCATTTCATATTTATAGGTGCATTATTCAATCTTAAAAATGGGTTGCGTTCAAAAAAGAACACCCTGGATAATACTAGCAGTTGCCCGTGGCTTCGCTCACGATAAAAATTACACCTGATCTTTCTTCTGCTCTTTGAACTGTCAAATTTTAGTATTCACAGCTGTTTACAATTCAGTATTTGAATTTTAACATCCTTATAAAATGTGAACATTGAAGCTAAGGACATTTACGGGGCGTAGCCCGAGGGGATTTTAAGGAAGTGAATAGGCCTTTGTTCTTTTCTGATATAATGGTTCTATTCCTGAAAAATTTCAGCTCAGTTAGTCCAGGATTGGGTAATGATTCGTTGTCATTTTACGTTTATTTCCTAGCCTCATTAGAAGTCCTAAATACAATAGTTATGTTTGGACTGTTTCATTCGTTTCTAGTGTTTAAACAACACTACGTTTCGGGAGGTAGGGAAACTCGTCCCGTTACCCGTTACCAAGAGACCCTACTTAAAATGTCATCCATCCCATTTATTATAACCTAACTTTACTGTGTAAAGGTATCTAACCTACCTTTGTAACCTACCTTTATTACTTTTTTACTGTGCAATAAGTAAGATACGTACCTCCCTTAATGTAGTGTAATTTTAAACACTATACACGAATGGAAAGGTCCAAATAAATAAAAAAAATCCTTTCCTAATATGAATTAAAAAAACACAAAACAAGCGGTGCAACAATTTTTTTAATTTTTTAATTTATGAATAGGGCGGCGGCCTCTTTTTTTACCTTGCATTTGCCCCCCCCCCCCACATGGGCCTCAGGCCTGTGGCTGAGAATAGACGATACATTGACAAAACAAGCACAGTAGATGACACTCAAACTATTGAAATTTTACTGACAGTTAATTTACTTCAAATGTCGATTTACCATATAATTGTTATATTGAATATATAATGCTTTGATTTTTCCACAAAGATGTGTATTATTTTGTTACGTTCAAAATAATTATTTAACTTAATTGTATAGTTATCTAATAAAAGTACTGCAATGTACTTTCAAGGATGAGAGTGATAAAGTCGGTCACAAGTAGACTGGAGCCCTGTTCTTAAAGTCATGATATAAATAAGTAGTTTACTCTTTTTTTTCTAAAGTTTGTGTGGTTGCATTTGGAAAAGCATATTTTACGGTAGGGCTTAAACCGTGGATCAATACGGATTCAACTAAAACAAATTGAGTAAAAAATTTAAGAAACAACTTTTTACCTTACCTTTTCTTATTAGATAATGAGCTTTTGTGAAGCTTAAATAAATCTATAAAAAGGCAAAAAAGTTATCACTGAGATACAAATCAACTATCCAAAATAAATTAGATTTTTTCGAATCTTTAATGAACTGCTATATAAGATTGCCTACATAAACAGACCTATTATTATTCAGGCACTCTTATCAGTAGAACGATCCTAAATATTTCAGTAAACTACCGGGTGATATCTTAAACTATTTAACCTTCAAATCGTTTTTTAAGGATTTCATCATCAATCGTAAAATTGAGAATTTATTTTTCAAAACACCAGATGTCGATTTTAAAAATTAAGTTCTTTGTTGATAGGAAGATTCTTCCACATTAAATTTTCAATTTTATTTTTATCCTACTAATATTATAAATGTGAAAGTATAGATGTTTGAATAAGTATCTGTCTTAGAACCACGTGAAAATACTGGACCAACTGAGCTGGAATTTTACAGGAATAGAGCCACTATATCAGAAAAGGACATGGGTCTATTTTTTATTTTCAAACTCCTCTAGGGCTCCACACCACTTGCTTCTAAAATTGTTATTTTATTCTTATGGATATTCACAGGTCGACAAGTTGATTAATTGAACAGCTGTTGGTACTAATTTGACAGTTGTTCTATGGCAGGCTACCAGACGTGTTCTGTGTCAGCCAATAGTAATTCTTCCCCTCCAACAAGACGGGCGGTACTTCTAAAGTAACTCAGAAAAGTGTGATCTTTTTGCAGACTTCTTTGAAAAAGCTTTTTCGCCAAATGAAGTAATTGACCAAGAGACTGCAGATCCTGTCGAATCCTCAATTCAAAATGTGACACAGACTGTTGAACTCCTATAAAATTCTCTTCCCCATCAGAAATTTATGGCTTGATAAAAAGCCTCCCAATCAAGAAGACAACAGGGCCTGAACTTATACCGAATGTCGTTCTAATGAATCTTACCCGTAAGAGACTTGCAATCCTAGCTTCCATCTTCAACGCCTGCATCTCTCGTGGGTACTTTCCAACTGTATGGAAGGTAGCAGAAATTATGGTGACACAAAATACAATACTGTTTGTTCGGCAAATACATAAGCCGAACAAACCAAAGTATTTTCCTTCTAGCTACAGACCTATACGTTTGCTGTCCTCTATCTCAAAGCTATTGGAAAAAGTAATCCAAAAGAGATTTTTACATTTCATAGAGACAACTAATGCTATCATCCCTCACCAATTTGGCTTTTGTCCAAAGCACTCCACGACTCATCAAGTTCAGCGAATTGTCGAAAATATCAACATCGGTTTTGAGAGAAATAACACTCATTAGCAGTTTTTCTTGACATCGCACAAACATTTGATAAAGTCTGACACATGGGCTTTGTGGAAAAGAATACAAAAGAATAACCAGGAAAATCTGGCTTTATTCGACAAAATTTAACATAGTTGTTTTGTCTTAACTGAGTGACTAAGTAAATAGAACATAGATAAGGTAAATAAATAAACACCATATGATTACTTGAATACAGGTGAATTTTGCATTCATGAAGTAGTTGTAAATTATATATCATTTTTCCCGCCTCAAAGGAAGAACTTCATAATCCTTAAAATAAGATGGCAGTTTCTTCTTTCTTTCAGGTCTGGTTGATCTTGAAGTTGATGGAATTTGATCAATAGTCACATCAACCACATCATTAGACTCATGTGGTTGTCTCGTAGATCTTGGAATCTGTTCTGTTGGGTTTTCATCAATAGTCAAATCTTCAGGTTGTGGTTCTGGGTCTTGGTGATCACGCATCTGTTTATCTTCACAGTTTTGTGGTTGAGTAGGTTCTTGTTCTTTTCCTCCTCTTGGTGCTAAATGACGGAGTGAAACAGTTGATTCTCTGCCATTAGGATGTCTGACGAAGGCATAGTTAGGATTGGCTTCCAAGAGGGTCACTTCCTCTACTTCAGGATCATACTTGGAAGTATTGTTTTGCCTCTTCATCAACACAGTTCCTGGATGAGACAGCCATGAAGGCAATGATGAGCCACAAGAACTCCTTCTTTGGTGTTTGAACATGCGTTCATGAGGTGTTTCATTCGTTGCCGTGCACAAAAGAGAACGTATTGAGTGAAGTGCATCGCCCACAACAGATTCCCATTGATTTATTTGAAGACCTCTAGACTTCAGGGCTAGCAATATTGTTTTCCAAATCAATCCATTATACCTTTCTGTCTGGCCATTCCCTTGAGGGTTGTATGCAGTCGTTCTGCTTGAGGCTACCCCGTGAGTTGTGAGGAAATCTTTTACATCTGCAGACATAAATGGCAAACCTCGATCTGAGTGAACGTAACTGGGTGTCCCAAATAAATAAAACAACTGCCTCAAACTGTTTATGACAGTGGTTGAGGATAAATCCGAGCATGGAAAAATAAAGGGAAACCTTGAAAATTGAATAAATGAATAAATGAATAAATGAATTTTATTTCTCATAGTAAATAAACATATACATACAGTCATTGTATTTATTGAGAAATGAAACTGGCCACTTTAACAAGTTGTGTGACCAGTTGCTGAACAGAAAAAGTTACAACTAAAAAACTACAGAGGCTAGCATCATTATAATAACATTAAATCTGCCTGCTGTAACATCTGAGGTTTCAGTTTTTGTTGTAATGAAAAAATTTAATCGTAAACTATGTTAAAATTTTGAAAGTATTTATAATTAACAGCATCGTTTTAACAATTAATAAAATATTTTTATACCAAAAAACGTTATTTAAATATCTTAGATCCTGCTGAGAAAAAAGCCAAGTGATTGTTTTTTTACAAAAAATATTAAGATTATTTGCATTCTTGATTTGAAGCGGAAGCTGATTGAAGTACTTGGGACCCAGATATTGAAATGAATGTCGGAAAATTGTTTTATTTACTTTGGGTAATTTGAGAGATTTATTTGCAAAACTTCTTGTACTATACACATGGTTTGGAGTTATTTCTCTATTTCCGCTCCGAATAAAAAATAATCTCAAGACCTTGAAAATAAACAGATGTTGAATTGGGAGAATACCTAGTTGCTGAAATAACGGAAAAGAACTCGTTAATTTGGACTTTTTTAGAATAATACGCAAGAAATAGTTTTGAGTAGTTCTTATCTTATCAATTAATGTTTTGAAAGTACCTCCCCAGCAGGGTAAGGCATATTGTAATCTTGAATTAATTAGTGCAAAATATAATGTTCTCAAAAGCGAGGTGTTACAAAAATTTCTTAAAAAGTAAAATTTTCTAATTTGTGATCTTAATTTTGAATGTAAATCTAAAACGTGTGGTTCAAAGGTAAGTTTCTCGTCAAGTAAGACACCCAAATATCTGATGGGTTTTACTTTTTCTAAAGGTTGGCAGGAACATAACTGGATTTTGCAGGCTTGTGAATGAAATATCAAAGGGGATGGAAAGTTAAAACAAAAAAAATCAAAATTAATAAATTTAGTTTTATTAACATTTACTTGCATTTTATTAATAGAACACCATTTCCTAAGCAATAAAAGATCATTGTTAATTGAATCTGCAAGAAGAATTGGATCTTTGTGAGTATAAAAAAGTGCAATATCATCTGCAAAAGCATTCATCAATCACAGTTAAAAAATACCTATTTCTAGTCGTTGACGGGATAGGACCCTTAAAATCGATGTTAAGTCGAAGGGAGTTGTTGCTTTAATGAGTTTACCTTCAAATTTTAGGAATCTAGGTTTTATTTCACAGCATATTTGACAGTTGTTTGTGACATCACGAATTTCGTTCAACGAAAATGGCAGATGTTTAGAACGTACCCAGTGATACATGCGAGTAATACCAGGATGACACATCCTTGCATGTAGTTCACCGAGAGAAGGAACATTGGACCCTAGTGATGTTGCACAGATTCGTGAAAACGCATCTGCAACAGTGTTATTTTTGCCTGGTCTGTAAACAATATCAAAGTGAAAATTAGAGAGTTCCAGTCTCCACCTTAAAATCTTGTCGTTTTTTATCCTACTTGAATGTTTACTATCGAACATAAACGAGACCGAACGCTGATCCGTGATTAGTTTGAAGTGCCTTCCCATTAAAAAATGTTTCCATCTTCTAAGTGATTCAACTATAGCATATGCTTCACGTTCAACAGTCGAATGATGTTGTTCAGTCGGTGACAAAGTTCTGAAAAAGAACGCAACTGGACGACCAGATTGAGAGAGAGTAGCGGCTATTGCATGATCATATGCGTCTGTTTCAACAACAAAAGTCTCAGTTTCTTCAATTGATTGTATCGCAGAGTTAGAAATCAGGGTTTTAATATTTTCAAAAGCCGATATTGCAGTTTTGTCAAGAAGGAAACGTTTACTATCAACGAGAGGTCGTATCTTCTCTGAAAAATTGGGGATCCATCTAGAGTAGTGCGCAAACATCCCTAACGCCCGACCCAGAGATGCGGTATCCTTAGGGATTGGAAATTCGACCAGAGATTTCAACCTTTCCGGATCGGGACGTATGACATGATCAGAAATAGTATATCCGAGAATGCTGATGGAAGTGAGAGAAAACTTACTTTTAGATTGATTAATAGTAAGGTTGTATTTTTCAACACACTTTAAAAATGCATGGAGATTCTTATCATGTTCCGACTTAGTTTTACCACAAATAGTAATATCATCCAAGTAGGCAAAGGTTCCCTGAAGCCGCTCTGTCGTTATAATACCGTCTATGAATCTTTGGAAACATGGTACTCCATTAGTAACTCCAAAAGGAATACGACAAAATTGATACAACTTTCCATTCGCTTCAAAAGCAGTAAAGACTCTGTCTTTTTTAATGATTGGAATTTGGTGATAAGCACTGCTTAAATCAATTGTGCTAAAAACAGAATACTGAGCAACTTTGTTTACAACATCTTCAATTCGGGGAAGAGGGTATGCATCAAGTAGAGTATACTTATTAATTGTCTGAGAATAGTCTATACACATACGTTTCTTGTGGTTTTCATTGTTAACAATAACTATTTGAGCTCTCCACGGAGAACTACTTTCTTCAATAATGCCTTCTTTTAAGAGACGTTGAATTTCCGCATCAATGAATTTTCTATCATCAATATGAAAACGTCTACTTTTTGTCGCTATAGGTTTACAGTTAGGCGATAAATTTTGGAACAACTTAGCTTCAGGAACATTCGCCGTGGTGAGATTGCATATTTCAAGTGACGGTTTAGAGCCATTAAATTGTATTACAAGTTTATCATACTCTTGCAAAACATCATGTCCAATTATAAAATCGACACATGAATCAGGAAGTGCCAATACTGTAATATTTTTGAAAAAGTGATCCTTAATTTTTAGATCAAGTTTGCAATTTTACCTGATTACGCATGATAATGATTTTGAAGCCATTGAAATGTGATTAGAAGCTGGATGTAAAGCTAAGTTTATATTCCTAGCAAATTGTTCATCAATGTAACGTAATGAGCTTCCGCTATCAACTAAAGCTTTTGTATTGACTCCGTTTACCGTTATATTAATGAGGGATTTTGATAGACACAAAGGAGCTACAACAGAAAGAACTGGTTTGTCTAATTGATCGTCTAATTCTGTTACAACAGAGGCAACTGGATGATTATTTAATTGCTGGTCTGTGTAAGTTGATATTGCCACTAGGTTTTGTTTTTTTGAGCGACATACAATAGAAAAATGCCCTAACTTCCCGCAAGATTTGCAAATTGAATCTCTTGCGGGACAAGTTTTTCTTGGGTGTCTTGACTTGCTGCAAAAATAACATTTTTGGGTGGAAGAAGCAGCTAACATGTCATGTTTTTTATCTAAATTACAAGATTCCTTGTCATTGTGTAGCGGATTGACTGATGGCATAGAATTAGGTAAAGCATTGACAGGTACACTACTGTTCATGAAAGAATCAGAATGAACTTGAGCCAGTTCTAAGGCTAAAGCTTGGTCGTATGCTTGTTTAAGAGTTAAAGAACTATTTTCTAATAAGCGTCTACGAGATTCCTGGGAGTGCAACCCTCTGATAAAGGCGTCCCGAATTTGTGAATCTTTATTTTCTTGAGCAGAAACTGCTTTAAAATTACAATCCTGACTAAGTTGTTGTAATACTCTAAAGTACTGGTCAACAGTTTCATTGGAGACTTGACACCTAGTTGCAAGTTGATGGCGAGCGAATACTTCATTTTTAGGTTTGACAAAAGCAGCTTTAAGAATCTCTATTGCTTCTGAGTAACTTTTAGATTCGTTAAATATTGTAAATTCTGCGGGTGAAACATGATTAATCAATAGTTTTAATTTACCTTTGTCATCTGTTTCCGAAAGATCCGAGAGAAAATTGTCAAAAGTTATATACCAGTGAAGGAATTCGGTCGAAGAGTTTGGAGAATTGGGATCACTGCTTAGTTTGTCTGGCCGAAGAAGTCTGTCCATTATTATTGTCGAATAAATTGTGGAAAAGAATACAAAAGAATAACCAGGAAAATCTGGCTTTATTCGACAAAATTTAACATAGTTGTTTTGTCTTAACTGAGTGACTAAGTAAACAGAACATAGATAAAGTAAATAAATAAACACCATATGATTACTTGAATACAGGTGAATTTTGCATTCATGAAGTAGTTGTAAATTATATATCGGGCTTGTTATTCTAAGATATTCACTTTAAGAAGACCACAAATCCCTCCTAATATCACTATAGGTGAAACAAGAATAGAATGGAATCCTTCTGACCAGTCCATAAAATATCTGGGTATTCATCTCGACCAAAAGTTAAATTGGAATCTACATGTTAATTCAAAATTGGTACAAGGCTATTCTCGACTATCAATTCTTTTTCCCTTGTTAAACAGAAAGTCTTCCCTCAAACCTAAACATGGAATTTTATTGTACAAAACTATTTTAAGACCTTTGGTGTATTTCAAAGTAAAATTCTTAGGATATGTGTTTATTCGCCCTGGTTTGTCCGGAACAGACAAATGCATCAACAATTTGGTGTAGACTCAATTGAAGATTTTGTAAAGAAAAGTGCTACCAAGTTCCTTAACAATATTGGTCTTGTTCCCGTTGCACAATTTTTCAATATTTGTGAACCAACAGTGAATACGCGTTAGAAGGCGAGAGTTCTGCAAGACATCATGAACGACATAGATTAGACTTTGATTGAACATTAGTTCCTAGGTGTCTCCAACAGAGCGAACCCAATAATGTTTCACATGCTATGTAGTTAATGTTATTACATTCTGTGTATAATACTTATTTTGTATTGTTCCAGAAAATACATAAATTAAAAAAAAATAAAAAATAAAAATTAAAAAAATAAAATAAATAAGAGCAGTGGCACGATCAGCTGTTTCAAGTTATCTATCGTGAGCGAAGACACGGGCAACTGCTAGTATTTATATATTTGTAATTTATTTTGCAGCCATGCAAAAATAAAAATGTTTTGGTTTACCGATTGAAATAATGTTACAGTTATTTCCAAAGGTAGTTGTAAATAACTGTATATAACATTGTTAAACAACTGCGATTGAACGAAACACGAGTTCTGCATCCCAATGTGACATAATTTGTACATTTGAATTTTTTTGCCACAGTGATACTGAAACATGCATTTTGTCATTTTTTCCTTATGTATTAAAACATAAATAACAAAACTAAACTAAAAAATAATTTTTAAAACTTATCAATTTTTACTCATTTTTAGCATGTGTTCCCCTAACATATTTTTACTCTGAGCAATACCCACCTTAATTTAACGATGGATTGATCCTCGGTCAAGGTGTTGAGTCGTACACCAAGAACTCACTAAATTATTTGTAAAAGTAAAAGTATTTGATAAAGTAGGCTATCTAGGAGTAATAATAAATTCCAACCTTAATTGAAAGGACCATGTAAACAAACTTAAACAAGAAATGTATACATCAATTAGAAAATGTTATTATTTACAAAACCTATGTCCACAAAAAGTATTAATTAATCTTTATTATGCTCTTATAGGATATGCAAGATTAGGATATGCATACAAACTAATCAAGATAAGTATATGCATTATCATGTTGGGGAGGGACGTACATATCAACCTTAAGACCACTAATTGCACTTCAAAAATGCATAATTAGAATAATACTAAAATAATCTAGATTGGAACATTGCTGGCCTCTGTTCTCGTAATTAAAAATATTTGTATATTTATAAAGTTCTAAATATATTTTTTGAGAGAAGTATTTGTAAAAGAAAACCACAATTAAGACCCTACCGTTTGAGAAACAGACATGCTATCCAATTAACATAAACCAAATTTGACGATATACCTTTATTTTTACCCATACAATGCACCAAGATTGCATATCTAATAATTATGAGTAACACTGATATTGCAGAAATTTTAATAATTTAGTTTTTTTGTTTTTATTAAGGTGACCCCTTATGGGCACTTGCCTAAGGGAACCAAATTATTCACCAGAATTTTATTAAATTTCTGTTTTAAGTTAAAAAAAAGGAAATATTTATTGTTAATTATAATTCAAATGTAAAGTTGTAACAGTGGTGAATAAAGTTATTGTTTATTATTATATTATTATTACCGGAACGCACACAAGATGTTCCGACTCTCTTGTAAACATAAATATCACGCCTCTTCGGGGAATTAGAACTTTCCACTCGATGTCTCGGGAAGGCGCTCCGACCACCTTACTGCGACTGGCCGAGAACCAAGGACCAAGAATCAACATCAGTTTAATTGAAGGCTTCCGGTCAAGATGGCAGGTCGTTCGGTGTGAAATCCCTGTGGTTTGTGCGGGAATAGCTATTTGTGTATTAAGAGCACAAAGTACGTAATTGACGACTTTCTAATCGTAGGAAATGCCGAGGAGCAGTTAGCGTTATTTTTGTCGTAACCGTTCCACCGACTAGGCGGAATTGTATTAGTCCGTGCCGATGCCGTTCCGCAGAGAATCTGGAACAAATAGAACAAACTGTGCCGTTCCGTTCCGGTTCCATGAAAGCTAATTTAGTACTGAAGACTGAAGTATAATGATTGAAGGTGAAGGGACGAACCTATCTCATCTCTCCCTACTAAGATTCCTGCATTAGGAGAAAGACTTTTACCATCGGAAGTTTTGTATTAAACTATGTTAATATTCAAACTCTGGATTATCTATCTATATAATCTATATAATCTATATAATCAATACGCCAACACGAAATTTGTCTTATGAACTCCTCCGTCATTTCTTAACCGATTTTGATCATTGACGGCTCATTGGAAAGAGCGTGTCGCGTAGATTTGCAAACTGGCCTTACATTTTTGAAAAAGTCCCTTGGGCTCTGCCCCATTGGCTTTTAAAGTTCCCATGTTATCCTTATGAAGAACATAATTGTTTACATTTTGATCAGCTGGATAATTTAATTGCTGTTATTTTTTAATTTGTGTAAACATAACCCTCAAGACGGATCGTGTTAGCATGATTGTGTTTTAAATTTGTGTTTGATCGTTGTTTTGTGTAGTTATAATTTGTTTATTTGTTGTTTTTTCTTTTAAATGCCTCCTACGCGACTCATCACAGTCAGCACCTCACCCTGAGCAACCTCAACTATTGGGTTACAAATGCGCCCTTACATTACCCCAAAACGACTTTTCATTCTCAATTGGCCCTCTATAGCAATGACCTGTGTTGCCTGTGCAGCGAGGCATTTTGACTAGGAGAAAACCGACCGGAATGCTGCTCATTTTTCCCTGTGTTGCCACAAGGGTAAAGTATCTTTGCCACCATTTACACCGTCACCATTCATTCAAGAGCTAATCGAATACACTCATCATTCGAATGCTTCTATTCGCAAGCAATCACAAAACTACCTCGAACACATTCGCTCTTATAACGCTGCTCTTGCCATGATCAGCTCTGAAGCTAAATAAGACGTATCCTTAACTAACGGTGTCTACAACTTCAAAATCCACGATACGTTCTATCACCGCGTCGGTACTCTTGCACCAACACCTGGGCAAACTGCTAAGTATGCACAAATTTAAATTTACGATGTTGACACTGCCATTTAACAACGAATGCGAATGTCCGCCAACGAAAAGTGTAATGAGGCCTTGATGAGAGAGTTGACATGGTATCTTGAAAATGTAAACCCTTTCGTCCAGTCTTTCAAAACTATGGCTGAATTAAGTCGAGACGAAAATAATGGCGTAGAAACTGACATCTGTATGTTCATGAAGAGAGACCGAAACCAATTTATTATGATGCATCGTAAAAATAAGTACTGTATTATAAGCGGTCCATTACAGCGCACTTATTACATTGTGAAATATAGTTTCACGTAAGCGTGCACTTTGCTTCATGCAAAACATTGTAATATCATGTGTCGCATAGACGAGCACTTTCTGCATGTAAAACATCTTTAAAATGTGTGTGCAAGTGTGTGTGTGTGTGTGTGTGTGTGTGTAGTTCGCACAAAATGGAGGAAATGGGGAAATTACGCCCTGCTATGAAAAAAATTGGGAAATGTTGTAATAGGCTAAAAATGGTGAATGGATGGTGGATCCATGGATTGAATGTAAATGTTTTGAGATCGCCATTTGAATTATCGCTCTGCTAGAGTAGCGCACGATTCCGTGCGCTCGGGTCCACTAGTTAGTTATCATTTTAAAACATCCTGTTCAATAATTCATTATTACGGAAATTTTTTTAAAGGAATGGAAACTTCTTCAAATATTTAATAGCCTACATAGCTAACTCAGTGTAAGTAACATGTTTTAAGTAAACAAAGCAGACGTTTTTAGATCCTAATCTATAATCCATATAATTAATACGCCAACACGAAATTTGTCTTATGAACTCCTCCGTCATTTCTCAACCGATTTTGATAATTGACGGCTCATTGGAAAGAGCGTGTCGCGTAGATTTGCAAACTGGCCTTACATTTTTGAAAAAGTCCCTTGGGCTCTGCCCTATTGGCTTTTAAAGTTCCCATGTTATCCTTATGAAGAACATAATTGTTTACATTTTGATCAGCTGGATAATTTAATTGCTGTTATTTTTTAATTTGTGTAAACATAACCCTCAAGACGGATCGTGTTAGCATGATTGTGTTTTAAATTTGTCGCCATTTGAATTATCGCTCTGCTAGAGTAGCGCACGATTCCGTGCGCTCGGATCCACTAGTTAGTTATCATTTTAAAACATCCTGATCAATAATTCATTATTACGGAAATTTTTTTAAAGGAATGGAAACTTCTACAAATATTTGATAGTAGCATACATTCAAAGTCAATGATAGTAGCCTACATAGCTAACTCAGTGTAAAGCCAGTTGGCCTAGGCCTAACAGTAATCCAACTATGGGCTGTGTTGAAATTCAGTGTTAGTTTAATCTAAAGGTAAACTAAGATTACTGTAAAATTAATCAAACACAGGTCACACTATTCACACACTAGTAAGAATAGGAATGTGTTGAATTCCTGTAGCTAATCAAAACACGTCATTATTTCGATAGAAAACCATAACAAAACAACAACAACGATATAAACTTAACAATTTAACACAACAAAATTTTATAGCAAATCGTTCTAACTTAAGTGTCGCAAGATGGGTAGGCAAGAGATTAGGAAAGGAAAGAAATTGCGGCACTCTAATCGAAATAATCAGAATCGCGGCGTCAGTCAACTATGACCTATTATACTAGCAAGTAACTGGAACTTCGGACCATTTTAACTGCTCCTTTGGATGTAACAGATACATGACAATGACGCTTCTGCGCATGCGCAACCGTTGCGGCATTTTCTACGATTAGAAGGTCGTCGTAATTGCCGCTCGAGAATTGTAGACGGCCGCACGAAGCGTCAGCTGAGGCGCTCTACATGTTATGAACATTATTAGCCTATGGCCTAAAGGAGTGCTAGTCAGTAAATGTGTGCAGCCAAGGGCAAATAGGAACAAGTCAAGCTTTGAGGACAGTACTATAAATAATTTCTAAAGATCTTTATAAGACCGAATGCAAATACTCATAAACCTGTACCAGCTCAACTTTTACACTCTGTTAAACGGTTATAATGTATTCTTGAGCGTCTTCATCTTGGGCAATACAAGGAAGTGTACTTGTTACGCTTATGGGGTTCATACGTCCCGATTTTTCGTTAAATGGGTAAAATGAATTAAGTATGTACAGTTCTGGTCACAGCATTAGGCTGGTGGCAAAAAATGGAAACTCCAGCAGTGTAAAATGATTTGATGTTAGATGCAGCTAAGCTCCTCTACATACGGCAGTAGTTAAAGAAACTTCTATAATATAGAACATTTAAAATATAGCACATTCGCACGAAGCTTGTTTATTTACATATTTCAATGATCAGGTGATTGTAGAGAAAAACAGAGAGCATAGCTGTCTATAACGTCAGATGGGCTAATGATTAAACAAAATATATTTAAAACGCCAGCAGCGCACTCACTCACCCACCAAATACTGAGGCGTGAACTGTAATTACATAATTTATTTACGTTAGTAATTTATTTACTAAACATCTATTTATTGACAAAACAATTTATTTAAAAAACTATTTTCAATGACACAGCTACTAATGTTATTTCATTCATCGCGGATGTAAAATATTTTATGAAAAACACCTGGGAAACATTTTGACCTATAGTTTTGTGAAATGCATGGTCAAAAATCACGTTCAAAGACGGTTTATTGGGTCAAATGGACTAAATATAAAAGTACATATTTTTAATGATTGTTTTAATTTATTAACAAAAATTAATTTAAATGGGAAAATTGTACAAATTCTAAACTTTAGGAGTGATGGAGTGCTTCGGATCGAGTGTGGTGCCCCATACTTTGATCTCTCGACGGTCGACCAAAGGGATCCCCTCTTGTCGATGACGGTTCGCCAAGGTTCCCAGGCCAGACCCGTGGCCTCCCTCGCGAACACTCTGATGTCCTCAGCGTTGGCCGGAAGTTCAATCTCTTTCACGAAAGGAGCCTTCAAGTCTTTCCAGTTCATATCCCAAGACGCTTCCTTCACCACCTTCGCGCCGTCAGCAATATTATTGTCTTTGCTGACTTCCTTCCAAGTGATCTCCCATTGCATCACGAAATTTCCACTGTGGATAATCTTGATTATGCCCTTACATTTTTGGCCCCGCCGATGCCGACCGTGCAGACTGCAGCTACGAGTAGGAGCACCGAGAGACGATCCATCCACAAAATGTCAATGCTCATCGACTGGATAAGCAAATTTTTTTTAAACGTTTATTAGGTCCCTAGCTATTGTAAAGTAGGGAAAATTGTGGTTTGGATCCCATGTTAAAATTGTAGGTCCCATAGTTGTAATTGGCTGTTGAGCTATTAATTGACAGTCCTGCCTACGAAACTTGTTAGCCTTAGTCAGTAACAATACTTCAAGATCGCGCCACAATCATCCTACACTCATCCTTCACTCATATTCGCCTTGAAATACCTCTTACTGGTGGTCGGCGTCCAATGTGGTAATCCAGTAGTAAAAAATGGTAGCTGGCCGTATCTCTTTATTACGTTAATTTTTTAGACCTTTCCATTAGTATCTAATGTTAAGATATTGAATTTAAAGGCCAAATAATTTAACATAATAACAAATCCTTCCCTATCATGAATAAAAAAAAAGCATTATCAGTTTACTTCAAACCATTTTATAGCGGAATGGGATTATGTTTTCATGATTTTTTTTATATAAATTTTGTTTGATGTCTTAATTATACATTATAATATTACATTTATTTCCTAGCCTCATCATAAGTCCTTCAATACAATAATTTTGTTGAAATATTTGGCCTTTGTATTTTTTTGAAATATTTTTCATTTACTTCTAGTGTATAAAACTCACTACGATTCGAGGTTAAGAAAACTCCTCCCGTTATCATGACCCTACTTAAAATTCATTTATCTCACTTATTATAACGTACCGGCATTTTACCGGGTAATAAGTAAGATGCGTACCTCCAGAAATGAGTGTACTTTTAACTATACGCGAATGGAAAAGTCCAAATAATTCAACATATCCTTCGCTATCATGAATTTAAAAAATAGAGATCGCCAGTGGTCGAAAATTCGACCAATTTTCAAATTGAGAAATAGTGATAGCTAATTTTAAAAACGATCTTTACATACACCAAGTGTGTCTAAATACATTTCATATAGTACACATTTTCCATTTAAACATATAATATAACTAAATGGGAACCAAAAGCAAAAGAGAAAGATTCAATCTTTGACTAATTATTTTACCTCACCTCTGGCACATATTTATGGCATGGTTTATAGTACCTAATTAGTGGTTTATTAAGATTCCACATTAATTTTTGTAAGACTGAGCTGATTATTGATTCAGAGAACAGTAAAAATTCAGTCATCAAATAAGTTTATCCCATACACCCCTTGCCATAGTTCCCTCCCTCCCTCCCTCAATCTCTACTTCCCTTCCTTCCGACCTTCTTTCCACCTCTCCCTCCATTTCCCTTTCATCCTCTTCTTAACATCTCCCCTCCCTCCTTTCCTACCCTTCAGAACTTTTTCCCTTCTTCCCAACTCTTCAGACATTTTTCCCTCCCTCCCTCTCTTCCTATCATTTTCATAAAAATATTATACATATTTTACCTATTCTCCTCCAATGAAAAACACAATTTGAATGTAATTTCCATTTGTATTCCAGTTGCACGTCAGTTAGTAGAGTAGGATTCACCTAAGTTGTCCAAAACAAAAGTAAAAAATTATTAGCTTTTTACGAATTTAAGCATAAAATCCAGTTGTGCTGAAAAGAGTGTCAACGAACATCTGCTTTAGTGTAGCACTTGTAGCAAAGAAAAGGTTTTGATGCAATATTGCAACTGGAAGTTCACTTGCACAGCTTAAAATATTACTCAGGGGCTTTTCCAAATTAATTATCCGGAGGATGTGTCATGGATGCGGCCTGGTAAATAGTCTTAGATTTCCTTATGAAATAATATTTACAAAGAAAAATAGGCGAGTTTTTGAATAGCCAGTACTGCTCACTACAAGTCAGCAGCTGAAAAGAGAGATTGTTTCATATTGCGGTCAAAACTTATAAAAGGTGTGTCCTTATTGGCCCAGGAAAAAATAAACAAGCAGTTAAACAAACTAAAATCCACATAAATAAAGATATAAAATCAAATGAAACTTTGACAGCTATGAAAAAAGGTTGAATGAAAATAAAAAATTCTAAAAATAGGCGATATTGTAAACATTATCGCCTATAACAAAATTGTAAACAAACGCAACGTGGCGATTTGACAGTTCTGAGACAATGTAAACAGACACCATGTGTAACCAACAATGTTTTCAATGTGACTTGTATAAAAAATTTTGATGAGATGATTAGTACATGCTTTGGCCAACTTATGTGAATCCTACTACTATACACTGGATGGTAGAGTAATTTTTATCTCTTAATCTTATTTAAGCGACCAAATTTTATGTTCTCCCTACATCTCAAATGAAACATATTTGAATATGATATCTTCAATCTTCTCTAAATACTTAGTCCTGATTTCATCAAATACTACATTTTTACTCCATGCCCCAATAAAACTTGTGGCTTGAAACTGTTTGAAGATAATAATTTGTTCTTAACTCTGGTAGATTTTTTACTGGACGAATACTAACTCGTGTCATTAAATTCCTTAAATTTATTTATTGCTTGATAAAAATTTGTTATTGTTTTGGTTTTATATCTCTAATGAAAACAGCGTACATTTTGCCCAATTTTCGCTCTTACATAATGTTCCTACATATAATTTTTACTCAACGAAAAATAACATGTGTTAACAGCTACAACAGATGACAAATGCACAGTTCTCTTTTGTTTTTGTTTTTCTATCTCCTCCATGGCAACTCATAGGGCCAATGTTAATTTTTTTGAAATTTAGAATTAAATTTTCTGCTTATCTAAAAGACTATTTTAAATTTTAATGGAATTGTACACATCTACAGAAAAATACAATTTTATCAGTGTTCTTAGATTTTTGCTACGTTGCACACAGGCTGAGAAAAAAGGAGGACAAAAACCTTATGGAAAAAATGCTTATCTATTAATATAAAGATGATCTAAAAAATTGAACCAGCCCATCAGAACACCCATAGTAATTGAGCTTCTTTAACAAAATTAAATGGTCCACCCTGTCGAATGCCTTGGCCAGATCGAGATAAATTGATCAATTCCAAAACTCGTTATGTCCGAAACATGAAATTTTTCAGGAAATGAAAAAAAATCATCTTATATAACATTTAGAATTGTATTATAAAATTGATTCTTTTTCCTTATTTTTCTATATTTTTTTATTTACTTGTTACTCCTAATCCTAAAAATATTAAGGTTTCAGTTTATTTACAAATTAGTAATATATTTTGGACATAACGTGATGTTTGGAACTGTAAATGGGAGTTAACGAGTTTTGGAACTTTTGCCTATTTACACCAAGTGAAATTGATTTTGGAAGTTTGGGACTAGGGTTACATAAAGAGAGTAAGTTAATTAAAAAAAATCTTACTATTCAAATATTATAAAATGAGTTTGGACTTAATTACACATTATAAAAATTATTTTCATTGCCAAAGTCCAAAATTTTTATATTTTACACTCCCAAAACAAAAAAGAGGAAGTTAATTAAAAATATCTTATTATTTAAAGATTATAAAATAAAATAAGCTTGGACTTAATTACACATTATAAAAATTAATTATTTTCATTGCCAAAGTCCTAATTTTTTTACAATAAAATACTTGACGAAGGACGAAGGTCTAATCAAGAATGCAGAGCTAACTTTAAAACAGTCTCTTGGACACAGCAAGGTAAATAGATGAATATCTGGTGCACCAACTCAAAATCAGTTGTTATTAAAATTCAGGTCCCCAAATATTATAAAACTGATACTGATTTCAGTTGTAAGACTGATTTTTCCGTGTTAAAATGATTAGTCTGATTTATTTTGGACAAAACGACTACTGGAACCGAATCACTATATGAAAAGTGAAGTTCAATAATAGGACTTAACGAGTTTTGGTCCAGTAACTGTAAGGTGGAGGACATAACAGATTATGGAACAGTTTTAGACAAGGACTTGACGAGTTCTGGAACTGTATCTGGTTTTCAAAGTGATTTTTAAATAGGAAATAACGACTTATGGAACTGGTAGACCTCTGAAATGTATTACCATAGCAACCAGCTATCAAATGGTGCAAAAACCCAAAAAATGTTTTTTGTGGACATAACGAGTTGTGGACTCAATTACGTCAGTCTGAACCCCAGAATCCAAGCCACTAGAAATGTAATCTGTGAAGTTAAGTAAATTGGTCACATTTGAACGCCCCGGAAAAACCGGATATTGTCATAGCCGCCTCTAACGAAGGCCGTGGCGAGGGAGAACTGGCAACGCCGCGCTGGGTGCCTAGCATTTCCCGCCACTCCACTGTAGTTGCATGGGGATTAGCAAGCTTGCCCTTGTTTATACGCTTTTTTGTGCGAAAAATTCGTTTGTTATTTAATGTATGATCACTACAGTGACAGACGGCGTTGCCGAAAAATTGTGTTGTGCCAAATTCTAAATGACAAGCACAATTATTAATGATAAACGGCCTCTAACTTTTTAAACGTATTCACCTTCAAACGCCCTTCACAAGTTTAGTGGATAAAAACTTAGTATTTTTGCAAGTTTGCCTTACGTGGCTATAAATTTGGAAAACAAAAGATAAACCAAATCCAGATAGAAAATTCTTAACAAATAAGCCATACGGTACACTTTATGAAACTACAGTACTTACGTTTTACGGGAGATCATAATTTATATATTAAAATTGTAGGCATTAATTAAGTTTAGGCTTGGAAACTACACCAAACATTCATATATATTAACTGTTAAATTTCAGACAGATCAGTTAGAATCAAGATTTGGTCAATACCGACAGTAAACAGGGGTAATTATAATATTTCAGCTACGAAAGTGCCACAAGTGATGGAAGCCGAGAAGAAAATACGCTAAGAAAGTGAGCTTGGTCCATTCCACTAGGCACGGGGAAATTAGGTTTTATAACGAAGTGATTGTATCCTCTATTGATTATGGCAAAGATAGCCTTTCTTCAGGGGAAATTTTAAACCAAAGTTTAGCTATTCTTGAGGATACATTATATATGATATTCAGAAAAGAGTTTGTTGAGAAATCCAGTTTGATGAATCAGGTTTAATTTATGCTCGTGGGTATATTGCATTTAAGCATTGTCGAAAAAAAATTCGAAGAAAGCTTAGACTTACTAAGAAAAATGAAAATCCCAATGAAATGTATTTCTATGAAATTAACAGGGGCAGTCTTTCAGTCCCTTCTGATTTTTTTCAATGTGTAAACATGTTGGGATTGTCCAGATTTTAGTTTCGCAAGAATATGAAAATATTTTTTTAATGCTGCAGTCGAAAAAAATTACAGAAATTAAGCTTATTAATGATTTCTTCTGATGTTGTACATACAAAAAGTCTAGGGAACTTGTGTTTGTGGAATAAAAGTTAAGGATGTGGTTTCGAATATTGTCCTTACAATGGCATACATTTTATTAAACAATTGACTCAATAGTAAGAAACGAGAAAATGAGCTTTAAAAATAATCGTGGAAATATTGTCATTCCTACTTAGATTTAATATAGTTTGTTTCACTGACTTTACTAACAAAATTTGTTTCTTATGAAATGTTATTTGGTCTTTGTACTAAAAGGTTTAAAGGAATTATAAAATGTGTTAATATTGATTTCCTTGCTTCCATCATTAGAAAATCAAATGAAATGTGCACTGTAAAATAACTAATTAAGTATTTAATCGCTTTAACAAATCGAAAACCTTGAGGTTGTTAGCATTACGGCGCCCGGGGCAAGCGTAGAGTAGTCAACCGCTCCAGCGGCAGCGCGGCGTTGCCACTTCGAATGCCGCGGCCTTCGTTAGAGGCGGCTATGATATTGTAAGCCCCTTCCCGCGCAAAGTCATCGTATCGTTTTGGAGACCGACGGCCGGAAGCAAGAGTCTCGGCAGGTCGATACCACAAAAATTCCCCGCGAATCCCTGCCGTTGGGCGACAGTTTACGTTGCGCTAGACCAAAGATAAACGGGCTTTTTCGTGGTCTACGCTCCGTCTCGTGAACACAATTATTTTTAGCCGTAGTTTACGTTGGTCGGCGATCAACGATAAACGCTGACTATGAAAACTCGAGCTTGTGAACCCGCTCAGTGTTTTAGAATTCATTTTTAGTGTTCTAGCATTTCATCAAATTGGAATTCGGTACATTTTCCCCTCAAAATGGAGAATTTGTTTTTGTAAATATGATGAAAGAGGGGAAATTTGGGGATTTTTCGGATTTTCCCTATATGGGGAAATGTTGGGAATTTCCGGTGGCACCTGTGTCTGTGGAGAGGGAAATTAGTGAAATCTGGCAACACTGGCTGGTTATCTTATCAGTCTAGGACGGTCAGTTAGTGTTAGCATTCAAGGAGGTTATAGCATTAATATCACCATTGTTTGATTTGGTGCATCAATTTGGTGGTTTTAATGGTGAGTAAATGTATTACTTCGCAATATTTGTTCTATCCCGATTAATTCTCAGTCTATGGAGAGTAGTTACCTAACCTAACCTAACCTACAATTAAACGTTTAGATGGTGAGTAAATACATTTTTTCGGAGTATTAGTTATATATATCCAGATTAATCCTCAGTCTATGGAGAGTAGTTTGTAAATACGGGGTGCTAAGTTAGTACAGATCTGTTCAGCCCAGAAGTCCTGTGGGATGCGCATGCGCGCAGTGAAATTTGACTGTACTGATATTCGCGGTAGGCTACCGCGAATATCAGTACAGTCAAATTTCGAAATAACTCATCTGGTAAAACATATTATTCTTTGTTTCCAACAATATTTGTAATGTTGTCATAGGCCATGTGGGAATTTAAGTTGACTATACACAACCGATGAAGGAAAAATAGTGGTGGGGGCAGGGCCGTCCCTAGGGTTGGCGGCGCCTGGGCAAACGTGGTCGCGGCGCCCCCCCCCCCAGCACTAGTCGCATATGTTAGCTTTTTGCGCTGCCACAAATACCTACACAGCTTACGTTAAGCATAGTTACATGTACTAAATGGTAATTCTAGGACTGAAAAAAATTAAGAACATCAATCGGTTCAGAATGTATTTCAAAAGAAAATTAATAGATGAATTACAAATAGGTATTCACTCTCACTCTTAACTACATCACAGTAACAATAGTCACTAGCAATAACAAGAGTAACAAATTACTACATCACCCACTACCGCTCCCAAATCCTGACTCAAGTCTCGACCAGTGATGCCAGACAGGATTAGGCATTTTACCTGCCAACTGCATAAAAATTCCCGCTTTTACCCGGGTTTTCGGCAATAATCCCCGAAAGTACCAAAAACTGGGTAATTACCCGAAAAACCACCTAATGACTTTCAAACACCCAAAACCTGGTAGTTTCACATCTTACAATCTTACAAAATCAAAATCTTAAATCACTATCTGGCTCAGATTCTCAGATGGCTTAAAACTTTCTCAGGCTCAGAATCTGGCCAAAGAGTCTTGG
Organism: Flexamia atlantica; assembly: GCA_035578135.1. Taxonomy (NCBI): domain Eukaryota; kingdom Metazoa; phylum Arthropoda; class Insecta; order Hemiptera; family Cicadellidae; genus Flexamia; species Flexamia atlantica. The sequence continues at coordinate 60,921,618 of JAQJVK010000003.1, read as the reverse complement.
GGAATCGTCAACACCCATAGAGACCAACAAAAAAATTCCTCAAGTCAAAAACTCATTTTGGAACTCAATGGCAAACTAGAAGGGAACCCCATAGTTGTGGCAGAAAATTTTAACAACTTCTTTGCCTCAGTCTCTGACAACCTCAACTGTCAAAAACCTCTTCTTAGCGGGTTCCCCAACAAACAAACCCAATCAAATTCTTTTCCAAATTTTCACCCCATTTCACCAAACTCCTTGTCAAAACGCTTTTCAAAATTTGCAAACAAACATTCTGTTGGGTTGGACGGCATCAGCATGGCTGTCTTGAAGCATTGAGAGAGAGAGATCATAGAGCCCCACACAATCAACGCTTCAATCAATACCCACATAATCAACGCTTCTCTTTCTGAGGGCGTCTTTCCGGAGTGCTGCAAAACAGCAAAAATCAAACCCCTTTTCAAAAAAAAAGAGGAAACGGACATGAATAATTATCGTCCAATCGCCCTCCTTCCGGCAATTTCAAAATTCTTTGAAAAAGTAGTCTGCAACAAATTGATTGACTATCTTGACAGCTCAAAACTGCTCTGTGATAGGCAATACGGGTTTCGCAGAAACAAGTCCACAAAGTTGGCTCTCATCGACTTTGTCAACAACTGTGTCGACGCAGTCGAGAACGGCGATACTGTAATTGGCTGTTTTGTTGATTTGTCAAAGGCCTTTGACTGTGTCGATCACCAAATTCTCCTCGAGAAATTGGCTTCAATGGGCATTGTTGAAAAGGCTCTGAGTTGGTTTACTTGCTATCCAACCAATAGACAGCAGGTAACTGAAATCACCAGTGAAACAAAATTCAAAATCAGGTCTGTTATATCATCACCAACAAGGTGCAGCAGTGGTGTGCCGCAAGGTTCGATTCTCGGACCCCTGCTGTTTCTCATTTATATCAATGATGTAACAGACATGATTCCAATTGAAAACATTTACCTCTTTGCTGATGATACGACCCTTGTCACGAGAGGTAAAATAGTCGATGAGTTGGAAATTGCGACTCATCTCATGGCAAATAATCTGGCCCAGTACTTCTCAAGCAATGGCCTCATGGTTAGTGCTGAGAAGACGGGTTATGTTTGCTTCCAAACAAAACAAAAACAAAATTCAAAAAACAACCAAATTCCAAACATTTTCCTGGATGACAGCCAACTCAACCTTCTGAATTCCACTAAATTTCTGGGAGTGACGATTGACGATAATTTGAGGTGGGATGAGCAGGTCTCAGACCTCGAGTCCTCCCTCTCAAAGGGGCTCTATGTCCTGAGGCGCATCAGTGCCTTCAGCAATACTCCTCTCTCAAAATTGGTGTACCATGGTCTGTTTGAACAACACATCAGGTACTCCATAATTTTATGGGGTGCCTGTAAAGGGGAATTGAAAAAGGTTTTAGGCTGGCAGAAAAAAGCTGTCAGAAGCATCCTAAACCTCCCCCGAACCACAGTTGCAAAGAGGCCTTTGTGCAGCTCGGTCTGCTAACGGTTCCCTGCCTGTACATATTTGAACTAATTATGTACATCAAAACGCAGGGAATCGTGCCTCTGCAACCTGACCATGGGTACAACACCAGATGTAAAGGTCTCTATGCTGAATCCCACAGACTCACACTTTTTGAGCATAAGCCTAGGTACATGGGGCTCAAAATTTTTCAATCCCTGCCAGAAAAAATCAAATCAATTTAAAAAACTCAAAAATTTAAAGCTCAACTTAAAGCATACCTGGTGAGTCTTTGCTGCTACTCATTGGAAGAGTTTTTAGTACCTACCTAAGAAACGCTTTCTTTGCCTAGTTTTAGTTATTTGTTTTTTGACCTCCTTTGGGGGCAAATGTTGACCTGTCCAGCGCCTGCGTGGGAGGAGAGGCCACGGACGGAAGAATCAAGTATCAAAGTAAGTAAGTATAGTATAAGTACTAAACTGCTCATAATACACCAAAATATATCTGTTTACGGTACTTCAAGACTTGTTCTCAAAATCATGAAAACAAATTATTTTTCTCACCTCACATGAACATTGGATATTTGCAAAGCAAATCATAATTCAAAAATCCCCGGCTTTACTCATTTTTAGCGAATTTCCCCTTTAGGGAAGAAGCTATTACCGTAGGTCTCATGGTAAGACCTAAGCTCGGGACCACTATAACTTTTCGTTTTGGGGCCCCCAGAAGCAAAAAACACTATTCGTTCAAATTTTTATATATATATATATATCTATATATATATATATATATATCTATGTGTCTGTTAGCACGATAGCGGCCGCAAAAATGGTCCGATCTTTATGAAATTTGGTACGGACATGTAAAGTGGTAATCAATTGGACGAGTTCGTGAACCAGCCCGATCGGACCACCGGAAGGGGGGGTAAAGGGGGATAAACCCCCCCAAAAATGGGTTTTTTGAGTTTTTTACATAGAAAAATAAAATTTATCAAATTTTTGTGGGCACCATTGAATTCAGCTCAAAAAAACAAATAATTTAGTATTTTGAATCACTGCTCTATGCCCATTGGTTACCGAGATATTGAAAGTGGTAAACACAGTACGTTGTCCCAATGTTAACCTTATGGGAAATAAGTAAAATTCTATATCTCGCTTATTTCTCAACATATCTTGATAAAACTTGGCAAATGGCTTCTTCTAGTTCAGATCTACTAAATATTGAATTAAAACCATCCGGTTTTAATATACCTGTAGCAGCAAACCTGCATACTCATTTCCCATGTTATTCTTATGGAGCTTACAAAAAACATGTCAAATCTTGCTATGTTTGCTTGAAATACGTTGTTTTGCATTTGAAATTCGCTGAGTATGCAGGTCTGCTGCAATGGGGGTATTAATGTAGTTAGGATGCCGGGTCTATCCTCGTAGCTCAAGTCTAGAATCCCCGGTTTCACCCGAATTTTCTTAATTTTCTCAAAATCCCCGAATGGCCTTCAAAGTACCCGAAAAACCGGGCAAATACCCGGTTTCTGGTAACATTGAAACCATCATAATCATACCGAATACATATTACTAACTAAAAAAACCAGAGTTTAAAAAATTGTAGCTCGTCCAAAATACCCCGTTTTACACTTTTTTTTAGGTAAATATTCAGGTTGTTGGGTAAATCCCTAGCCCAAGTCTAAAACTTCCGGTTTTTTCTTAATGCCCGCCAAATCCCCGTCGGCCTCCAAAATACCTAAAAACCGGGTAAATGCCCAGTTTTCGGCAGTACTGGTCTCGACAAGTTTGACAGCGACAGACGATTGGATGTGCGCGCAACTTGCATTGTACCGACACTGTTATTATTTCATATAGTTCATACTATTTTGTCATGAATGATACCTATAGTGTTAAGAATAATATCTAGCTCCAGCCGCACTTTCAGATTCGTATTCCTATTTATTAACGCCATACCTTCACAATTCATTCAAATCTACAAGAGTGCAAAAAAATTTCCCGCGGCACGGCGCCCCCTCAGCCGCGGCGCCCGGGGCAGTTTGCCCCGGTTGCCCCCCCCCCCCCCCCTTTGGACAGCCCTGGGTGGGGGCATTCTCCATCTCTCTCGCACTTCCATCCCTACAAGACTTCCTGACTGAATAGATCTGTATTAAACACAGTAAGTTGTCCCAGTGTTAACCTATGAATTTCATAGACTGGGAAGGTGGGGTGACCTGTAAAGCCCCCTGCAGATGGGGACAATAGTGGCTGCCAGTAGACCTAGCCAATAATGGCCGCCAGTTACTACTTTCCGCCTACTTGCCCCGTGTGCAGGGATAAATCCCCGACAATGTCCAGTACTGGCCACCAGGTAACTGGCCGCCACTAAAAACAAACAGACATGTTTGTTTTTTGTGGCAACTGACTGGCAAGTTTAAGGCCACCAGTACGGGCCGTGTCATTTTAGTTACTTGCCGCCAGTAAAGTACCGGAATGATATAGATAGTTTAGTTTAATGGAAAGAGATATTTTTACTTTCTCCTCTCAAATATAGTACACTGGTTAAAGTATTGTTTTCATAAACATTTTCAAATTAAAGACAAAAGTGAAATTATTTATTTTAATAATCCCTGAATCGAAAAAAGTATAATTTTTGGAGTGTGTCTGCCCATCCATATGTGTGAACATGTTTTGTGTGTGGATGTAAATCGATCCATAAACTACACCAATTATCCGATTTTCATGAAATTTGGCATGAAGGTACCAAACTCCAATATATCGGATTCTTAATGGCAGTGGCCTATATAGAAATTATTTTCGGGGGGGGGGGGCCAGGGCCGGATGTGAGATTTTGCCGCCCATGGGCCCAAAGCATTTCGCCACCCCTCCTCCCAAACAAACAATTTTCCAGACCTAATCATAGGCGTAATTAGGGGCGAGGGAGGCATTTGCTCCGCCCAATAATCTGGGATTATAATTTATTAGCTAAACCAGATTTGTTTAAATTAAAGACACCAATATTTGTGTTTGTGTACATGTCTGATGATGCCAGGTGGCAAAAGGCCCCACAAAATAAAATTATACAAATATTTCGGTGTTTTTCAATGTTAAAATTTGATAGTATCCAATATTAACATTGCGTTAACAAGAGAGTGAATGATTTATTTAATTTGTGTCCAAAAAATCTCTTGGTCGCATTGCCGCGGTCTGAAATTCTCTTGGTTGTTGCGCCACGACCATCTCTCGGCTAGTTCATGGCTAACAAAGCTTCATTATCGCCTTCTTTTTATCTCGACCGTTTCGTAGTCGAGAGTCGGCCGGTTGTATCATGGCCGTCGAATCTCTGTAAATCCTTTGCAGGGTGTTTACCAGGCGGCAATTCGAGAATACCCCCGTTGGAGTAGACCTGCACACTCAATGAGTTTCAAATGCTTGAATAAAATATTTACAAGTCTTCAAAAACAAACAACCAAATTCCACCACCACGTCATAAATTTGAACGAATGGTGTTCTTGGTGTCTGGGGGTCCCATGAAAAAAAGTTATGATGGTCCCGGGCTTCGGTCTTACCATAAGCCCTAAGGAGAAATTCGCTGAAAGTCGGGAAAAAATAATGAATTTAAACGTAGACATAGACATAGACATGATTTATTTGCACATTACATTCTTTACATGTGAAAACATACAGAATAGGTGCATCGTCAAATTTATTAAAACTAACTAAATTCTATAAATAATAAAAAAAAATCAACTTCAGTAAAACAAAAATAGGCTACTAGGCTAGAGCATGATCATAAAATTCCTGTATACTATAAAAAGCCTTGTTGGTTAGAATATTTTTTAAAGTATCCCTAAATCGGTTAGGGGTCATAGATTTTAAAAGTTCTGGCAGCTCATTGTACATTTTCAGGCCGGTATATAAAGGACTTTTTTCATAGAGAGTCAAACGGTGCTGAGGAAATCTAAAAATGGTTTCATTTCTGGTATTGTAATTGTGATTGAAATTAAATGATTCAGGTAGGGAATTTTTAATATTATGAATGTAATTTAAAATTTCATAAATGTACAAACTTGTAAGGGTTAATATTTTTAAATTTTTAAAATGATTTTTACAAGAAGTTCGTGGGTGGGAATTAGTCATAATACGTATTACTCTTTTTGAAGCCTAAAGACAGCTTTTATTCCTGATGCCTGCCCCCATAAAACTAGGCCATATCTCAAGATGGATTCGACATATGCATGATAGACTGTTTTCACTGTCTCAAAAGGAACACAGTCCCTTACAAGAAAAAATATGAAAGATATAGATCTTATTTTTTTCTTAATATACTCTAAATGGACATTCCAATTGATATTTTCATCAAAATGAACACCTAAAAATTTGTGAGATTCAACGCAATCAATAAAAAATTTGTTTTCTTCATTATTTTTCCTGGCTGAGAATTTTATTATTTGTGTCTTGTCCACATTAAGTCTTAAACCATTTGTTTTAAACCAGTTTTCCATTTCCCGCATCACATCTGAGAGAGAATTAGCCAATTCTTCTAAGTTTCTATTTTTAATAATTACCCAGACAGCACAAATACGTTTATTTGATATCTAGTTGATATCTTAACCAAATATCTAATATCATCTCATAGATGTATATGTCTTAGACTATATGTATAATGAATATCTATTAGACGTTCAAATGTCACACAATTATACGTCTATTAGACGTCTGAATCAGATATCTGTGAAACATCTAATGAACATCTGACAGATGTAAACAAAAGATATTTATTCAACATCTACAAAAAATCTTTAGACGTTGAAGAAAATGTCTATAGATGTAAAATAGACATTTGTTTAACCTACGAAAAGCAGTCACCCATCCAGTTTCTTACCATGCCCGATGTTGCTTGACTCAGGAATAGGCTGCTGTCTACTGATCCTCTGTGCCACGGCTGCTGATGAGTAATGGTGATGAATTTATAGCCTACTATTTGAAGGATCTCTAAGTAAGTGAGGTTGTAATGTTCTGGTTGTTAATCGTGGCACTATTTCTAATAATTTACCGAGATGATTATTGTGATTTTAAATTAATTCATTTATTTGTATTGGGTAGCAAAACTTCCTCGAGGTCACACCTGTGCTCTGCATAATATACCGGGTGTCCCATAATTGTCCCCCCCCCCTAACTTTTTCCTATATTTTTTCAAATATCAATTCCACACCACCCCCAAACATTATTGGGTAGTTAATACTTCATTTTGAGGGGGTACCCAATTTTGGCCCCCATCTTGGATCCGCCATATTGGATCCAAAATAATTTTTTCAAATGTAAAAGTGGGGTGAAAGTGGTTCATTTCGAATTAGATTTTTTTACTGATTACAATGCCGCAATCCGTTTTTTGATATCTCAATTGGTTCTCAAGATATGGGGACTTTTAATTAATTTATTTTTAACCAATTTAAACATTACAAATTGATAAAATAGGCCCATAACCACAAAATAATGCTAGATAGTGACCAATTACCACCATCAGTCATTGTTGAGCGATTTACACTTAAGGCCTTGTTTGCACGACGACCAGACAGTAGGACAGTAGAAAAAAATTCTTTTGTTCTCTTTTGTTTAAAGGTGTTACTGTCCACTGTACTGGGCGTCGTGCAAACAGGCCCTAACTTTCACCAATGTATTTTTTTTGCCACCATCTTGGATCCGCCATTTTGAAATAAGGTAAGTTTTTTCAAATATGAAGTTGGTATTGTGACCCATCATTTCAATCTAGTTTTTTAAGCCGAATTCAATGCCGCAACCCGTTTTTATAAATAAGACTTAGTTTTTGAAAAATTCATATTCTTTGAGATTTTTATTAGAAAAATTTCAATATCTTGAAAACTAAATGCTATAATTAAAAACGGATTGCGGCATTAAATTCCGCGTGAAAAACTAGTTCGAAATGATGGGTCACAATACTAACTTCATATTTGAAATAACTTACCTCATTTCAAAATGGCGGATCCAAGATGGCGGCCAAAAGATTTACATTGGTGAAAGTTAAGTGTAAATCGCTCAACAATGACTGATGGTGGTTATTGGTCACTATCTAGCATCATTTGGTGGTTATGGGCCTATTTTATCAATTTGTATTGTAATGTTTAAATTGGTTAAAAATAAATTAATTAAAAGTCCCCATATCTTGAGAACCAATTGAGATATCAAAAAACGGATTGCGGCATTGTAATCAGTAAAAAAATCTAATTCGAAATGATGGGTCTCAACCCCACTTTGACATTTGAAAAAATTATTTTGGATCCAATAATGGCGGATCCAAGATGGCGGCCAAAACTGGTTACCCCCTCAAAATGAAGTATTAACTACCCAATAGTGTTTGGGGGTGGTGTGGAATTGATATTTGAAAAAATATAGGAAAAAGTTAGGGGGGGGGACTATTATGGGACACCCGGTATAATTAATTAACTGTAATACTCAATTACTCGATTGCGATTGTTTTATCCGAGCCACGCTTCCTAAAATGGGGTCTTAACTTTCGCGGAAAGGTTATTTTTGGGTTTTGGGGCTGCCATTTACCCAAACAATTACACACGACTTTTGTCAAAGCCAAAGCCAATGGCAGAGCTTTTCACTCTATTAAAGAAAACATCCAATCGACCACTCCTTTGTTGAAACGGCAATAGGGCGGAGAGATACAGTAAACTCCCGATTATCCGCGAGTGGATTATCCGCGCGTGATACGAAAAGCGAGAAAATTCGTATTTATAAAAAATTAGACTGAACTGACAAGTTTTTTGCGTACAAAACGCGTGAAGGCTTTCTCCTCTACCGTAACGCGAAGACGTTTTTCGTTTACCGCGACGTGAAGACGTTTTTGGTCTACCGCGACGCGAAGATGTTTTTCGTTTACCGCGGCGCAAAGACGTTTTTCTTTTACTGCGACACGAAGACGATTTTCGTCTACCGTGACGACCATATTCGTCTACCGCAACGACCATAATCGTCTAACGCGACGACCATATTTGTCTACCGCGGCGTCTACCACAATGACGATAATCGATCGTCTAGCGCATCGACGAACTTTGCCTACTGCGACGTCCATATTCGTATAACCCGACGACGATACTCGTCTACTGTGACAACGATATCCTTCTACCACGACGACGATTTTCGTCAACTGCGACGCGACAACAACATATGTCTACCGCGACAATGATATTTTTCTATCACAACGACGATATTCGTTTACCGCGACGACCATATTCGTCTATTGTGACGCGATAGTCGCCTACCGCGACGTTGTAGGATATCCCCCCCGAAATTAAATCTGGGTTCTCCACTGACTGTATTAAATAAACAGATTTTTAATGTTGAAATTGTTTTTCTCTTTTATTCTCTTCCATTTTCAACATTTGCGGATTATCCGCGATTTTCGTTATCCGCGGTAGTCACGCCACCCAATCCCGCGGATAATCGGGAGTTTACTGTACATGAATAACGATGCAGTCCTTCAACGAAAGAAATAGTTCGCATTAACATTCCTAATAGTAGAGACAGTAACGAACGTTAACATCACTAATGTATATTAACAACTTTATTTTGAGATGAAGAGTATAATTAATTATAAATTACAAGGTAAAAATAACCGATCGATCTCTGACATTTTCACTACATTAAACAAGCACACAACCGATTGACTACTAATTTGTTTCTTCGATCAGTTCAGTTGTTTCCTTGCCACACACGGCAAGTTCAGACCTTCCGATTTTCAATGAACAGAAAAAATCCGCATCACGTCATGCGTAAAAACAACATAATAGTTGTCAAGTTTAATCTTTTTTAATAAATTTCCGTATTTAGTGCTATCTGTAAAAGGTGTTCGTAAACCTGAATAATTAAAAAAAATACCCAAGAATACAAATTTTAAAAGTATAAAATTATATAAATAAGTAGTTATTGATGGTATAAATTTTTAAAATACTATACAAATAATTTACCGTAAAAACTTTTTTTGACCCAGACAAAATTATTGTTTTGCCTTTTTCTTTAACTTGTACAATCCTATATATCGTATGAAAAACTGAACAAATACTGAAACACTCCGGTATTGAATAAACATCTATCATAAATCATATAATTATTAATACATCCAACCGTAGACATCTATCATACATCTAACCGTAAACGTCTATCAAACATCAAACCATATATATTTAAGCAACATCCAAAAATGTATACAGATGTATTTAGATATCTCTGGAATATTTCACATAGACATATATAAAACATTTATGAATAGATATTTAGTATATATCTTCTTAGATATATAAATATATTTATACTTGGTTATATATCTACTAGATGTAGAGGTAAAGCTATAGACATTTCTAGACTTAATAACAACAAAAATAGATATCTACTAAATATCTTGTGCTGTCTGGGATTGCTGTAGTATCATCAGCAAATAAAATAATATCTCTATTTACAGCTTTTGGAAGATCATTAATATAGATTATGAACAAAAGTGGGCCCAATATTGAACCTTGGGGTATGCCAATTGTTATATCTTTCCACACCGAAAAATATCTAATTCTATTTTCTAATACGCTTGTTCTTTGTTTTCTTTTTGAAAGATATTATCTGATTAAAGAAAGACAGGTCCCATCAATACCATAATCCCTGGGCTTTAATATGAGTACTGAATGATCTACACAATCGAAAGCCTTGGACAAGTCACAGAACACACCAACTGTGGCCTGTGACCCGTCCAAAGCCTTTGTTATTTCATTTACAAACTGTGTGAGTGCTGAATTTGTGCCAATTTTTTTCCTAAATCCAAACTGCTTATTATAAAATAAATCATTTGTTTCAAAAAAAATCTGCTAATCTAGAATGAATAATCTTTTCAAATATTTTTGAGAAGTTGCTCAGCAGAGATATGGGGCGGTAATTATTTTTATCTGTCTTAAGTCCCATTTTATGAATTTGAATGATTTGTGAATATTTGAGTTTATCAGGAAAAATACCTCTTTGAAAACAATGATTTATGATATCAGGTAGTGGTTCAGAAATAATATTTACAGAGGCTTTGATCACTTTAACCGGAATTTCATCCCAGCCCACTGATGATTTATCTTTTAGTTAGAGAATTATTTTCTTTACTTCTTCTTTATTGGTTGGCCTAAAACTGCACAATGCAACTGCCTTATTTTGATCCTGTTTTACCGATTCATGGACTCCCCCGACATTAGCTTTTTGTACATTAATATTTAAAGCTGTTTCAGAAAAGAAATCATTAAAAAATGTTGCAATAGAAGAAGGGTTAAATATTTCCTGATCACTACTGTCTTTAAGGATTATTTTAGTTTCAGTTTGATGATCTCTATTTCCAAGCTCTTTGTTTAAAATTTGCCAAGCCGCTTTTGACTTATTAGGCTATCTGCTTTATTTATATAAAGACTATTTGACATTATTTTGGCACATCTTACTACTTTCCTAAGTATTTTTTTTTATAAGATTTAACATATTTAAAAAATTCCTTATTTTTAGTGCTTTTAGCTTCCTTGTGTAACTCATGTTTCCTTTTGCTAGATACTTTAATCCCTTGTGTAACCCAATTTAAAACAACAGGCTTAGCTTTAGGAGTTCTAGGAGTTCTTTTAAAAGTTTTAGGGGGGAAAACAGAATTAAATATCATTTCAAAACTGTTCAAAAAGTTTGTGTAGTTGTCATCAGGGTTAAGAATGGGATTGAACCTAAAACTATTGTAATTTTCTAAGGAATTTAAAAAATCATTTATTTTGTCATTTGAAAAAATTTGTTTATTAAAATGAATTGTATTATTTTTTGAGGCATTATGATTTGTTGAATTAGGGAGATTTATAAAAATTGCATTATGATCAGATAGGCCTAACTCAAGATTTAGTTTACAATTAATATTATATATTTCCTTTGAGTAATTATGTTATCTGTGCAGGTCTGAGAGTTTTTTGTTATTCTTGTAGGCTCATCAAACTGAAACCAAAATCCATTGCATTCAACTATTTCCTTATACTTACATGAACTAACACTATTTTCTAACAAATTTATATTAAAATCACCAGAAATACAGACAGGCTTATCTTTTACAACTTTATGTAACCTTAAGAGAAACTTTTCAAACTTACTAAGAAACAATTTACTGACTTTATAATTAGGAATTGTATAAATAGATATTACAATAAGATTGAAATCAATAAGTTCCACCGCTGAACATTCAAAAATAAAATCCTCGTTTAAACTTGAAAAATCATTTCTTCAAACATGTTTACAACTCTGCTCAACCATAATACAGGAACCACCTCTTTTTCCATTTTCCCTAATATAGAAATTGGCTAAAATAAAATTATTAATTGTTTTAAGTAAGTGGATGGAGTCAGAGTCTAGCCAGTGTTCATTAAATGAAATTACTTTTATTTTAGATTTAAAATCTGACAGAATTAAATTAAGTTCGGAAATTTTTTCTGGATTTATACCTTGTAAATTATAGTGCATAATTAAGTTACTATTTGCAGTTGGATAGACAACTTTAGAAACCCTATTTGAACATTTTTGTTTAGTTAGCCTTCCAAACACATTTTTTTGTTTTTTAACCTCTCCTATACTTGCAGAAAGGGTATCTTTGTCAGAAGTGCTCAGTTTAAATCTAATCTTAAATTAGTAACTATTTGACAATTTACATCAGTGACACCATTCTCTAAACTTTCACTTGACACTTTACTCTGCTTTTGCACATCACTGGACACTTCTAGATGGTTAAGTTATGGTGGGTTCTCTTCTTAGCCAGAGCGGTCTGCTGAGTGGTCATTGAGCTGGTGATGGGTGACAAACGACTGGCCGCCTCACATGTGTCTAGATGCTGCTGTTGAGAAGTTTCAGGTTGGGAAGTTTGTGCACAGGATGTTGTCTTTATATTTCCTTGTGTAGACTCTTGATTTACTCTGGTTGGTAATGAGAAAATCAATTTATCAATATTTATCAAGAATTATCAGAATATCAATTTTTATCAATTACCTATCATTAGGATGGCTTAAAAATTTCACTCCTTTTTACTGTCTTTAAAATTAATTCAAAACACCTAAACTTTTTATATCAGCTGTGGTGAAAGTCAACGTACTTTTTAACAAACTAATCAGCTGATTTTATTGTTGCTTTTCAAATAAACAGTACATTTAAACACCAAATAAAAGTGACTGTAAAAAGTTAGAGGAACTGGCTACATTAAATAAATAATTACATTTCAAGCAACAATAAAATCAGCTGATTAGTTTGTTAACAAGTACGTTGACTTTCACGACAGCTGATATAAAAGGTTTGGGTGTTTTGTGTGAATTTTAAAGACAGTAAAAAGGAGTGAAATTTTTAAGCCATCCTAATGATAGATAATTGAAAAAAAGGATACTTTTGGGATTATGTAATATTTTATTATTGTTTGAAGTAATCTAAAATCGCGTACATATAACATGCAAAGTGGAAGACTGTTGCATTGTTGTGGCAGACTTAAGCCGCATGCCTCGGCATGCACTGCAACTAACCTCCAGCGGTCACGTATCACTAAAGCTGCCATATCTCAGTTAATATTCGTCCAATCTTAAAAAATAAGGTGTCAATCGATTTGTAATTGAATTAGCTAAAAAAAATTATTCTAGTAAATTTTTTTTTAAATTAACGGTTTTTTAGTTATTTAGGAAACAAAATTTAATATGGCCGCCATTTTGTTTTTTGTATTTGAAAATTTTTCATATTTTTTTGTGGCTTTGCCGAATTGACATAAATGTTTGTGCAAAGTTTCAATTTCGTATGTTTAACCGTTTTTAGAAATTAATTAATAAGTGAAAAAAACAAAATGGCGGCTGTATGAGTAACTAATGACTTCCGGACAATTTAAATATGGTATTTAGATATGTTTCTTACCCAGGAACACATTCTGGGTAAGAAACCAATATTTTTTTAATGCCCAAAAATATTGGTAGGGAGTTCTGAAACACCCTGTATACAAAATGAAAAGGTGACAATCGATCTCGTATACATCCCATAGGGGAACAGACTAAGGGTTCGAATTTGTTTTCTTTTAAATGTTTTGTGAGCTGCATGAAAGCCAAATTGTATGAACAGTTATAATACTGAAAATTTCTTGAGTTTTGGTAATATTTGTGTTTAGTGACCAAACTGTAAATAGCTGCTCCCTGTACTGTTTTCTGACAAGTTAGGTTAGAATCACAATAGTCTGTGAAACAGGGTTTACCAAATTTTTGTTAAACACAGTGGCAACACCTTGGCTCATTTGCTTTGCATCATAAAAATCCGCTGAAACACAATGCGAAAAAGCTACTTTACCATGTTGGGAATACTCATTCAATAAGTCATTCATGTCTGATTCTACTATCTTTATATCCTGCCCAGCCACAGTAGCTTTTGTTTGTGGAAATGCATTGCTATCGACAAGTGTATTGTTTTTAGATGCCCTTTTAGAAAGATTGCAACCGCAGTTCTTCAAAACAACTCGCCATGGACTTCACAACCTTACTAGCTATTTGGCCTGCAAGTTGTTTTTTGCCTTTATGGTTCAGGTGTAACCCATGACCAGTATAGTGGGATCTATTTAGCAGGTTTGTGTCAATGAGGAACACATTACTTTGAGGGGCAACCAATTCTGCTATATAATTATTTAGCAATTGAACTTCAACATGTATTAAGTCATCGAATGCTGCGTCATGCCGCTGAGGAACAGTGCACACAAAAATAGTTTTCCTTTTCCTAATGTTATTCAGTTTCATTTCTAAGTTTAAGTTTGTATATATTTCCTTTGTTGTGTTTGTTAAGGTATTGTTTGTGCCTCCAAGAATAACAACAGCATTACAACTTTCCTTTGATGCCTCATCCACCACATGTAGGAGGTCAGTATTTTGCATTACCAAACCAGTAGCTGATATTTTTCCTTTACTCTGGTGGTTTATTTCTTGTGCCAAACCTCTTCCTTGGCTGTCACTGATTATTGCTAATCTGAAACCAGACCTTTTTACAGACTTAAATCCATTGTGAACTTTATTTGTAATTTTGTTCTTACTTGTATCTTTTTCTTTCCTCATAACCACTTGTTGTTGGCTTTGGTGTTTAGTAGTGGTTGTGCTCTTCCTGCTGGAACGTAATACTTTAACAGATGCAGAGGCATTAATGGTAATACTTTTTTCAGTACAACTTTCAAGCACTTGATATGGATTAGATGTTATAATAAGGTTTTGTTTCTGCACATTTGGTATTTTGTTTATGTCAGTCAATGATGTTTTATTGCTGTATTTCACCGTAGTCCAGCCATTTTCAGTTTGTACATTAATTTCCTTGTAATTTTTTTGTACAGTATGACACACCTCTTCCACTCTTTCTGTCACTGACGCATGTGTGACTGGTGAAACATTTGCAACTAGGCCTACCTTGACTAAATCTGTCAAAGGTAAAATTTGTTTGTTGGAACATTATTTCCGTTAGTTCATCTGTGCTTAAGTAAACATAATTATTCTGATAGACAAGATAGGCAATGACAGAACGCTTAATAATTATGTCTGATTGTTCGATTTTCCGGTGCTGGAAAATGTATTCAATCTTAAGGACTTGGTTTAGTATGGCTTGTATAATACAATCTGTGAAAAAAGCAAATAGATTCCACAGTCCAATGAATTTCTTTTTTGCTGTGGACACTGTACTATCTTCAGGGACAGCTGCTCAGGATCATTTTTTTCTTGAGGATAGATATATTGTGAAAATCTGGACAAAATCTCCTTAACTGATTTAAGATTGTAATCACCTACAGAAACTAGGTAATACTGTAAAATGTCTTTCAAGTCTTGAGAAAAAAAATCAAACTACAATGTGAGCCGTTTTGATTGTCATATTTACTGGCGTCATTATCAGGAATAATTACAAAAGTCTTACTCCCAAGTTGAAGGGGCTCCAAAATATGGTTGAAATCATCAAGGCACTTTACGGCCTGGCTAATTACCGAATTAACCAATAAAATGTCATCACCCATCAAAAAACTATTTATGATGTCAAAATACTTCCTGATACAATCATCTGTTATCCACTCATTTTTCATTAAAATAAGGGACAGTTCTGAATTTGGTGTGGCGTTTGTATTTTGTCAGGGCATTTTCTCTGTATTAGTCATAAGGTTTTTTTTCATCAGATATTGGAGTGCTGTTATCACTGAATTCCAAGCTTGATTCACTTGAAAGGACTTCTAAGTGTGATTGTGAATCAGACAGAGTACTTAAACTACTGTCAGTATAATGGCTTTCCATACTAACACTACTTTCAGGAGTCGGAATCAAAATAAACAGATCATGACTTTGGGATTTATTTTTGCTATCAATAGCATTTTCTTGAGTTAATTTCCCAGAAAAATTAAAATCCTTTATTTTCCAAATAATGTTATTCTCCAGTATGTACTGAGATAATTTTTTTATCTAAATATTTTACCTCGGGGAGATCTTATATAGATATCGATTTTCCCTTTACTCTGTCCTTTTTTCCTTACTACCTCTTCCCTTTTCCAACGTCTCGGTAGTTTACTGTGTTTTTCTTCTACCATTCTTTGATATTTATTGGTACGATAATAAAATAATATTGCCAATCTACTATGAATTGTTTGTAAACAAAAGTGTAAACAAATACTAAGCCAGGAAGTTAAACACCTTTGTAGCTATGCAAATCACAGAGATAAGGTCAGTACAGGGGCGGCTCCAGTAGCTATGCAAATCACAGAGATAAGGTCAGTACAGGGGCGGCTCCAGTAGCTATGCAAATCACAGAGATAAGGTCAGTACAGGGGCGGCTCCAGTAGCTATGCAAATCACAGAGATAAGGTCAGTACAGGGGCGGCTCCAGTAGCTATGCAAATCACAGAGATAAGGTCAGTACAGGGGCGGCTCCAGTAGCTATGCAAATCACAGAGATAAGGTCAGTACAGGGGCGGCTCCAGTAGCTATGCAAATCACAGAGATAAGGTCAGTACAGGGGCGGCTCCAGTAGCTATGCAAATCACAGAGATAAGGTCAGTACAGGGGCGGCTCCAGTAGCTATGCAAATCACAGAGATAAGGTCATCACAGGGGCGGCTCCAGTAGCTATGCAAATCACAGAGATAAGGTCATCACAGGGGCGGCTCCAGTAGCTATGCAAATCACAGAGATAAGGTCAGTACAGGGGCGGCTCCAGTAGCTATGCAAATCACAGAGATAAGGTCAGTACAGGGGCGGCTCCAGTAGCTATGCAAATCACAGAGATAAGGTCAGTACAGGGGCGGCTCCAGTAGCTATGCAAATCACAGAGATAAGGTCAGTACAGGGGCGGCTCCAGGGGGAGGCCATGGGGGCCATGACCCCCCCCCCCCCAAGAGCTTCGAAATTTTTTTTTTTTAATTTCAAACAGGATTTTACTAAAATTCATTCTTGTGTACAGTATATGAAATTATTTTTTACCCAATATCGGAAAAGCAGTTTCGTACAAGAGTCTCGAAGATGAAACTTTTTTATGTCTACATAATTGTTACTTACATACACTTAATTCAAGCTTACATCTTTTGTGTAATATATAATAGTAGGAGACATTTCAAGTTGTTAGGTTGGCAGCGCGTCACGATTTTAGTCTGGACGCCAGCAAGGAGGAACTGGAAATTTGGGTGGACAAAGGTTTTTTAACTGATTCTGACTCAGTTTTTTGCGCTGATTACGAATCTGCCGGGTGCAACTTTGGCACCCTTAGGCAAACGCCGCCATATTGGAAAAATGGCGGCAAAGAGGTTTTTCAATGTTAACACGATAGAATCCGTAAAAATGGTCCGATCTCAACGAAAATTGGTACAGACGTGTAAAATGGTAATCCCTTAAGCGATTTCAAAAACCTGCTCGATAAGACCACCGGAAGTGGGGGTTAAGGAGAATAAACCCCCTTAAAAAGGGGCTTTTTGGGTTTTTCACATGGTAAAATTAAATTATTTAAAATATCGTTTCTACCATTGAATTTAGCTTAAAAAAACTAACAATATGGTATTCTTAATCATTGTTCTATGTCCATTGGTTGCTGAGATATTGAAAGCGGAAAAACCGTACACCGTCCCTATGTTATCCTTATGGGGAAATAAGTAAAATTCTATATCTCGCTTATTTATCAATATATCTGAATAAAACTTGGTGTGTTGCTTCATCTAGTTGAGATATACTGGATTATGGCCTTAAGTACTCAATTTTTACATTCACGCTGCAGCAAACCTACGTACTCATTCCCCATGCTATCCTTATGGGAAATAAATAAAATAGTATAACCTCAATATTTTTCGACGTATCTCGATCAAACTTGAATATAGCCTCTCCTATTTGAGTTATACTGGGATAATGACTGAAAACTACCCAATATTTACAAACATGCAGTAGCAGACCTGCATACTCAATCCCCATTTTATTCTTATGAAGAAAATAAAAATATGTCATATACCGTTTATGTTGCGTTTAAATATTATTTTAAGTGTATTAAATTCCCTAGATGTAGATGTGCTGCAATGGGTTATTTACGATGTCTAACAATTTTATTATTTTCCATAGCTTTTGAGTAAAACTATAATTGTTAATTCCCAAAACATTTATTTCAGCCAGAAGCTGTTCCCAAAATTTAACTTAAATTTCGGGACCCGCCGAGCCTGACCTTATTTTTTTAAAAGCTCGGTCCTCAAACACAAAATTTATTCCTTTGATTAGCATTACTTACCAAAGACAACATAATTGACATGTACACCCACTAAGCCTGATGGCCAGCCGTCTTAATAAAACCAATTTATTTGTTTACCTTCCCTTCACTTTAAAAATTCTATAAAAATCTATATCTCGCTTTTTTATCAGCATGTTGAACATATCAGAATACATTGGATTGTGGCTTGAACTAGTCGAGATATATTTTATATTAGCCACACTGAGTTGTCTCATCGCGATTGAGGCAGCGGCAATCTGCCAGCTTATTTTAGGCAACTATTATAGTACATATCTTGTATGCTATTCACTGCTGTAATGTAAAGAAATAAAATGTGCACTTACAGGTATAAATATTACTCATTTATTAAAGTTACTTAGAAAAAAGGAGTTGTTATTAACAATGGAATAATCATCATCTGCTATTCTGTTAGACTTAGATTTCATTATAAGGAAAATCTTCTTCCTGAAGCAGTTCATCTCTCATTCTGGTTTGTTGATTGAAGCACACTTTTCCATAGCATTTACAAAATATTGTGCATGACAGTTTTTCCCGCACCAAAACACTTTGATGATGAACATGGTTTGTCGGAACTGCAATTGCACTTTATGATGTTAAAGACCTCAGCGGGAGCAACTTCAGTGTCTTTGGGCAAGGGAATGAGCTTCCAGTCTTTCATTATGTCATCTTTTTCCCATCCGAACTTGGTTGGGTCAACTTTAGGTGGTTCGGAAGCTTCGGCCGAATGCCAGGTGAAGACTTGAAGATGGGCTCGTTTGAAATTTTCGATAAATGCCTCGGTTGTGGGTGGCAGTGTCTTTAAAGGTGAAGTAGTTGCTCAGATGCCGCCAGTCCTCCTTGTCCAAACTGCAACTCGGACATCAGACATTGAGGGTGCAGTCTTAAAAGAAAAGCTTGCTTGCCTAACTTCTGCTAGACTCATTCACTCCACAGATGTTGTAGTAATTGACGGGTGTGCTGTATTGTGGGTTGTCAATTGGCCATCTTCAGGCACTGTTCTTGACTGGTAAACAATATTCAAGACTGCCACCTCAATGTCTGATGTCCGAGTTGCAGTTTGGACAAGGAGGACTGGCAGCATCAGAACAACTGCTCCAACTTTGAAGTTACTGCCGCTCACAACCGAGGCATTTATCGAAAATGTCAAACGAGCCCATCTTCAGTCATTCAGCCGAAGCTTCCGAACCACCTAAAGTTGACCCAACCAAGTTCGGATGGGAAAAAGATGACATAATGAAAGACTGGAAGCTCATTCCCTTGCCCAAAGACACTGAAGTTGCTCCCGCTGAGGTCTTTAACATCATAAAGTGCAATTGCAGTTCCGACAAACCATGTTCATCGTCAAAGTGTTCTTGTGCGGGAAAAACTGTCATGCACAATATTTTGTAAATGCTATGGAAAAGTGTGCTTCAATCAACAAACCAGAATGAGAGATGAAACGCTTCAGGAAGAAGATTTTCCTTATAATGAAATCTAAGTCTAACAGAATAGCAGATGATCATTCCATTGTACATAACAACTCATTTTTTCTAATAACTTTAATAAATAAGTAATATTTATATCTGTAAGTGCACATTTTATTTCTTTATATTACAGCAGTGAATAGCATACGAGATATGTACTATAATAGTTGCTTGAAATAAACTGGCAGATTGTCGCTGCCTCAATCGCGATGAGACAACTCAGTGTGGCTAATATAAAATATATCTTGACTAGTTCAAGCCACAATCACATGTATTCTGATATGTTCAACATGCTGATACAAAAGCGAGATATAGATTTTTATAGAATTTTTAAAGCGAAGGGAAGGTAAACAAATGGGTTTTATTAAGACGGCTGGCCATCAGGCTTAGTGGGTTTAAATGTTAATTATGTTGTGTTTGGTAAGTAATGCTGATCAAAGTATAAATTTTGTGTTTGAGGACCGAGCTTTTAAAAAAATAAGGTCAGGCTCGGCGGTCCCGAAATTTAAGTTAAATTTTGGGAACAGCTTCTGGCTGAAATAAATGTTTTAGGAATTCACAATTATAGTTTTACTCAAAAGCTATGGAAATTAATGAAATTGTTAGACATCGTAAATAACCCCATTGCAGCAGATCTACATCTAGGGAATTTAAAACACTTAAAATAATATTCAAACGCAACATAAACGGAATATGACATATTTTTATTTTCTTCATAAGAATAACATGGAGAATGAGTATGCAGGTCTGCTACTGCATGTTTGTAAATATTGGGTAGTTTTCAGTCATTATCCCAGTATAACTCAAATAGGAGAGGCTATATTCAAGTTTGATCGAGATACGTCGAAAAATATTGAGGTTATACTATTTTATTTATTTCCCATAAGGATAGCATGGGGAATGAGTACGTAGGTTTGCTGCAGCGTGAATGTAAAAATTGAGTACTTAAGGTCATAATCCAGTATATCTCAACTAGATGAAGCAACACACCAAGTTTTATTCAGATATATTATTGATAAATAAGCGAGATATAGAATTTTACTTATTTCCCCATAAGGATAACATAGGGACGGTGTACGGTTTTTCCGCTTTCAATATCTCGGCAACCAATGGACATAGAGCAATGATTAAGAATACCAAATTGTTAGTTTTTTTTTAAGCTAAATTCAATGGTAGAAACGATATTTTAAATAATTTAATTTTACCATGTGAAAAACCCAAAAAACCTCTTTTTAAGGGGGTTTATTCCCCTTAACCCCCACTTCCGGTGGTCTTATCGAGCAGGTTTTTTAAATCGCTTAAGGGATTACCATTTTACACGCCTGTACCAATTTTCGTTGAGATCGGACCATTTTTACGGATTCTATCGTGTTAACGTTGAAAAACCTCTTTGCCGCCATTTTTCCAATATGGCGGCGTTTGCCCAAGGGTGCCAAAGTTGCACCCGGCAGATTCGTATTCAGCGCAAAAAACTGAGTCAGAATCAGTTAAAAAACCTTTGTCCACCCAAATTTCCAGGTCATTGTAACTTACAGTGGGTTGGCACACTGACTATTTGCCGCCATAATGAGGTTTGGGTTTGACAAAAAAACACAGGATATTCGGACCCATGCAAAATAAAAGCAGGTTCAGCTTCTAAAAAGCAAAAAGAAAAAAAAGAAGTTTCTATTTGTGTTTGGTAGCGTGGGTTGTGCGATGTGTGTTGGAGGCAGTTTGACAGCAAATAAACAACCAATATTCTTGAAACCTTTCGCATCACCATGAAGCAGGTATGTAGAAAAGTTGTTTTATATATTTTTATACTGAATATTAGGGGAAGGAGGCATACGGTACTTTGTAAGACGGCAAAGCGACTAGACTGTAAGGCGAAAGACACGGCAGAGGGCAGACAGGGTCGATGTCCACGACAGTGTTGCCAAATGCTAAGCTGATAAATATTATTATTGTACACAACTCGAACTTATTTTAAATCATTTATAACTTTTAATCCGGCTATTCATTCAGTTGGTTTTACCCATGCAACTTCACCCCTACCCTGTTTATAATTAGAGTATAACTTATTTTATTAGTTTTGATTTATTTTTCTCAAACTTTTGCTTAAAATCTGGACGTTCATTAGGTTGACACAACCGTTTGTAATCAATATGAAGCAACACACGAAATCATTGTAACGAAGAAAAGTATGCCCCCACCCGCCAACTAAGTGCCACCCTGAGCGCTGTAACTAGCCAGTATGGAGTTAAACTGTTTCGGGGCCAAGGCCCCTAAAGGGGTGGGTAATCGGCAGCGTTATGCACAGTTACAAGAGAGGGAGGGGGGGGGGTTAACCGTTCAACGCAACGTTATGTAACTATTAATTCTTAATAATTAATATCTTAAATTCTTTAAAAATTATTTAATTATCTTCAAAGTACAACTTGTTTGACTTTTTTTTGGGGGGGGGCATGGTAGCACAGCCTTACTTAATTTTTGAGGGGTTTAGTGCCAGCGTTACAAGTCCGTTACGAGGAGGGAGGGGTTTTTTGAAAAGGCCGAATTTAGCGTTACGTAATTTATGGATGGCCCAATGACCCCGATTCATAATGGTGCGGCAGCCTGGTCATAGGCGCCTACGAGGTCCGGGTAAAGAACAGCACAGCCTCCGCGCCCTCCCCCCACCAGACTAGGTGGCACCACGCTACCGTGCCGCCACCGCCGCACCGTATGCGACTAAGCACTGTGTACCAACCTCAAAATATTCGGATTGCATTCCAAATTTAGTTCAATGTATTTAGTTTATGCAAATAGGAAAAACAAATTGGGGTCAGTTAACTTCTGCATTCTTGAAACTCTCAGCCAAAAAGGCATTTTAAGGGTCGCTAAAAGTGATTTTACACCCTCTCATTCTAATAATTGAAAGCTTATTAATTAGGCATTAATACTAGTACTAGTACATCTTCCCAGTATTTAACGACAGTACTGTGCAAGCTACTAAATATCCGCTGGTCCCCCCCGGGGCTATGGAAGACATGTCTTTTAAAAATGTAACCTTCCAAAATTTTCAAAAATAAATTTGAGGCATAACACTCTTAGCAATTGTCATGGCTTGGAATTGAAATAGTGTAGTATGCAGCAAATGTTATTAGGGCCTACATATCTGTGCAAAAAGTTCGCAACTAAATGTAAAAAACCATATATTATTCTTAAATGTTCCTTTACCTAAAATGTAGCTTTTTACTATTTTTATGAATATTTTTTCAGAATATACCTGGAAAAATTACAAAAAGGCAATCAACCAATCCAATTGAATCATACTTTGGCAAATTGTCTAAAAAAGATCATGAAAGCAGCCCGTTAGAGCCACAGCCTTCTACGTCCTCGTGTATTAATGAGCAACCTACAAAAGATGACTTCACAAATAATTCTGAAGTTCCCGAAGACACTGGCATGCCTCTCGAACCTTCAATTTCTTCCTCAGGCGTTTCTTCTGTTCCCGATTCAAGTAGCCCCTTATCCTCTTTTGATATCGGAAATTATGTTGGTGTTGGTAATCCAGTTGACAAATCCACTAAGTTCAACCTACTACAAAACCATTGGCAACCTCCAAAAGATTATTCATTTCCATTTTCAATTCATAAAAAGGGCGGAAAAGAGGTGAAGTGGTACTTGGGAAGGAATCATTTGGAAAGTAAACACTGGCTTGTTCTTTCTGATGTACATAAAGGGCTTTATTGCAAGTATTGCGCCCTATTCTCCCAAGAGTACAGTGGCCACAACAAAGGTGTCCATTTGCAATCATTTGTTACAAAGCCTGTTAACTCATTCTCAAAGCTGTTAGGAAAATATGGATTTTTAGAAAATCATGAAAAAAATGTACCACCAAAACATCGTTGACGTTGGTAAGAACTTTATTAAAGCTTACCTGTCCCCTAAAGAAGCAGTTATAAATCAAGTAAATACCCAACGGCTTCAACAGGTCATAGAAAATCGAGAAAGACTGCGGCCAATTATTGAAACAATCTTGTTTTTGGGTCGGCAAAACTTACCATTGCATGGCCACTGCAACGACGGTCAGCTTTTAGAATCCGAACCCTCGCTGACCAATGAAGGAAACTTTAGGGAGCTACTCAGATTTAGAGTAGTGTCAGGAGATAGTGTCTTAAAAATCACCTGGAAAATACAAGTTCGAGAGCGACTATTTAGGGAAAAACACGCAAAATCAGCTTATTAAATGTTGTGGCGAAGAAATCAAAACTGAGCTCATAAACAGAGTAAAAGAGGCTGGATGCTATAGTATTATCTTCGATATAACAACTGATTTATCACATACATCACAATTATCCTTAACCATAAGATACATTTGCAACGGGCTACTTAGGGAAGATTTTTTTTGTTTTGTTGATGCCCATGAAAGATTGATTGATGTTATGGAGCAAAAAGGTGCAGAGCCCAAAATTAGTGGTGAAATGTTGGGAAAGATAGTTGTTAAACTAATCAAAGAGGTACATTTGGATATCAATGAATGTGTCGGAATTGGAACTGACAGCTGCAGTGTAATGTCTTCGGATGTTAAGGGTGCTGTCTCCCAAATCTTGAAAGAGGCTGTTCATGCTGTTAGATGTCCATGCTTAAATCATGGATTAAACAACTCCTTATCTAAATCCAATAACATTCAAAGTGTAAGGAACCTTGTCGGCACCATAAAATCTGTTGTTGAGTTTTTTTCTGCATTTGCAAACAGAAATGTAGTTCTTGAAAGTGCACTAAATGAAAGAAACGAAGACTTTGCAGAATTTAAGGGCACTAAATTATCAAGTCTATGTGAAACCCGATGGTAGAGAGGCACGACAGTGTGATCAAGTTTCAAGAAACTCTGCCTTACATAGTTAAGGCTCTTGAATCCATTTCGGAATGGTCCGAAATTGCTACCTCATCCAAAGCTAACGCCCTGAAGAAGGCTCTCTGTGATGTGAATTTCATTACAACCCTACTATGTTTAATAGATGTATTGAAACAGACTCTCCCTTTGAGCAAGATACTCCAATCCCCTTCATCGGACTTGAAGAAAGCATCTGATGTGATTATAGATACAATTTCAGTTTAGAATCAAAGCGAAACAAATGTATTGTTGGGTTTGGAAAGATTTTTCTTGACGTAAGAAATTTATGTTTGGATTTAGACATTGAAATAAAAATGGCACAGTTAGCTGGTGTCCAAAGAAATTGACCAAACTATGTAGCAACTGATCCGGAGGATTTCTTTAAAAAATCCATATACATCCCTCTCCTTGATAACATTGTTTTTGATCTTAAGTCTCGTTTCCCTAAGGACACTTCCCTAAGGAATGTTTCAGACTTCAGCTGCTAATTCCATCCATCATCGTGAGAGAACCTAGGCCACCTCACCAGTCTGAGTCGATTCAAGAAAAGTTATGTTCTCTGACGGAAAGGTTTTCACCAATTCTCGGTCTCGGAAGCAACAATCAAGCAGTTCAAGCTGAATTCGACCTATGGAAAGCGAAATGGATAAGAGAAAACCTGAATGGCATAAAACTACCGAATGCAGCGCTTGATGCATTAGAAGCTTGTGACGCAGATATTTTTCCAGCAATACATGCTTTGTTAAAGATATTATGTACTCTGCCAGTAAGTGTAGCGTCTGCTGAAAGATCGTTCTCCATGCTGCGTCGGCTGAAGACTTGGATACGGTCGACGATGAGTGAAGAAAGACTAAGTGGACTATGCTTACTTCATACACACAGAGATGTAGAGGTAGATGTTGACAAAGTTATTGATAGGTTTGCAAAGTCTGGTAACAGAAGGTTGGATTTTGTTGTTTAGTTTCGCAATCATTAACACGTTAATTATTTAACTCTCAATTCCTTATTATTATATCACTATCCATTTTTATATTTAATTTTCAATCCAACCAAATGAATAATGTTTTGCAAAGCTTAGATATGTAATATAAGTTTATAATCTAATATATATACGGCCGCTTGTGTAACTGATTAAGGATACGAAATTTTTTCTACTTCCAGATGAGCTAGGAACTTGAAATTTGGCACGAACGTTCCTTATTAGTTCAAACTACGGGGAA
Organism: Flexamia atlantica; assembly: GCA_035578135.1. Lineage (NCBI taxonomy): Eukaryota > Metazoa > Arthropoda > Insecta > Hemiptera > Cicadellidae > Flexamia > Flexamia atlantica. The sequence continues at coordinate 60,895,836 of JAQJVK010000003.1, read as the reverse complement.
AAATATCAAAACCCACAATTTTAAATTTTAACTCCCTCAAAAAAATTATTAAAAAATCGTTAAAATAAGCCTTTTTCAAACAACTGTTATTTTGAGCTCTAGTGGCCGAACGGATGGTCCTATCGAAAAACGGACTGCACCACGTGTCACGGATTTTTCACGATCTACAACTTTGGTCCTATGACTTTTTGCCCTATCTCGTCTCCTTCACCCTTAGATTGCTCTAGAAATTCCAATTTTCGAAGATTTTCCTTTGGTTTTCCAGCTCCAGTTGGCTTGATATTAAACGTATAGGGCAGAAATTTGGTTCAAATCGTCTTTATAGCATATTCGTTACAAATCACCAATAATATAATTAGTTCTTAACGTAAAAATGCATCTAAAGCTAAAAAATTCTTGAAAATTTACCTCGTTAAACCCACCTCACATGTTCTTTTAAGTTGCTGTTAAATGCAGGTTTCACAACTGCTAATGTGTTTCACAACTGCTAATAATAAATAACTTTTATAAATAAATATTCTTTACAACTAAAGTTGATCTTTTAAGCCTGAAAATACTTCAATCGTATGATTCTTTCATGTGCTAATTGTATTTAAAACAATGATTTTAATTTTAGATTCTCGCTGTTTTCACTTCATACCGGCGGTAGTGCAGTACGTGCCCTTGTAAGACTTATCTGGGCCTGTGGTTCTCTGCTTCAGATTTACCGCGCTTAGATATAGTTCTATTCTACCTTATCGTGAAATTGCAATACGTTTTTGTCGACTTGAAATTTCTCCAATTTTTTCTATGTACAATTTTAATTTTAGAACACCCGTCGAAACAAAATATTTGTATTATTTAAACCTAAACATTTTCAACACATCTTTAAATGTTGCCTTAATTCCGTGTATTGCAGTGTTTCAGTACCAGTAACAACTATTATGTTTGTTGTTAGTAAGAGAGTAACAAACTCACTCTATTAATGCCCTATTAATATAATGAAGGGTGGTCAATGAAAAAATCTTCCAATCTCAAAAAACCGATCTTTGATTTTTTTATTACTCAGTTATTCTTAAGCGAATATTGTAGGGTACGACTCTTAATTTAATGCCATGTTTTCTGACAAAGGTGGTTATCGAAGCAAAAACCTTACTCTTCAGGTAACTCGACGTCCAAAACTCAAAGGGTGTTATGTTTGGAGACTGATGTGCTCTTGTTAGGAGTCACTGCCAAACAAACATTGCTTAGAATTAACATAATATTTTTTTCGTATTCTGTTTCCGCCTGGAAATCCGAAATAATTTAAAACACCAGCGTTACTGAAAATGGCATTAAATAAGGAATAGTTCACATCAACATTCACGTCCCTAACTAATAAATGGCTAAGTAACAAAATATGACTTAACTAGTTATCCTATCGAAAAACAAAGATCAATACTGTATTTAAATAAATGTTTCAACAATTTATGTTTTTATTTTCGGATATTTTGCTCGATCTCACCTCTTTCACCCCTAACATGGGCCCTTAAAACAGGTTGTTTGTTATTTTCCACTTTATCTTTTGGTTTTTCTTTATTTGTTAGTTAATTTTTAATCTTGATTATAAGTTTTGACATGACGAGAGTCAGTTTTACCGTTCAGTTTTACGCCCCATCAAAGGTCATTCGCCAGTTTCTTCCATTTCAACTCCTAAAAGAGTCCTAAAGTTGAACTTCCATCAAATTTGAACTTTCCTCGTGGGGTTTTCTAACATATTCTTAAATGATAGACCCAAGTTTTGACTTGGTATTACTCAGTGTCCCCGCCCACGCTTAAGCGAAGTCATTGGCGTTCTCTCACCCCTTTCAACCCCTATATACAACCAATAAATGAAGCAAATTAAACTATTTTCAAATGTGTGGCATTGTTATTTCTATACAAATACTTATGCCTAACCCCCTGGCCCCCGACCCTCTACCCCTTCAAATAATTAACAACCACCAAACTAGTGGTCCTATTTTTTTTCTATTGAAAAACAAAGCTCAATACTGTATTTAAATTAGTTTTTCTACAAATTTGGATTTTTTTTTCGAATATTTTGCCCTATCTCACCTCCTTTACCCCTAAAATGGGCCCTGAAATAAATTTGTTTGTAAATTTCCACTTTGTTTTTTTTTGTTTTTCTTTATTTGTGAGTTTATTTTTTATTTCGATTCAAAGTTTGACATGGAGAGAGTCAGTTTTACCGCTCAGGTTTAGGCCTCTACCAATGGTCATTCGCCAATTTATTTCGTTTCAACCCTTAAAAGAGTTCTAAAGTTTAACTTTCATTAAATTTTAATTTTCCTCGTGGTTTTTTCTAATATCTTCGTAAAATGAGAGACCCAAGTTTTGACTTGGGATTACTAGGTGTCACCGCCCACGATTAAGCGGAGTCTTTGGCCATTTCTCACCCCATTCAACCCCTACAAACAACCAAAAAATGAAGCAAATTGTACTATTTTCAAATGTTTGACATTGCTATTTCGAAACAAATACTTTTGCCTAACCCCCTGGCCCCCGGACCCTCTACCCATTCAAATAATTAACCTTCCACAACCAACAACCCCCACCACCAAACATCCCTCCAAACCCCAACATACCTTGTGCCGAGAATTTGTATGTAGTTTTATTAACTTTCCCTTGTGACTTTAATATCCAAACCCCCCTCACTCGAGGGATTTTTACCCCTCAGGTTTGTCAGAGGTCATTCGCCGATATTACCCCATTTTAACTTTTAAAATACTTGTCTTAAGTTGAACCTTTATTTTTTGAAATTTTCTCTTGTTAAAAAAAATTATTATTTGATTGAGAGGCCCAGAAGGGATTTCAGAAGGGATTTTTTTATTGTTACCTCCCATGAATAACCCTAAGTTATTTGTCATTTCTAAACGCTTTCGACCCCTAATCCCGCCAATAAAAAAAGAAAAATCAAGTACTATTCAAAAGTTTGGCAATACTATTTTAAAACAACAATTTTGTCTCACACCTGGCCCGGTATTATCAGAGGCAAAAGCTACTCGCCAACTTAACCCCATTTCAACTCCATGAAAAAGTTCTCTAAATCTGAACCTGCAATGAGTTTACAATTTCTTTGGTGGTTTTTACCATGTTAAGATATCTTGAGGTAGGAATTTCAACCAAAACAATTAAATAAATTTGGTCTTGTGTCTTTTCAAAATCAAAACCTCCTTCTTTGGGACTAATAATGGGAGGTCTGGGGGCGGAGTATTGTTAAACTGCGGGAGAACACAAACGGGGGCCTGGAGGCGAAGCCCCCAGCGAGCGAAGCGAGTAAGTTTATATAAGTTTAATATAAGTTTATAAACTTATAAGTTCAATATAACTTTATGTTGAATATAAACTCGATAACTTAATATTTATAAAAAGTACGTTAGGTTATTAAAGTGGAAAATATTGTTTGTGACAAAAACAAATCAATATACGTTTATGATGAAAGTAGCACTTATCATGGTATAAGGAAAAAAAAAAGGTATGTGCAGAGTCAGCTGGTGAGACGTAGTTGGGATCACGCAACTAGCGCTTACGACAATGACAATACAAATCAGTTAATACAATTCAATAAAAATATTAATGTATACGGTTTTAGTTCTGCCGTCATACCGCTAGGCCCGCTAGTTTCTTGAGGCCAACTACGTCATAACAGCTGACTGTGCACACACCTTTCTTTTTTCTTTACACCATGGCACTTATTTCCTGTGTGTATGGATTGAAATAATTTTATTATTACCAAGACCATCGAGTAAATAATTGATCCGTTTGAATACTATCTGGCATTCAATACTTCGGACTATACCATATTACTGTAGTCTCAACTAAACGTACAATCAGAACAAAGTTGGAGTTCATTTAGCCTGTCTTAGTCGTGTTTAAAAAATGAACAAATTATTGGGGGCCGTCCATAAATACGTAACGCCCCTATGGGAGGAGGGGGGGTTTCGTCAGCATTAAGCACCGTTACAAAGGAGAGGGGGGGGCTTCAACGCAACGTTAAAGCACCTATTAAACCTTAATAATTAATTCCATAAATTATTCTAACAAATTAAAATTATCTTCAAAGTACAAAGTTTTGACTTTTTGTGGGGGGGAGGTGATAGTACAGTGTTAAGTAACTTTTCAGGGGTGTTAGTGCCAGCGTTACAAGTCCGTTAAAAGGGGAGAGGGGTTTCTGAAAAGGCCGATTTTAGTGTTACGTGATTTTTGGATGGCCCCTTAAATAAAATTTTTTACAACGTGTTAATATCTCATAGTTAGATGTGTTAATAAACACGTATTAGAGGGGGGGGTGACTAAACATGAACCAAATTTTCTCATACTTGCCCCCCCCCCCCTCCGAGAAACTGTCCTGGAGCCGCCCCTGGGTCAGTAAGAGATAAGGGCAAATCACAGGGTCCAGAGTTCAAGTAGCCAGCTGAGGTTGCTTTATCAGATCTGATAAGCCCCTTCTTATCTCTAAACCTGTTCAGTTAATTAATTTTAACAGGAAGTTTATCATATATTTCTCACTTTTTTAACTGGATTTGGTAAAGTTCTTCTAGGTAACACTCACAATTTAAAAACCGCACTCTCCAGCACAAAATCATATAGGATAGAACACTAAAAAATTCTTATTTCCAATATAAAACTTTAAAAAATTAAAGAGCACATGCAACACTGAACTAATGACTGTGGGTGTTCCCTCACTCCCCCATTTGGTCGGGAATTTTGATAAAACGAAAAAGAATGTAGCCGTTTTCATCAGGGCCGCCGAGAGCCATGTCGGGCCCCAAGTCTGCACACCACACGGGCCCTCCCCTGGAAAATTTTCAAAAATTAGGTCTCTAAACTCGCGTTTTTAGGCAGTCTAGAGGTGGAACAGCATACATCTAGGAACTCAAAAAATCCGACCCAATTGAGGCTGAATGGTCGGTCGGACTTAGAAAACAGTCTACTTTGATTAAAAATTAAAAATTATCAGTGATCCCACACCATTGGATTTTCTACTCCTTCCCGTAACTTTCGCATTCGTTCCACTCACAAAGTTACTCTTCCTTTTTTTCCCGATCAATTTTGCACGATTGTTTTTTCTGGCCATCTACTTTAGCTGCAACATGTTGTACTCTTGTTGTTTACCATCGCGGATGATTTCATCATAACGTATAAGTTCAAATTCAAAAAATTTCAAATTCAAAAAATCTTTATTCATTCAAAAAACAGTACAAACATTACATTTCTGATTAGATTCCATTCACAATCTTCTTGCAATAAGAAACATAGACACTATAAAATGGATGAATGAATAGCTAGGTACCTCATTATTTCGTGTTGAGGTACCAACACAACCTATAACAGACATACTGTGAAAAATACAAATTAATACATAATGCTACAATATACTTTAACAAAATACATAATCTAAATTAAAATATGAATAACAATGTCCCTTTGGAATTAACCACTGAAAAGTAACTATTAAAAATCACGCACAAATCCAAGTAAGCCAAATATCACAAACAAAACAATTTTCAACACAAAAAAACAGATGAATTAAAAATGTTATAAAAAGAACACTTGTTTCACAAGTTGTTAATATATTTCAATGCAGATGGATGGAGAGGGAGGTCTGAGTCACTTGCGATAGAATGGAATAGAATAGAGTATGATTTATTGCAGGAATACAATTGTTATAAATTGTGTAGCAAACGCCAATTGTTATAAAATACCTAAAAGATAAAATAAAATTAAAATTACTCCTGGAGATTAAAATTTGGTCCTAACTAATTACGTACGCTTACTACTCACTGGCCGCCACCGTCAGCGCCGTAGTGTACTGTACAGTCAGTAGCAAATACAATAGTGCAGACAGGCAAAACAATCGTTTTTGCCTTAACTAAATAAATACTGTATCATCAAATTAATTTGCGTTTTAAAGCTAAACATTTTATTTTTTTAACAGGTACACCAAATTTTATTTCCAAGAAGCCGATACCAACATTTCCTCAACCTAAAAAAAATAACCGCTTATCCCGGGCCCCTTCGGAGCCCGGGCCACAAGTTTCAGACTTGGCTGACATGGCCTCTCGGCGGCCCTGGTTTTCATCGTTGGTATCGTCATCGCGGCCGGCAAATCTCTCGATCGAATCGCAACAAACAAATTTTTTGGTAATATTGTGGCTGGAAATCAGTCGTTTACATCGCGGCTGGAAAATCTCTCGGCCGTATTGTGACCGGAAGAACGCTCGCTCGTTTCACGAACAGCAGATCTCTCGGTAGCATCGCAGCCAAAAAATCTCGATTTTTACAGCTGTAAAAAAACCTCGGAAATCCCTGTCGCATTTTTTTAAATAATAATAATATGAATAATAATAATAATAATAATAATAATAATAATAATAATAAGTTTATTCTCATAAAAGTAATACAGTTTTACATAAACATTCAACTTGAGAAGGTCCCCACATAGGCGATGCCTGTGCGTAGAGGCCGAAACCTTAAATGTCTCCAAAACTCGCTCGAATAGTGTAGAGCACTCTTGGTGAAGTCTACACTTAGCACAAGAATCCATAAAATTAAATGTAAATTACAAAAAAAACTTTTTCTTTACATTCAAGCAACAAAAATAATTTTAGTTATATGGAAAAAGGGATAAACTTAACTTACGTGTAAATCTATATTTTCAATTTGGAGCATGACACAATCATTCGCTTATCTCCACATCCATTCCATCAAAATGATCACATATGCACATCCATTCATGCTTCAATCATATCCATGCACTGTCACACAGTCCTACCAACCCCACATGCTCATACGTTCACATACATCACTCACACATGCATTTAACTCATACCACAAGCAAGCTCACACACGCACACACTAGCACATATACCATCGTTTATCAACTCACACACAATGACTCATATGCCCATCCAGACTTTTACATTCATCAAAATATAACCAAATGCATTATGACCATCAAGCATGTCTCCCCGTGGCCCTCATATCTCTCGGTCGTATATTGGCCAGAAAATCACACGTTCGTCCCGCAGTCTAAAAATTACTCGCTCGTTTTGCGGCCGGTAAATTTCCTGCTTGTATGCTTGTGTCGTTTTGCTCGCCGCCGGCAGATCTCTTGATCACATTACGTCCGACAAATCTCTCGCTCTTTTTGCGCCGACATATATCCTGGCCATGTCATTGTCGAAAAATCGGTCGTTTTTACAGCGGTTGGCATGCAAGAACTTGGATGTTTCGAGGCCGACAAATACCTCGATTATTTGCAGCCCACGAATCTTGGTTGTGTTACAAAACAGATCTTTAGGATTTTTAGCGATTGGCAAACGCCCACGGTCACTTCACGGCAATAAAATCTAACGGTTGTATATCGGCCGGTAACCTTGCTTGTATTACTGCAGGCTGCATGATATAACGTACTCGTTAAATCTCTTGGCAGGATCGCAGCCACGAAACCTCTCAGCTGTAAAACTGTCGGACATTTCGCGGCTGACATTTCACATATATTTTTAACAAAACTCATAACACCCTTCCCGCGCCTCCTCCTTCTTATGATCCGATTCCACCATCACCCCTAATGAATGATGTTAACCACACTTCCGTCCAATCATATGTCATAACGTCCCTCTGTACCACTGCAGCGACTCAATGACTGAGCTGTGAAGTTATGAGAGAACAGAAGCGTAAAAACAGGGCACAAGCCTTGCGATTGCGTTTAGCCTTAAACAAACTTATCGATTTACTTTTTCCGCTACATGGTTCTAAAACTTTTTTAGTTGATTTTTTGTATTTTTACAATTTTAATTGGAGTTTTACTAGACATAGATTGAGCAGTACAGTAGATATGAACTAAAAAAAGTATGTAACTGTACTGTCGATTAATATTTTTAAAACTTAAGACTTGAATTTACTTATAAATTTTGATGTTTTATCTTTATTTTTCTATACATGTTTTATATTAGGGAACTTTATAATCCATTAAAATTATTTTGTTAGATTTGAATGCGTATTCTTTACATATCCCTTGTTTCAACTTACGCTGTTACGAACCTCTATACATCGAAGTCAGTCAAAAATCACCTTGATATATCGAATTTCACTATATCGAAATTCTTGACATATCGAAGTTTTCACTTTCCCCTTCAGGTTCGATATATTGAGGTTCCACTGCATCAGTGTTCGTTAGTTTCTTAGATGTACCTTATTTAGGTTTCGCGAAAAATGTATATGTTTAGCATCCCTGCGCATAAGTGCATCCTTATGCTCATTGCGTTCCGCGCCCTTTTAAGATGTTCTGAACCATTTGGCTTGTTCTTTTCTCTTATATAAATATCAGTTTATTTACTGCAGGCTAAAAGAGACTCTTAAGTCATAATACTAATCAAAGCACATAATGACAGATACTATATAACTACTCTATTACTGTTCTATTATACGGAATTCACAAATGGTAGTTACTCTGTGGTGTAGGATGCAGTTAGTTGGTATCAAACTATCCCTCGATTTACCCGACCGAGGTAACTCCCTTGCGTCAGATTGCTCAAACTACTCCCTCCATTTGACAAAACTGGGGTCTGTTTTACTGTCCAGAATATGCTGCTATCTTTTGATATCTAAGGAATTACGTCCGATAGGTAGGAAATAAAATTACTATCCGATGTACTGTAACTATTGTTAGGTTGTAAAAATCCGTACTAACGAATAACACCAGTGTTGCCGCGGCTATCAGTTAGGTCAGATTTACACAAAAGTGTGGGGTGGGACTTTCAAGTTTATTTATTTTTAATCATTCAAAAAATAAAAATATTTATTCTGCGCCCCTGGCTGTCTGGCGCCGTAGGCTGCAGCCTAGTGGTTAATCAGGTCCTGAAAGCGTCATTCATGACTTTGAGTTCGAAAACCAGCAAGATTGGTTTACTCTTAGAAGGTTCTTTTGACGAAATAAAATTTATTTTCAAGTTTTAACACCTTTTTACTAATTTTATATCAATTTAATCGTCAAAATTGAATTCAGCTTAACAAACAATTTAGCATTTTGAATTATTATTCTACGTCAATTCGTTGCTTAGATATTGGATGTGCTAAAGACAGTATGTTGTCCAATATTATTTTTAATTTTACCTCCAAAAAGTATAGTTACCCTGATTTAAGAGATTTTTAAAAATACGATTCTGAACACATGATTAAATTTTCAGGTGATGGATATCCATTTGTGTTTAATTTGAAAAGTTCATTGATTAAGATTTTGCAGAATGTACATACGTACTATGTTAAAAATTCAGTTAGGCCTACTTTAAAATTTAAAAAAAGAATAGGTGTAAATATAATATTAATATATAGTTTAAAACCAGCTACAAAAATCAAAAACAACATTTTGCTCGAAATTACTATAAATAAAATTTGATATAATAAATCAAGGTGCCAAAGCTTGTCAAACGCCTGGCTATCATCCAAAAAAGCAGCAGAGCAATAACCTTTACTTTCCAAGCACTGACGAATTGTGTCTACCTCTCTATGGACTTTTTCTACAGTGCTGTGTTTACGTCTGGAGCCAAATTGATGTGCAGGCACCACCATATCCTCATCAATTACGGACTGTATAATTTGAAGTAAATGTTTCTCAAACACCTTTGATACTATAGGTAAGAGGCTTATAGGTCTCTTACCTAGTTGAGCTGGTTAGGAGGCTTCCCTGGCTTTGGTACAACAATCAACTGGGATCTATTATCAACTGTTTGGGTTCATGTTCCTGTCTCAAAATTGCATTAAATAAAAACATTAAAACAACACTCCTTTTCCTGGTAACTCTTTTAGAACTTTTTCTGTAATTTTGTCATGGCCGGGAGATATTTTAGGATTAATGTCATAAATGTGATATTTTTTCCATTATTGAAATCGCTGTTATCGCGATCGTGATTTTTGTTTGGTGTGATTCACGAAGTGCGTCTCCAGCTCGCCTCACTTCTGGAGGCCAACCAGAGCCCTAGTTACAGGACGTTTGATAGGACAGAGTCAATTACTGACTTGGAATAAATACTTGCAAGTTCGTGGTTTTGTAAACTAAGATTTGTAACTAACATTATAGTCCTTTGTAAGACATCTGAATGCTTATTATCGGTTATTTTGAAAATTAGTAGCCTATAAAATGTTGTAAAAAGCATAGACCTGCAACGCATGAAACCTGATCAGTTTCATATATAAAAAAAACACTAATCATATACAAAAATTAGCAGTTAGTGCCTTTGAGCATGATAACTCGGGTAGAAGTGGTCTGATCTGAATAAAATTCGGCACAGATATAAATACCCCCGTCGCAGCAAACCTGCGTACTCAGCGAATTTCTAAAGAATTAATTTTTATATGGGAGCTTATTTAATTAGGTACAGGAAAATGTTTCAAACATTTTATGTAATTCATGCAAAAAGTATATTACATATCAATTCAAGAGCTTTAGATATAGGCTAAGGGAAATGATCATGGGAATCACATCGGTATCCATTCCAGCAATATTCTTTTTGTTATTCTCATAATTATTAGTCTAATATTCTCATAATTATTAGTCTAATATTTTTTTATAAGTGTATCCTTGTTATAGTATGAAAATGTAAGCAAACATACAATCAATGATTTAAAATCAATCAAAATAAAAACAAATAAAATAGTCACATGAAAAAATTGAATCCAAACATGTGATTTATCTTAAAATTTAAATAAACTTGTTGCAGCAAACTTGCATGCTCAGTTAATTTCTAAAGGATTTATTTTTTATATGTGGGCATATTCTACATAAGTTAGGGAAGTTGTTGTTTTGAATATTTTGTGTAAATATTAATCTAAATTAAGTAAATTTTATCATTCATGATCTTATTTCTCAATAATTATTCATATTCTGAAAATTTTTCATAAATTTACTTGTTATAGTATATAAATGTCAGCAAACATGTTATCAATCTACTCAGATCCAAGAAATAAAAACAAATCAAACCATCACATGAACAAATTAAATTTAATCATGTGGTTTGTTTTATTATTTTTTTAAAATCGCATTTTAGGGAAATTGAATGAAAAATTTGGGTATTTCATACCAGAATTTGGACAGTTTATGTCCCTTCAGGGAAAAACAAAAGACAATGTACTGCATTTTCCAGATCCGATATCTCGGTAACCGATTGATGTAGAGTAATAATTCAAAATGCTATATTGTTTTATTTTTTTAAGCTGAATTCAATTCTGACCATTAACTTTACATCAAATTAATATAAATATGTTAAATCTTCAAAATAAATTTAATTTAGTCAAAAAAACCGCCTTAGAGTGTACCGATCTTGCTGGTTTTCGAACTTAAAGTCATGAATATCGCTATAAATGTTTGTTCCAAATTTCATCAAGATCGGACTTTTTTTACGAGAGTTATCGTGCCTACGGACACATATATATATATATATATATATATATATATATATATACATGTATACCAAAATGAACGAACGTTGTTTTTGGGCTCTAGGGACCTCAAAACGAAAAAATAACATGGTCCCGGGCTTAAGTCTCACCATGCCGCCTTCGGTAATAGCTACTTCCCTATAGGGGGAAATTCGCTAATACTTCCCTATAGGGGGAAATTCGCTAAAAGTAGTAATTATTAGGACGAGTTTGAAAACCAGCCTGTTCGGACCATTGGAAGGGGGGGTAAACCCCTCCAAAAACCCATATGTTTTTGAGATTTTTTACGTGGAAAAATAAAAACTATAAAATTCTTGTTTGAACCATTGAACTCAGCTTAAAAAACAAATAATTTTGTATTTTGAATTGTTGCTCTATGTCCATTGGTTACCGAGATATGTGAGGTGGAAAGCGAAAAGGGACCTCTTGTCGAGAATTTTCGATTTTGAGTTCTTAACATTTTTGAAATCCTCATTTAATTCCTAACAATTTGGTGCAAGTCCCATGAGTCTAAGATTTTTTTTGGTAAAGTTATAGGACTTTGAAATTTCATGAGGGAAACTGGTCATTTTGAGAAAATCAATTTGAAAATTATTTCAAATAAGCATAAAACCTATATTTTTTGTATTTCAGAAATGATTTTGATATCAAAAGAAAGCTTATAATGTCTTCTTTCAAGGGAATACCAATTTTTGTCCTAACTCACTGTAGTTTTCAAGAAAATAATATTTTTATCGAAGCATGTCGTAAAAAGTCGTATTCCAGAAAAGGGGCTTCTTGTTGGCCCCATGTTATTCTCCATAATGACAAGAGGTCCCTTTTTAAAACTGAATATTTTACTTTTTTCTCTTGGTTTTATAAAGTTTATCATCAAACAACTGTAGAACTCGCACTGATAAGACATCACCAACCGCGATAACACTGGTTCATCGCTATCAGTGCTGCAGCCACAAAAACAAAAATTCCCAATACTATCGTTTGTAATCAAATTACCCTGTTTATATTTAATTTTGCTCATCATTGAGGCATTCAAGGATCAATAATATATAATTAATTGCTCATTTAATACAATAAAAATAACTATTACTACCCTATGTATAAATAGTATCTTGAAAAGACTTAGTTTATTTGCCAAAATATCGTTTATAAAAAAGGACCTCTTGTCGGGACCGTATGGAATTGGTGAGAAATTTTGTTCTCTTTAACCAAACTTCGTGTTAATTCTCTAAAATTCCGCTAGAATTCAGGAGAGTTCATTTTTTGGACCAAAGTCTGCTCACAAAGTGCAGTTGGAAATGGGACCTCTTGTCGTTATGGCGAAATAACATTGAGCGACAAGAGGTCCCTTTTCTCAAGCCTTGCAGAGGCTAACAAAATGATATTTCGACTGTTTATAACTTCGATTTGATATTTAACCGATACAGGCCTGTTCTACGATAAATGAGGTACAACAATCGATAGAGACCCGAATTTCGATATTTTTTACCCTAATCGGTTATATCGGCCGTACTGAAAATTTTTCTTCGCCGACAAGATGTCCCTTTTTTACTTTCCACCTCACATATCGCAAGTGGTACACACAGTATGTTGTTCCAATGTTAACCTTATGGGAAAAAATTAAAATTCTATATCTCACTTATTTCTCAACATATCTGAATGAAACTCGATATATGGCTCCACCTAGTTTATATCTATTGGATTATTGCAAAGGTTGTATTAATTTCATACTTTCATGGCAGCAAACCTGCATACTTATTTCCCATGTTGTTCTTTTCGAGAACATTTTTGTGTGTGCTCATTTTAGGACTTAGGCTAAGTTGATCTTACTTGATAAGAGGCTCCGTCTAAATGATTTATTTAATCATTTGAAATTCGCTGAGTATGCAGGTCTGCTGCTACAGAGATATTATACAGATAGTTTTTTCATATTAGTTTGTTATGCTTCTCAGGCAGAAGACCTCACTACGACAGCCGCAGGCGAAGAGAAGAGGGACGAGGGCCATCAAGCTCAATCAAGCTCTTCAACCACTTCTCAGAACTGGCAGGCAGAACCCCCCCAGCAGAACGCCAATCCAGATCACTGGCAGGTGACCTACGGCCGAAGGTATTTAATAATCAATCTTAACCTAAGACGTTGTGTTTTATTTTTATTGCAACTTTAAATATTGTATCATAATACCCACAGGATCAGCTTGTTACATTTTTTTCTATTGTTTCCAGTTTGGAACTTACATAAATTCGGTTAGTTTGCAGGTTTGCTGCGATGGGGGTATTTTAAATTATAGTTATGGACAGCTGTACTGGGTGATGAGTGAGTGCGCTCATCGGAATTGACGTTAAACATCTGTGTTGTGGCAATCAATCAGGTTGATCACATGATTAAGTAAAATCGCACATACAATGAAAGTTCCCATATAGCACACAATGTCATTTTGACGTCAAAAAGTGATCAATGATATCAAATTGACATAAAATTAAAAAGTTGCATATCAAATTGATATAAAAATGATGTAAATATTTTTATTTGCATCCTCTTTTTTTAAAGTGAAACACTGCCTATCAAATTTGTGTCAAATTGATGTAAAATTATTTAATGTAGTATTTAACTTTTAAAATACATTTAATATAATAAATATCATTTGATAGTTTATCCTCCACATAAAAATTGTGTTAAAATGACGTAGAATGATTAAAAATAAATAGTGTGACAGTAAAATTTTACTTTCATTTTCAAATTACTTAATGTGATAATTTCCATTTAATATGTTCAATTTATTGTTATTGTTTGACTTAATTGGTGCCTAGGTTTTTTTTAAGATTAATGTTTCTATTTAAAAGAAGTTATTTGTAACAATTTGAGTATAATTGTTTTAGTTAATCAATCAATCAAATTCTTTTTTTTGTAACATCAAGTTACATAAATTGTGTCAAACTTAGAATATAAGTAAAGATTACAAGAATTAAAGATACAACTATCTTGAAAGGTGACACATAATTTTTTATTTTATTTAAAGAGCAGTGGTAACAGTATTAAAAATTGTGAATGTTAAAATAAAAATCAGTTACATAAAATTTCCAAATGCATGTTAGAGGTTGAAAGTAGTGATTATTATGTTTTTATTCTTATGATATTATGATTTTTATTTATTATTATGATAAGTTGAGATCTCAATGCAGGTCAAGAACACATTGAGGTTGTAGATTGATCTTTCCAATAGCCACTTTCACAGTCTTCCCTTGAATGATCCATTGCTTCCTCTCTTGATGTTAGCTGGGAGGCCATTGTAGAGTTTTACTCTGGTGTAAGAAGGCTTCTGTTCAATAAGGGAAGTTCTGTGACTAGGAAGTACAAAGTCATCAGCATGGCGGGTGTTGTGCTCGTGGATGTTGTTGTGCTTTAGAAGATCTACGTTGCTGGTGTGTTGGATCACATCAAGTATATAAAGAGACGCTACTGTGAGGATGCCAAGGGTCGTGAAGGCTTCTCTAAAGCTATCCTTTTGTTGTAAGCCGGTCATAGTTCTGATGGCCCTCTTCTGTAGGACGAGGACTCGCTGAAGGTTTTGGGCTGAAGAACCTCCCCAGAGAATGATTCCATATCTAATGTGGCTTTCTAAAAGCGCATGGTAAGCTATTCGTAAGGATTCTGGAGTACTTATAGCCCGGACTCTTTTCAGAGCAAATAAAGAGGTACCAAGTTGGAGACACATGTTTTCTACATGATCATTCCAGGACAGGCAGTGATCCAGAATCATTCCAAGATGTTTTAAGGTCTGATCAGTGGTGTGGCTAAAGCCATATATTATATGAAAATTATATAATATAATATCACTTTTCTAATAATATTCACTTTAATAAACAGTGTCTTTGAAAGACAATTTAATTTAATTCAAACATATGTTAATAACATCATGTGTTTACAATAGAAAAACAATGTAAGAAAAACTAAGAGAATAAATTGACTTAACTTTTATTTATCTAAAAATAACTTATTTTATTTTTCGTATAGATCAAATATTGTAAAATATAGAAATGCAAATTGTTCATTGCATACGTTATAATTAATTACATTCATAAATTTACACGCTTCCACACCATTGAAATCAATTGCCAATAATTTTGGCACATGGTATCAGTGCGCGGTTACTGTTCCAAGGAAATATTCTTTCTAACTTGCAATTAGAAACTAAAACATGTCTTCTCAAAGATTGAGAAAAAACTACATGGAGTCAAGCAAAAGACTGAGAAATACAATAATTGAATCAAATGTATTAATTGAAGACGAAACTACTGCTACTTCAAAGAAACTCACTACAATTCTGAATGTACTCACAAGCTATGCAAGAAGAGTTGAAGATATAGCAAAAGATTTAGCCAACTTAAAAGATGTTCCAACAGCGGAAAAAGAGGAGAATGAGAAAGTAACTGAAGATCACATAACTTTGATGCTGGACTTCGATGAAATTAGTGAGAAACTGAAGGTCAGTATTACTTCTTTGGAAACGGGCACTATTCCAACTTTGAACGGTTCTAATGAGCTTCCAGATTTGATTCAGGTCAGTCAAAATACTTTTTACTTCCCTTGAACATCAATTAATTCAGTGAGATTGCCTAAATTAACTCTTCCCGCTTTTGATGGTAATATTCTGAAATGGCAAGAGTGTTGGGATTCATTCAACTCTGCTGTTCACAGTAATAGTTCTTTGAATAAAGTAGATAAATTTAACTATCTCAAGGCTCAATTAATAGGTGACACAAAACTTTGTATTGCTGGACTGTCACTCACCTCTGATAATTACGACATTGCGGTAAAAATGCTTCAAGATAGGTTTGCCAACAATCAGCTTATAGTAAACTCTCACTACAAAGCTTTAATGGACTTAAAACCTTTAAAAATCAATGAAACTAATAAGCTCAGATTTTTGTTTGATAGCATAGAAAAACACACTAGATGTTTACAAAATTTAGGTGAGGACACTAACTCAAATTTCTTTTTCTCCCTTATCATGAGGAAACTTCCTATCGATGTTGTGGTCAAGGTTGAAGAACATAATATTGACAACAACATGGATGTCAAAACCCTATGCAATATAATTAGAAATATAATCCAAGCTAGGGAAAGGTCAGAAATCCTCTTGGGTATAAATACAAAGGGTTTTCAAAGCTTTCCATCCGAAAAACTACTGGATCTACCGTCTGTGGATGGAGAAAATTTCACTACTACGCAGGCTCTTTCAACTCCAGAGAAGAAGAATCCACTCTGTATCTTCTGCAAGCAAAACCACTGGAGCGATCAGTGTCAGAAATACAAAACTGTCGAAGAGAGAAAAGGTAAGGTAAAAGGTTTGTGTTTTATTTGTTTGAAAAGCAGTCACAGTTTAAAAGACTGCAAAATAAATAAGCCATGCGTATATTGTAAGCAAAGAAAAAACCATCATAGGAGTCTCTGTTCTAAACAGTTTTCACAAAAAACTAAATCAAATGAAACTTTAGCTATAAATTCTACTTTTTCTGATGACATTTCCTTTGTTTCTGCCGATGAAAATGTAATTTTGCAAACAGCAAAGATTGAACTTACTGTAAATGGTTTTACTGAGCCTGCTCGAGTTTTGTTTAACTCCGGGAGTCAGCGATCTTATATGTCAAAAAGTCTTGCTTCAAAACTTAAACTTCTAATGATACTCAGATCTTATCTGTTTTTACCTTTGGTATTCGAGAAGCAAAGACTATAGAAACTCAAACTGTAACTACCGGTCTGAAACTAAAAGACGGAAAAGTACTAGGACTACAATGTAATGTGGTGCCTCAAATAACTGGAAAACTTAAAGCTTGCTCTTCAGTTGACGAAACGCGGATACAATCACTCTACCCATCCTTAACTTTAGCCAAAGGTCAAAATGATGAATCAGAGATTGAACTTTTGATTTGAAATTATTACTATTTTGACATAGTTACAGGCAAAAAAATGCAAGTACACGATGGATTGTATCTAGTAGGGTCTAAAATTGGCTGGATTCTAAGTGGTAGGGAAAAGATTGTAAAAGAGGAAAAAATGTTATATTCAATTTCTTTCCTCACAACTATACAACCTTCTAGCTTATTCAGATTAAACGATCACTATGAACACCCTGATTCTCAAATCGTAAAAGATTTAAACATCAAGGACTTGTGGAGTCTAGACAGCTTAGGGATTCGTGAATGTCCATATCAGAACGATGACGACATTGCTTTAACTCAGTTTAATGATAAAGTAAAATTAGAAAATGGAAGGTATTCTGTAGGTTGGCCGTGGAAAGAATACCCACCTAACTTACCAAAAAATTACGGCTTGTCATTGGGACGATTAAACTCACTCATACATCGTTTTGAAAACAAACCTAATGTACTTCAAGAGTACGATAAATTAATTAAAGAACAACTCAGTTCCGGTATTATTGGAAAGGTCCCTCTTAACGATGACTCAATAGTCTGTCATTACATACCCCACCATCCCGTGATAAAGGAATCGAAAACAACTACTAAAGTAAGAATCGTTTATGACGCATCTGTTAAAAGTAAAAAATCTAACAACAGCTTAAACGATTGTTTATATCGTGGACCGGTAATTATGGAAGACATGTGTGGTCTTATTCTCCGGTTTCGATTGAATCCAATCGGTATAGTTGCAGACATAGAAAAGGCGTTTCTTCAACTAAACTTGGAAAACTCTGATAGAAACGTAACTAGGTTTTTATGGTTGAAAGATACCACATTACTTTCATTGGAAAACAACATTGAAGAGTTTAGATTTTGTAGGGTACCATTTGGTGTAATTTCCAGTCCCTTTCTTTTAAATGCGACAATACAACACCATTTGTCTCAATGTCAACTTTCAGAAAAAACGGAGCAGCTGAAACACTCGTTTTACGTTGATAATATGATATCTGGATCTCTAACCGATCAAGGTGCGATTTCTCTTTTTCAAACAACGGAGCATGTTTTCAAACAAGCTAGTATAAATTTAAGGGGATGGAGTTCAAACTCCAAGACATTCATGTCATCAATTCCCGAAAATAAGGTCTCAACTGAAAATGAGAATAATGTCTGCTTATTGGGACTGAAATGGGATACAGTACAGGATACTCTGTCTGTCAAACCATTTAACTTTGACCAACCAATAACAACTAAGAGATTAGTCTTGAAGTTGGTTTCATCAATTTTTGACCCCTTAAGTATTTTCTATCCTGTAGTCTTAAGAGC
The DNA here is from genome assembly GCA_035578135.1 of Flexamia atlantica. NCBI lineage: Eukaryota > Metazoa > Arthropoda > Insecta > Hemiptera > Cicadellidae > Flexamia > Flexamia atlantica. The sequence continues at coordinate 60,877,140 of JAQJVK010000003.1, read as the reverse complement.
TAAATTGTTTATTCAAAAACTATGGGAAGTGGGCATTGAGTGGGATCAAATATTTGATCCAGAAATCACAGATGAATGGAAAAGAATCCAAGAGGACCTACATGGAATTCCAAATTTCCGTTTTCCAAGGTACATTGGACTAACTTGTGATGTTTTGGAACTCCATTGCTTCACTGATGCATCTAAAGACTGTTACGCGACTGCAGTTTATTTACGACTGATCGGAAAGGGATGTTCCATTAAGACAGTACTTATGTTCTCTAAAAGCCACTTGACCCCTAAATCAAAAAAGGACATAACTATACCGAGTCTCGAGCTACTTGGTGTCCTGATTGGGTCAAGATCACTTAGGTTTGTGGAAACTGCACTTAAGAGATGTACCATACGGAAAATATTATGGACAGACTCGCAATGTGTTCTACACTGGTTAAATACCACTAAACATTTACCAAAGTTTGTTGAGCGAAGAATATCAGAAATTAAATCGAACACTGATGTGACATTTCGATACATATCATCATGTTTAAATCCATCAGACTTAGCAACTCGTGGACTATCTGCCGCGGAGCTTGAGTCGAATCAATTGTGGTGGTCGGGTCCCGATTTTCTAGAGCTAACTGAGAAAGAGTGGCCTCAATGTGATTTAAATGAACCTATTTCCATATCTGAGGATCTAACATTAGGAAAAAATATTCTTGTTTCCCAAACCAACAACTTATATGATCCTCAAAAAGAAGTTTCAGCATTAATCCCCGATTCTCAAAGCACTATCGAAGAATCACCTTTTGGAATCGATATTACCAGGTTCTCACACTTAGATAGATTACTAAGAACCACATTATATTGTGAGCGGTTCATCGATGTATGTATGAAGCGTCCAAAGTATTCACTACCTAAAACTGTTCAACGAGAAGAACTAGAAAAATCTTCTGTACGTTGGGAAAGATTCATACAACGAAAATACTTTGGAAGTACAATTAGAAATCTGGAACATGGCTAGACTGATCCTCTACAGAAACAATTGGGACTATTTCTTGATGAAAATAAAATATTAAGATGTAAAGGAAGACTTCAAAATGCTGATATTTCGCTGGATATGAAATATCCTAAACTATTACCAAAACATGACAACTTCACTTCTCTGATTATACGACACTATCATAAAAAACTACAACATGTTGGAGTGCAACACACGTTATCAGCAATAAGAAATGATTATTGGATAATACAAGGAAGATCTCAAGTAACCAATATCTTAAGAAAATGTTCAACGTGCAACTGATGGGATAGTGAACCCTATAAACTACCTCCTATGCCTCCGCTCCCTTCAGAATGTGTCACTATACAAATCCCTTTTTCATATACTGGTCTTGATTATTTTGGTCCTTTATATGTAAAAACAAATGGCCACACTGGAGAAACAAGAAAAGTCTACGGAATTATTTTCACATGTTTAACTGTTAGGGCAATTCACTTGGAATTGGTGATTGATATGACCACAAATGAATTCTTACTCGCTTTAAGACGGTTCGTCAGTAGAAGAGGCAAACCTAAACTTATATATTTGGACAACGTGCTACAGTTCAAACTCGGCGCTTCATTTCTGAGTGAAGTTTGGGAGAATAATTTCAAAGACAAAGATGTACTAGATTATGTTATGGAAAATGGATGCACCTTTAAATTCATTTCTGATTTTTCTCCTTGGATGGGGGGGGGGGGTTCTACGAAAGATTAATTTCTTTAATCAAGAAATGTTTGAAGAAAACTATTGGGCAAATGAAACTGACCTACACGCAACTGGAAACAATTCTAATGGAAACCGAAGCCGTTTTAAATTCGAGACCACTTGTTTACGTATCTTCTGATGAACTATGTCTAGCAGATAATATCATCACCCCAGGTCATTTCCTAAACTTTCACGGAAAAAATGGTTTTGTTGCCAACAACCAGAAAGATCTCCAAAACTTAGAAGTATTTGAACAAAAACATATTTTAGATCTTTGGAAAAAAGGAAAGAATGTCTTGAACTCATTTTGGAAATTTGGCTAACTGATTACCTAGTGAGCCTTCGTGAAAGAAAAAAGAACGATGTCAAACAACAAAAAGGAACCTCTCAAGTCATGCCGAAAGTTGGAGATGTGGTATTAATCCTTGAAAATTTGCCTAGAGGAAGATGGAAGATGGGAAGAATTGTTCAGCTCCATATAAGTAGAGATTAAAGGTCAAGAAGTGCTACAGTTGTTTTAAGTGACAAAAAGAAGTTAATTCACCCATTAAGCTTACTCTACCCTTTGGAATCACAAGAATAAATGTTTTGAACACTTAACAATAACAATAATAACAATAACAAATATTTTATTGATGTAAACAACTACAATTGTTGTGTATCAATGTTAACAATACATAAATTTTGAAAATCAAATACATTTCTAATAATACATATAGTTATAAATTTATAATTGGTAAAAAAAGAAGTGAAAGTCTGAAACATTTCACAGTATAACAATTAATAATATGACTGGATTATTGTTTTATTAGTAATTTAGTTTTATATGTAATTTATTTAAAATTTAGAGAAGTCCATAAACTCAGAAACTTGATAAAAAGTATTATTTATTAAAAATTGTTTCAACTCTTTTTTATATTTTTTAAAATTCATTTGATTATTGAAATAATTTGGTAATTTATTCATTAATGTTATACCTACACATGCTGGAAGTTTAGAAAATAGTTTCAATCTATGTTGTTGTGGCCGAAAGTTATGGCAGTTCCTAGTGTTATAATTGTGAATATTTTTTCCTATAATTTGTTCACTTTTGTATTAGGACTGTAATATTGTATGAAATATGTACAGACATGGCAGAGTTAAAATTCCAAAATCCCTGAATGCAGTTTTACAAGATTCCCCAATTTTTAACTTGCCAATAATTCTAATAGATTTTTTTCGGAGAATAAAAAGTCGTTTAAATTCTTTATCAGTACAGCTACCCTAAAGACTAATGCCGTATGTTAAATGTGGGTATATTAAACCATAATGTACCATTAGTAATACATTTGTAGGGCAGTATGATGCCAATTCTCTTAAAAGATAAATATTTGATGAAATTTTAGAGCATAAATAATTTATACGTTCTGTCCAATTTAAGTCTTCATTGATGTAAAGTCCAAGAAATTTGGTGAAGTAAACTTGTTCTAAAATTTTATCATCAATCATTATGACAGGACTACCTTTGTCATTAAAAACATGATGACAGTTAAATTTAATATAATTTGATTTTGTATCATTGATTTTTAAATTGATTTCATCAAAAAATTGAATGCACGAATTTAAATCTTTATAAGCATTAAGTTCTAATTCAGAGATAGTTTCTTCTTTCAAACACAGAGTTGTGTCGTCTGCATATTGAATAATGTTTGAAAACTTTAACGAATGATTACAATCATTAACATATATTAAGAAGAGTAATGGTCCAAGTATAGAACCTTGTGGTACTCCAAAGTGTAATTTTACTTTTTCGGATAATTTATCAGATATTTCTACTTGTTGCTGTCTATTTTCCAAATATGAACTTAGCCATTTGTGTGGAAGGCCTCGAATACCATATTGATGTAATTTTATTAATAGTGTTTGGTGATCCACACAATCAAAAGCTTTAGATAAATCAAGGAAAATTCCTATTGTTGATTTGTGTTCTTCAAGGCCTTTGACGATTAAATTTACAAAGTTGGTTATTGCATCTATTGTAGATTTACGTTGTCTGAATCCAAATTGTTCAATATTTAATATTTTGTATTTTTCAATAAATTCTACCATGCGATTATAGAAAAGTTTTTCAAATAATTTACTAAATACTGGTAAAATTGAAATTGGGCGATAATTAGTTGCCAAATGTCTATCCCCTTTCTTAAAAATTGGTAAAATCTTTGCTGCTTTTAGAGATTCTGGAAATATACCTTTTTGAAAAGAATGATTAATAATGTTTAGTAAAGGTTCTAAAATTGATTCTGAGCATGTTTTAAGGAGCCACGTTGATAACCCATCAATATCTGGAGTTTTCTTTGTTTGTAAGCTTTTAAATACATCTTTTAGTTCATATTCTGTTACTGGAGTCAACATCATTGAAGATGTTATATATTTTCCTTGAATCCCTTTGTTAAAATCTATGTTTGTTGTATTATCTTTAGGAGTTGCAACATTAGAAAAAAAGATGTTAAGTATATTGGCAACATCTTCTGGGTCTTTGGTTATGATATTATCATTCTTATCTGATTTTAAAATTATTGGATTATTTACTAATTGGTTTTTAGACTTTTTTACTACAGTCCAAGCTGTTTTTGATATATTGTTAGACAGGAGAAGTTGTTTATTAACCTCGTAAGCCTTGGCAGCTTTTATAATTTTACGATATATTCGTTTATAGTTTCTGACGTATTCATTAAATTCTAAGTCACTATTAAATTTAGATTGCTTTTGCAACTTTTTCATAATTTTTCTTGATATTAAAATACCTTTTGTTATCCAACTGTTAATTTTGAAAGTTTTTTTTGATTTTTTGATTTAAATGGACAACACATATTTACATGTGTTAAGAAGCAGTTCTTAAAATGTTCATACATATCACTAGGATCATTCAGACTATCTAGGAAGTTCCATTTTTGATGCTTTAAATTTTCATTTAAACAATTTATGTTATTGGCAGTATACGAACGACATAACACTTTTTTTTTTGTTTTTCTATTTGTGGAGTTACATTTTCAATTGTTATATATTGAGCATCATGATCAGCAATAGCTGTTGTTATTACTGATACTTGTACATTAGGAATATTTGTTATTACATTGTCAATAGCTGTTTGAGAAGTTTTTGTAACTCGAGTTGGTGAGTTTATGGACCATTCTAAATTAAAGGTTTTTAATAAATCTTTAAAGTGTTTGGTCTTATACACTTACAAAAAAAACATACTTACCTTTTATGTTCTGCGGGAGTGTGGCTAAAGCCATATATTATATGAAAATTATATAATATAATATCACTTTTCTAATAATATTCACTTTAATAAACAGTGTCTTTGAAAGACAATTTAATTTGATTCAAACATATGTTAATAACATCATGTGTTTACAATAGTAAAACAATGTAAGAAAAACTAAGAGAATAAATTGACTTAACTTTTATTTATCTAAAAATAACTTATTTTATTTTTCGTATAGATCAAATATTGTAAAATATAGAAATGCAAATTGTTCATTGCATACGTTATAATTAATTACATTCATAAATTTACAAGCTTCCACAGCATTGAAATCAATTGCCAATATTTTTGGCACAAGTGGTAATATTAGGGAAACCTGACAGTTTGTCTTTGTTTCTTCCTAGAGCTAGAAGTTTAGTTTTAGCCTCATTGAACACAAGGTCGTTTTGAATGCAATACTGTTCAGCTTTGCTTACTGAGACGAACGTATTGATTTCCAGTGTCTCTAAGGCTTTACTTGTGCTGACAAGGACAGTATCATCTGCATACATGACAGAAGAGCTTTGAGGCTCAACAGCCTCAACAGGCTCGTTTAAATGAGCCTCAACAGACATCGTTTAAATGGGGTAAAATTGACGTATGAGTCTAACATGTAAATTCGAAGGGAAAGTGTGGTCTTACAAAATATTAATATTTGCATTTATTCTGAGTAGGCCTATGGTACAATTGAAAGTGCTATAACTAATATACACATAAAATTCACTTATGACATTTTGACGTTAAAGCTTAATTGAACTTTTAGAAATTTTAATTATTTTTATTCAACATTCTTGAACAAAGCATCTAAATTAAAAAAAAATTATGAAAATAATCCTAAATAAATTATGTTAATTTTGAAAGATAACATGCCAAATAAACAGAATTTGTAGACAAAACTTTAAATTTTTTAAATCTTTGTGAACTAAGCATAAGCACTTTTCTCTCAATAGATAAAAGTTGAGATAGCCGAGAGGTCTAAAGCGTCAGGATATTCAGTCCAAGATTCAGGGTTGTGGGTTTAAATCCAGCAGGTTGCACAATCTTTTTATTCCGGAATTCCGGTTTACAGTCATTCATTAAGCCCAAATAAATGTGTGTTTGAATTGTAATTCACACATTTTCAGTTTAAAATACATTTATTTAAATAATGGAAGCTTGACATTGACATCAAATTGATGTAATATTGACATCAAATAGTGTGTTCTTTTTTACTTATATTTTACATAAATTTGATTGCCCTTTTTACCTCCAGTTTACGTCAAAATGACATAATTTTGATCAACTGTGACGTCAATTTGACATCAACAATTTCATTGATATTGACATTTTGTAATTAATTTTACATGACATTGATGTACTTGTACTGGGTGGGTTTATGCTGAGAGGTCATACACAATAAATATTTAATATAAACTCTGTCTCATTGCAATCTTTGGCAAACTTACATGTAATATGACAGTAAAAGTTCCCACAGAGCTTGCTGAAGTCTAAAAAGAGGTTTTATTCTCATTAGTAGCGGCAGTAGTCAACTTTTGGTAGAGTATTGCAACACAAATTTTGTTATGTTAAGGTGTCTTAAAAACATAAACAATATTTTGTCAGTTCGACACAATCATGAGTTTTAGCAGATGATTTGTAGAGTTTCCACTTTTTGCCACCCGCTAGTGAACTAAAATCAACTGACAGGTGAGGGTGGTGAGTTAACTCATGTTGTAAAGAAAAAAGAAAGGTGTGTGCATGGTCAGCTGGTATGACGTATTTGAGCTGGAGAAACTAGCGGACTTAACGGTGTGACTGCAGAATTAAAAAGGTACACAAATTATTTTAATCGAGTTTTATTAAACTGGTTTATATTGTAGTTGTCGTAAGCGCTAGTCGCATGAGCTCAATTACGTCACATCAGCTGACCCTGCACACACCTTTCTTTTTACCTTACACCATGAGTTAACTGCCAGTTGAAATAAACCCTATCCTCAACAGGAAAACTCATTGGCTGTTATTTAATCTGTTGCAGAAACAGCAGAGGTCAGAATAGGTATAGAGGACATCAACAGCCCCCAGGCTTCGGTAGAGGGAGGCTGAGGAAGTGAGTAAAGAACTTAAAAAGTTATACATATTTTTTCTTAAAAAAATAAAACATTTTTATCTTACCAGTCACTTTATTTCTTAATTTGTTACAAGGGTTATTCAAAAAGATGTTTTGAATAAAGGATGAAGTAACCTGTTTTCATCATTCAATCAGTGTGTCAAAAAAAATTTAGCACTTATCTAATTTAGAAAACTTTAACCAGTAAGTTTCATTGGTCCTGTTCAGTTTTGCTGTCAAATCGTACAGCATTGCTAGCTTTTTTCCTTCCTTGTAAATAAGTTCTAGAGTAAATAATGCAGGTGAGGAAACAACTATGTAAGTTGTTTCCTCACCTGCATTACCTACTGAAAATGTAAATCATACCTAAATGAAAATGTATTTCATTTTTGTTGATGTGTGGGCTCTGAATCACAGATTTCAATTATAGAGAAAAATTAAATTACCTTGTATCTGTCATGTGGTAAAAAAAATATTAACAATAGCTACCATACAGTTTCGAGGCTTCATCCTCACTTCTCAGGCTACAATATATCAAACATTGTTTTCAATTCGCGGTCGTCATGAACTAAAAAAACTTAAAACACTGACACTTAAACATTAATATACAAACTTTACGTGCATTTAAAAGATTTGGCCAAAACACTTAAAAAACAACAGACCAAGCCTATTTGCCCCCTTATAGAAAAACTCATAACTTAACAGTTATTGAATGACTTCTGTTTATGTCTTGGTGATTATCAAGAAGGCCCTCCCCTCCCCCTTTAACTCAAGATGAAAATATATTTTTATTTGAGCGATAACCCTCGTATAGCACAAGAACTTACTGTAATAATTAGGCGCTCCCTGTCGGAGTGGCAACAATTAGTCAAATAGCATATTTTTATATGTAAAATCATCTGATTTGGAGATTTGCAGCTTCCTGCCACTTGATACATCTCCCATGATAATTATACTAGCTGCCATGCCTTTCCACGCTATGCCACTCTGGTGTGTGTGGAGGCCTTTATCCCACAGGCCTTTGCTGTCTGGTAAAATATTTTCTTTGTTAATAAGAAAATCTACATCATTTAGATGCTCTCTTAAAAAGGTTTATCTCTTAAACCTCTTAAAGTCCAAGTAATTTGGGATCTGTAAACCCCCAGTCTGGGTTATTTTTGAAGAATTGCCTTGCAGTATTCACAAACTAACACTCAACTCACAATTACCCCGATCTATATTTTGATTAGGATTTTTGCGGACATTTGCCATCACTGATTAGTAAAAAACAAGTTTCACGACGTTTCGGGATCTGGAATCTGATCCCGTCTTCAGGTGGAAGAAAACCTAGAACATAAGTCTCAGCTCAGCTCTGATTGGGTGTGGACGTGCTCTCTCCTGTCTGGTGATTCTTGATACTTGTGATTCCTGTGTTATTTTGTGTTATTGTTTTTCTTTTCAGCTAGTGTTGTCGTGACTGCTTTTACAGTTCTCTGTTTTAGCTGTGTTTTTGTCCAGGTTTTCCTGGCTATGTGTTACTAATCTTGTTATGTTCTAGGTTTTCTTCCACCTGAAGACGGGATCAGATTCCAGATCCCGAAACGTCGTGAAACTTGTTTTTTACTAATCAGTGATGGCAAATGTCCGCAAAAATCCTAATCAAAATATAAAATCACCATCACCAACAATGAATTTCAAACAAAGTACCCCGATCTATTTCATCCTCACTTTCGCTATCTGTTGTGATAAAAAAAAAAATACTCTCTTGATCATACCTTCACATAAATAAATAATAGTTTACCCCCTCTTTAAGAATATTTTGGTAAAATGTTCTCAATGCAGCCAGAGTTGTTTTGTGTGCAGTGGAAAGAGTGGCAGGATTGCAAGTAAGAACTTCATTTAATTTACACCCCCAGAAGCACTCGTGGATCTTTAATTGTGATATTTGATGAGGCTGATTGCATTTCTTAAACAGAATGTCAAACTTGTTTATACACAACCTTGCTGTAAAATTATTGATTTTCGTACTGATTGATGCCTGATGATGAGGGAATGTAAATATACGAGGTACAGTCAAAAAGTTCCCGGAATTAATTTTTGCAGACTTTTAGCGCGATCGCCAGCGGGAAATTCGCCTTGCAGTAGTTGGTACGACTCCTGGGGAGGGCATATCGGTAATGTGGGTATAGCTGACTTGCCGTAGTGCAGCATTGGAAAGCGCTTTTTGTGTACCTGCATGTCCAAAATGTCGGATTTCTTTGTTAAGTGAACAAATTCGATGCATGTTCAAATGATCATAAAGAAACACTTCCATGTGATAAATTTACCTGAAATGCAATTTCATCGATTGTTAATTTCCGAGTTTCATGCACAACTTGTCGTACTCGCTCAATGTTTTTGTCATGAACTGATGTTTGAAGGTCGTCCACTACGAGGGTCACCCTCAATGCTTTCACGGCCTTCACGAAACCGTTTGTGACACTCATAAACTTGACTTTTCTTCATCGCCTCTTCTACATTAGCTTGAATTAACAACTCAAGAGTCTCACTATGTGATTTTTAAGTTAAATACAGAACTTAATGATCGCGCGCTGGTCATGAAATACCATTTTTCAAAATTCGACAATGTAGACATGCAGGAACACGAAAAGGGCTTTCCAGTGCTGCACTACAGAAAGTTAGCTATACCCCCACTACCGATATGCCCTCCCCAGGAGTCGTACCAACTAATGCAAGTTGAATTTCCTTCTGGCGATCGCGCTAAATGTCTACAAAACTTCATTCCGGGAACTTTTTGACTGTACCTCGTAGAAATAAAACTCAATATATTGATTTAAACTGACATGTATTTGCCCTACAGCTCTACAATTCTATTTTAATCTATTTTTGCAAAGTTAATCTGAAAGGCAATACGTTGGCAATGTCATGATATTGTGAAGATTGTACAATTTATGATGGTAACCAGTTCTGTAGTTTATTAGATTTATTAAATACAAGTTGTTTCTGCAATTGATAGTTTGATGAAAGTTACAAATTTTTATATGAATTTAAGCATTGTGGCCCCAGATCTTATAGGTGTTTGGTAAATTTTCAAAAATCTATTTTTATTTATTTTAGGCTCTTAACGGTCGGCGTAACACACATTATGTTCTGGCCAGAACTAGTATGGCAAAACCCTCTATGCTACACCTCAGAGGCTTCCAAATTTTATTTCAATATTTATTTTGGAGTGTCTTAAGCCTCTGTCCTAACTTTGGGGATCAAATTTTCATTAAGTTATTTTTTGATCAACAGGATTTATTTTGGGGACACTTTACCACACTGCTCGACCCATGCACTCCCAGAGCTTGTAGAGATGTTGAATTTAGTTATTTCAAACACCCAAAGATCAGTTATTTTTTATTTTATTTTAACCACAACAGCAAATTTCATATAATTATTGCAATCTTGACTTTAAAAAAATCCTATGATGTTACTTTGTTCGTTACTCTTGCCTGGTTTTATTTACCATATCAACTTATAATTCTGACAGTTTCTACTTAAATATAATATCAATTTACTCTTGAATATTGCCCTTTATTAAATTAATTCTACTGTGTTATGAATCAAGCCCAATGTGACTTAAAATTTTCCTTTAAAAATATTCAGAAAATGTAGTAGAACAGCTGTTTAATTCTTATACAAAATAACCTTTTTCTTAGTTAAATATGATTGAAGGATATATTCTGTTCAAATAAGCCAGAAGGGCTACAATAGTGAAAAAAAATTTTGAATTATCGCAACTGCCGGAAAGGGCAAAAATACATATTATTAACAAGGCTTATGTCTGCCAACTCAATATTATATCAATAAATAGAAGGTTGGCCGCTAGAATACTAAAAATTAAATAAGAATAATATAATTTAAACAGTTAAACACTTACCACATACACTCAAACATACACGACTGAACAGGTACAAAGGCACGTGGCCACGATTTATTTTACAAAAAGAGTAATTAATTTGAACTTGCCCACGTGGCGCGGCTTGGGGTGTCGGCGTTCATTTTTTGAATTTTCCTTTGAATTTACTTTAATTTAAATTCAATCACAAGACTAGTTGCGAATCAGAGTTTGCGCGGCTACCGACGCGGTTCAAACACTTTTAGAAAATTGTTAATTTCGTTATCTCCTTATTAATTTCTTATATCCCCGGTCAACAAAAATGGCATTTGATCAAATTTATCACGCTACTTATTTATCCCGGCGTTTTCCTCCTGGGACGGAGCTCACTCACAAAATTTCTAAATTCGTTCTTCTAGAGTCAACCTAGCATCACGCTCACCGGTCTACGATCGAGAAGGAAGTGAGGCAGGGTTCACCCCCTCCGCTTCCCACCAGAACGTTCTTATCTAGAAAATCTTACAAAACTGTTGGTGGGTAGACTTTGACATAATCACACTGTGTTGTCCAGAAAATCACTTTGGCCACTAATTTCAGAGAATTTGCTAATTTCAGGTCACTCAAAGTTTTCAATCCGTCATTGGGCAATGTTTACAAACACGGGCCAGCTGTCAACAAAGCAACTTGTAGAATTTCAGAGATGCAGACTGCTAATACGCAAAACAAAATATCCCAGAGACAGCTTGACTATTCCCGAACGTAACCAAAGTAAAATGAAGCATTCCACTTCTCCTGTGGTGGGAAGAGTGCCAAGTTTGGATCAAGTCCTCGATCCTGTGTATACACGGGCGTGGACCAGCGGCGGTGTTTGGGTATCCCGCGTATACGCGGGCGTGGACTTCAAGAGGTTAAGGTTGATGTTTAATCAAACAAGACAACAAAAAATTGTTTAACCCAATATTTATTTACGCCAATAAGTTACCTATATTTGAACAACCAATTCAAAACTATAACCCTGTAATAATGTGTTCAAACCTGTAAAGACTCCAAATCTGGTTAAAGTAGATTAGTCTAGAAATGATTAAATCACAACTGAAGATAACGCTTGAGACCACAGAACTAGGGTTATGTGTTTGTATCTACTATTTATTAACCTTGTCTCATGCATATCTTTTGCATAGAACCAAAAGATGTATGAAAAATTCAATGAAGGTGAGGGTTGGTAACATTACCAGCTCCTGGTACCAATATTTTTCAAAGGAAACTTTCTTACCGAGAACTAACTAATACCAAGGTTGAATCAATCAAAATATCCTATTCATTAAGTAGCCTACTATATAACACAGTGTCAATAAATAATGTTACAGTTACCATTTTTTGTTTATCAATTGAAATTAGTTAAAAGTCTTGTCTTCAAAGTAATTAAGAAATTTATCGTTAATTGATTAATTGTGCTATAGCTAATAGAATTTCCTGGTTGAATGATTATGAAAAGAGTTTAATGATGGTATCACAACTTTATTCTCAACACCGTTAAAAGGGAGAAATGTGATCTTTCCTGATTTTGTTTAATTGTTTTAGTTAAGGTATAAAAAACACTTGGTATGTTGGTTTTTTAGTGATCAGGAGCAGCAGCAGTTCAATGACAATCTTAGGCCGAACCAGCAGCACAGTGGCAATTACAGGCCAAACCAGCAACACAGTGGCAATTACAGGCCGAACCAGCAACACAGTGACAATTACAGGCCTAACCTGCATAATGCTCATAACAGGGGCTATCATCACAACCAAGCCCCGAGGTATCAAAAAGCACCAGAAGAACATCCACAGCAGGGTGAAATGAGAGAGAATCACTCCAGAGAGAGGGAGAATAGACAGGAGAAAGCTTTTTCACCGAAAAGTGATGAAAGAGAGTCTAACGCAAATGATAGTAATGATAGACCTGGGAAGGAGAGTGAATCAAAGGACACGAGAGATAGCATGCCACAAGGTGGACAAGAGGTTGGTATTTTTTTCAGTTTTATAAAGTAAATAGTAGTTAGTGTTTTGATTGTTTTACGTGTTCTTTTAGTTGAATGTTATGGCACTCCTGTTATGTGATGTGATTGTTATTGTTGTTGTTTTTGTTATGATCTGAATCACATAAGAGTATTAGTAATACCCCTGTTGCAGCAGACCTGCATACTCAGCGAATTTCAAGTACAAAACAACATATTTCAATCCTACATAGTTAGATTTGACATGTTTTGGTAAGCTCCATAAGAATAACATGGGGAATGAGTATGCAGGTTTGCTGCTACAGGTATATTAAAACTGGATGGTTTTAATTCATTATGTAGTAGATCTGAACTACAAGAAGCTATATACCAAGTTTTATCAGGATATTTTGAGAAATATATAAACCATTAAACCATTGTATTTAGGTCTTAAGTTCTTTCAAAACCTTCCATCTTTTGTATCAGAAATAGTTAGCTTAAATAAATTCAGAGATACTCTAAAAAATTACCTCATTTTTCATAATTTTTATAATGTAGACAGTATTTTAGATCATTTTAACATTTGTACCCCGGCCTGTGAATATCTAACCGGACCTACCCTACCATTCCTAAACCCTAACTAGTGGCTAACGGAAGAGTTGGCACTATTGATCTGTCTACCGCTCATGAAGAGCCTACGGACGGCGCAACTAAGTACAAAGTACAAATAACCGAGATATAGAATTTTACTTATTTCCCATAAGGGTAACATTGGGACAACATACTGTGTTTACCACTTTCAATATCTCGGTAACCAATGGACATAGAGCAGTGATTCAAAATACTAAATTGTTTGTTTTTTTGAGCTGAATTCAATGGTGCCAACAAAAATTGGATTATTTTTATTTTTCTACATAAAAAACTCAAAAAACCCATGTTTTGGGGTTTATCCCCCTCTACCCCCCTTTCCGATGGTCCGATCCGGCTGGTTTTCGAATTCATCCGAATAATAACTACTTTACACATCTGTGCCAAATTTCATTCCAATCGGACCATTTTTGCGAGCGCTATCGTGCTTACAGACACATAGATGTATATATAGATATATATATATATCTAGAAATTTGAACGAATAGCGTTTTCGACTTCTGGGGGCACCAAAACGAAAAGTTATCGCGGTCCCGGGCTTAGGTCTTACCATGAGACCTACGGTAATAGCTTCTTCCCTATAGGGGAAATTCGCTAAAAACCATAAGTATTCAGTAAAACTCCATAAGAGGATTAGTAGTGAAAAATCATAATTCGGTTTATGCTTGACATGATAATCGTACAAAAGATTTGCCATAAAAAATGAAAAGAGCTGTTTAAAACAGTCAGAAAAATTCTATAATTTGTGCAAATGGGTATCAGAATTATTGATTTAATACAAGCCAAAAAGTTGAAAAAATGCCTGAATAAGGGATTTTTAGAAGGCCATAGATAGATAATGCTGTTGCCTATTTGGACACATTATATAATTTTTTTAAACGTTTTAAAGACCTCTTTTCATTTTTCGTGGCAAATCTTTTGTACGATTATCTGTTCCCAGCATAAACCAAATTAAGATTTTTTCCTGATTCTCTTATGGAGTTTCACATGTTACACTTCAAGGTCATTGCATGACTAAAAGATCTTAAATGTTTTTTTGAAGTTAATATTTCAGAATTCTACGAGCTATTACGCAACTTTTGAGACCTATTACGATTCAAAATTCCAAAATTTTGTTTTTTCGACCCACCCGAGGGAGCACTAAAAGCTTGCTCCCGATGCAATACCATGGTTACGGTAACTAAAGCCTGGCCCTCTCTTGAAAAAAAGAATAGCTTCTTCCCTACAGAGAAATTTGCTAATAATCCAATTTTATTAGCACCATTGAATTCAGCTCATAAAAACAAACTATTTAGTATTTTGAATTGTTGTATGTCCATTGGTTACTGACATATTGCTAGTGGTAAACACAGTATGTATTTTGATTTGGATTTTTGCAAACATTTACCATCACTGATTAGTAAAAAACACGACGTGTCGGGATCTGGAATCTGATCCCGTCTTCAGGTGGAACAAAACCTAGAACATAACAAGATTAGTAACACACAACCAGGATAACCTGAACAAAAACACAGCCAAAATAGAAAACTGTAAAAGCAGTCACGAAAACACTATGCTGAAAAGAAAATCAAGAACACAAAATAACACAGAAATCACAAGTATCAAGAATTATAGTTTCCTTTCAGCATAGTGTGTTTTTTTCTTTTCAGCATAGTGTTCGTGACTGCTTTTGCAGTTCTCTGTTTTCGCTGTGTTTTTGTCCAGGTTATCCTGGCTATGTGGCTATGTGTTACTAATCTTGTTATGTTCTAGGTTTTGTTCTACCTGAAGACGGGATCAGATTCCAGATCCCGAAACGTCGTGAAACTTGTCTTTTTCACTAATCAGTGATGGCAAATTTCCGCAAAAATTTGAATCAAAATATAAAATCACATCACCAACAATGAATTTCAAACAAAGCACAGTGCGTAGTCCCAATAAAGAACTTTATGGGAAATAAATAAAATTCTGTATCTCGCTCATTTTTGAACATATCTTAATAACACTTTTTTGTGGGTTAATCTACATGACATCTAATGTATTATAGTCTAAAATCCACGATATTTCCTTATGGAAATAAACAAAATTCTACATATTTCTTATTTTTTAACATATCTTGATAAAACTTGACTTCTTCTGGTTCAGATATATTATTTTTTGAATTAAAACCCACCAGCTTTTAGATACCTGTTGCAGCAAATCTGCATTTTCATGTTTTTTTTTAAGCTAACAAAAACATACCATATCTCATTATGATGGATAGAAATATGTTTTTTTGCATTTGAAATTCGCTGAGTATGCATTTCTGCTGCAACGGGGTATTTATATATATGTGTCTGTGAGCATAATAGCAGCCCTAAAAATGGCCCAATCTTTATGAAATTTGGTACAGATATGTAAATGGTAATTAATTGGACGAGTCTACAAAGCAGCCCGATCGGATCCCCGGAAAAGGGGGTAAAAGGGAATAAACCCCTCCAAAAATGGAGTTTTTAGGTTTTTAACATGGAAAAATGAAAATAATCCAATATTTTGGCTAGCACCATTAAATTGAGCTGGAAGAAAAGTTAGAAATTTCATGTTTTCATTCATTGCTCTATGTGCATTGGTTACCAAGTTGTAACGCCTGCAATTTCGTCGGTGCGGCAAACAGCCATGCGCGCTGCTGCACCCGGCACGTTCTCTCCCCACCCCGGAGGGGACGTAGGGGAGGGTGGTCAGTCAGTGACCGCTGAGGGCTCGGACGCTCTATCATCCGATTCGCGACACTGGTGTAGGTAACCGGACAGCTCTTGAACAAGTATTAAGACGCGACAGTACCGATGATTTCTGAGGGTGAGAATTAAAACCTCTGTTACAATTACAATACGTGGTGCTTGAACCACGGTGAAGGTTAGATACTATACTATCAAGAGCAGTATTTTATTATGGTGCTCTAGGAAATTAGTGCCAAACTTATTAATCGACCGTAATAATCTGTTTATTGTTTTGAGTGTTAAACTCTCATAACTGTACTATGTGGCTAGGCGACGACTGGTACTTTGCCAGAATATCTACGAAATAAGCTTATTTTCTCAAAGGTTTATTTTATCTTTTTCGATTGATTATCACGACCAATAATTACGGTTTGCCCCACCAAGTACACAAATGCTTTTAGATCCGAGTGGTCAATCAGTTTCTCATAAACCTTCGTATCATTTTTCAGTTATAGTATTAGAGGGTGAGGTGTCAAGCAAACGCGTGAATTAAGTTAATCCGATGAAAACTACTTGGGGCGATAAGCCGAGCCAGTGAAACTATCAAAACCTCACTAAGGGCGAAATAAATCATTTTTATTTCAGTAGACTGCAGTGGGTGTAGAACCAGAGGGTAAAATAAACCTTAAGACGATTGGCGGCTCTATTTATTTATCCAAGGTGAATTAAAAACTAATACTATATCGTTTAATTTGGGAATAGACAAAGTTCGACCCCTAGAAATAAACCCCGCTCTCATACTGAGATAAATCCAGGCAAACATCTTTATTAGCGAATTTCCCCTATAGGGAAGAAGCTATTACCGTAGGTCTCATGGTAAGACCTAAGCTCGGGACCACTATAACTTTTCGTTTTGGGGCCCCCAGAAGCAAAAAACACTATTCGTTCGAATTTATATATATATGTGTCTGTAAGCACGATAGCGGCCGCAAAAATAATCCGATCTTTATGAAATTTGGTACGGACATGTAGAGTGGTAATCAATTGGACGAGTTCGTGAACCAGCCCAATCGGACCACCGGAAGGGGGGTAAAGGGGGATAAACCCCCTCAAAAATGGGTTTTTTGAGTTTTTTACATAGAAAAATAAAATTTATCGAATCTTTGTGGGCACCATTGAATTCAGCTCAAAAAACAAACAATTTAGTATTTTGAAACACTGCCCTATGTCCATTGGTTACCGAGATATTGAAAGTGGTAAACACAGTACGTTGTCCCAATGTTAACGTTATGGGAAATAAGTAAAATTCTGTATCTCGCTTATTTCTCAACATATATCAATAAAACTTGGTAAATGGCTTCTTCTAGTTCAGATCTACTAAATATTGAATTAAAACCACCCAGTTTTAATATACCTGTAGCAGCAAACCTGCATACTCATTCCCCATGTTATTCTTATGGAGCTTACAAAAACATGTCAAATCTCGCTATGTTGGATTGAAATATGTTGTTTTGCATTTGAAATTCGCTGAGTATGCAGGTCTGCTGCAACGGGGGTATTTTACTGTAGCGTACTTAGAAGATTCTAGTTTTGATACTAAATTATATAATATTTACACGCATCCGAAATTATGTCATAAAGTTATTGAAAGTAGTAAACACATTACATTGTCCCAATGTTAACCTCGCTATTGAATTTTTTTTGCACATGAAATTTGCTGAGTATATATAGATCAGGGTGTCTACCAGTCGGGAATTCGGGAAAATTCGGGAAAATGTCGGGGATTTTGTAAGGTCGGGAAAAAGTAATGAATTTCAACATTTGGTCGGGAAATTCGAATTTGGCTATAAAACAAAAGAAAATAGTCGTTTTCTTCGTTATTGTCATTGTCTCGGCCGGAAAATCTCTTGAACGAATCGCGGCAGACAAATTTTTAGCTATATAACGACCAGAAAATCTATCGTTTTACCGCTGCCGCAAGTTTCTCGGTCCTAATACAGCTGTAAAATCGCTCGCTCGTTTTGTGACCGACAAGTCTCGCTGTTTACACGGCCGACAAGTCTCTCGCTCTATACGCGGCCGACAAGTCTCTCGCTCTTTACGCGGTCGCCAAGTCTCTTGCTCTTTACGCGGCCGACACATCTCTCGTTAGTATTGCTACCTTAAAATCGTGCGCTCTTTTCGAGGCTATCACATCTATTGGCCACATGAAGGCCAGAAAATCTGTAACCTGGCCGGCAAATCCCGCGG
Source organism: Flexamia atlantica (assembly GCA_035578135.1). Lineage (NCBI taxonomy): Eukaryota > Metazoa > Arthropoda > Insecta > Hemiptera > Cicadellidae > Flexamia > Flexamia atlantica. The sequence goes on along the minus strand of JAQJVK010000003.1, from coordinate 60,858,634 downwards.
TCGTTTCGGGGTCAGCAAACCTCTTGGTCACATTGGGGCCGTCAAATCTGTCGCTCTTTTTGCGGCCATCACATTTTTCGCTTTTATTGCTGCCGGAAATCTTTCGCTTATTTTGCGGCGGGCAGATCTCTTGGTCGCATCTCGGCCGATGATTTCATCCGTCTTTTCGCGAGCGTTAGACCTCGTATTGGGCCAGAAAATCACTCACTCGTTTTGGGACCAAAACATTTTTCGGTCGTATCCAGCGAGGACATAATAATCGTGGTAGACAAATTTTTTACTCTTTTCGCGGCCGTCACATCTCTCGGTCGTATTGCGATAAAAAATAGCTCGATCTTTTCGTGGACGGAATATCTTTCATTTAAACCGTGACCGGCAAGATTTTCGGACTTGTTGCAATCGGAAATCTTTCGCTTGTTTTGCGGCCGGCAAATCTCTTGGTCGCATCTCGGCCGATGATCTCATTCCTCTTTTCGCGAGCGTTAGACCTCTCGTTCGTATTGCGGCCAGAAAATCGCTCACTCGTTTTGGGATCAAAACATTTTTCGGTCGTCTGTGGTAGACAAATTGTTCGCTCTTTTCGCGGCCGTCACTTCTCTCGGTCGTATTGCGATAAGAAAATCGCTCGATCTTTTCGCGGACGTAATATTTATCATTTATACCGTGGCCGGAAAGATTGTCGGTCTTATTGCTATCGGAAATCTTTCGCTTGTTTTGCGGCCGGCAAATCTCTTGGTCATTGCGGCCGATGAGTTCCTTACTCATATTGCGGCCGGAAAATCGCTCACTCGTTTTAGGAATGAAACATTTTTCGGCCGATTCGCGGCAGACGAGTTCCTTGCTCTTTTAGCGGCAGTCACATCTCTCGGTCGTATTGCGACAAGAAAATCGCTACATTTTTCGAGGCCAGATATATTGTAATTTATAACACAGCTGGCAAATCTTTTGGTCTTATTGTGGCCGGAAATCTTACGCTTGTTTTCTGGATATTAGGTGGCCAATTGTTTCTTGATAGTATTGTGTTGCTTACTCGTTTCACAGCCTTAACATGATTCGGTCGTATTGCGGCCGGCAAATCTCTTTGCCGCATCGTCAAATCTCGGTAGTTTATACCACGGCCGGTCACAACGCGGCCGGAAAATCATTCGTTCTTTCCGCAGCCGGAAATCTCGGTCGCATTGCGGTTGGCAAATCTTTTGGACTTATCGCGGTCATCTTGCTAATCTTTTGGTGATCTTTTGCTTGCATTGCAGCCGTCAAAATATAGTTATTGAAAAATATTGCACTCAAGTATTCGTTATAGGAGGCAATGGTTATGTTTCTTATGGTCGGCAATTTTTTTTATATTGTTGGGAAAAGTCGGGAAAAAGTCGGGAATTTCATATGAGAAATTTGGTAGACACCCTGTAGATCTGCTGCAACGGGGGTTTTTTTAATTTTATTCAATTACATACGGTACCGTATTTCAAATTTTTACCTGAACAGGAGCACAATATACAAGCAAACATTAAAAATATTTTGACTGTACTAGAAGAAACAAAAAAACTTACACTTTACTTGCTTAATGTTAGTAGCATAAAAACTTATTTTAGCGGGAACTCCAAAAAGTTTTTTTTAATTTTGTTTAGGTAGATATTGACCTGGTATCCCTGCGGTCATCCATAGAGGAAGTGGCCCAGTGTCCAGTGTGCCTTGAACTCCTCAAGCCCCCGGTTACTCTATGTGTCAACGGCCACGGGACCTGCACTGCATGTAAAAGAACGCTCTCAGAGTGTTCAACTTGTAGGCAACCCTACCTCAACAATGAACCAAGGGTACTGAATGAGATTTTACAAAAAATACCAAAAGTCTGTGAATATTATGATGCAGGTTGTAGAGAGCTTGGAACAGATGACCATGAATTTTATTGTGGGTTTGGAACAGTGAAATGTATTTTTCAAGATGAAGACAAGGACTTTTGTAATTGGGAAGGGTTTGCTAAAGAATTTAAACACCATGTGTACAGGGATTGTCCTTTTAAGTACACTACTGCTATTGCCTTAATAACTAAATGTAGATTCCGTAAATTCAAAGACCACTGTAGAGAGAAATCTTTTTTAATTGATCTTGAGTGGGTTTCTAATGAATGTAGAGACCAGCTTTTTATTTTTACTCATGCCAAAATAAATGGTACTTTTTGTTTGTACATAAACCACTTCCCACTTACAAAACCAAAAGTTACCTTTTACTTCACACTCTCCTTTGGAAACAGTGCTGGGAAGGTTTTATATCAATACAAACTGAAAGCGACGACTAAGACTACACTGGATCGGGAAGTCAACTTGGATGACAATGAGTACTACATGCGAGTCCCACTGGTAGAGTTGGAGAAACTGGTTGATGAAGAGGGAGATCTTTATGTGAATTATGAAATATCAACTGAACCTGTCTGATGTGTTATCCAAGAATGTCCCAACTCATGTTTGGCACTGAAAGGCTTTGAAAGAAAGATAAATCGTTAAGACTGATGCTTAATACCAGAGAGTTATTCATTTTAGAGCATTAAGTGTAGAGAATTTTTTTCTAAACTGTAGGTTTTTATACACCAAGCTGGGCACTTCAATACGAAATGCAGGTTTTACAAGATTTGTGTTTTCATCCTGGGAAAGCTGGAAAGAAAAATTTAATGTGTTTCATTTCACATAATGTTTTATGAGACATTATGGATAATAAACTAACCCAGTGCATAATATCTATGCTGTAGCACACATTTGTAGAGCACACCATTGAACAACAGGCCAGTTATAAGTCTAATTTTACTTCAGTTTTATTTTAAAAATCTCTGTCACCTTTTTTGCAGCAAGGACCATTTTCAATTTACAATTTTTTTCTCTCATTAATTAATTTTATTCCTTTATTTGAAAAGCTTTATAGAAATCCAATAGAATAGATATTCAGGCTTCTTCAGTGTTCTAAAACAATTCATTTCAATTCTTAACATTTGAAATACTGTCAAACCGCATTAGTGAAAGTTATGATGTTTGTGGAGCCTATTTAATATTTGCTAAGTTAGAGGTATATATGATATTTAATCATGAATATTAAATAAATCAAAGAACATTTTAAATTTTGCTCCTGTTGTAATCCTGCAAAATAAATTGTCCAGCAAAATTAATCTTTAATGATGCTATTTTGACAGGTGATTTTATTACCTAACTGTATTAACTGTACTAACTGATACATGCATTCAAACTGTGTCAAATTTATAGTTATAGTTCAATTAACAAAATTTGTTAATGTAAGGCCTTTTTCACAAGAGGCTGTTTTGATGCGCCTGTTGCCGTGTCACAAGGAGTCAGTCGTGCAATTCGTAGTTGTATGTTACCTTATGTGCGCTTTCACTCAAAGTGGCAGTGTGCCGCACAGCAATTTTGTATTTCAACATGGAAAACTGACACGGCAGTGAGTAGCTGACTCCTTGTCGCAACGCAGCAGCCACATCAAAACCGCATTGTGTAGAAGGGGCCTAAATATTGACATCATACATCCTACATACTATAAAAGTCTTTCTATCACAATTTCTAAATAAGGAAGTTAGAAGTTTATGGTGTTTTTGTTAAGTTAGTGATATCTGAAATGTAATCCTGCATATCAAGTTTAACGCCTACTGTGTTTAAATGTTGCTATTTCAATAGGCGATTTTATTAAGAGTGTTAACAATTATATGAATACCACCTGTGTAAAAATCAATAATAACTTTGTTGATCTAATAAATCTAAGTACATCAGAATAATTCTTTGTGTATCCTATACCCTACCATACTCTCATTAGCATAAATTTTAAAAGAGGAAACAAGATAAACAAACAAATAAAAAAAAACTTCTTTAATCAGTAAGAATAGTTGGGTGGCATCTCCAGTGACTTTTTCCACTTGTCGAACATCCTCTCTCGGTTGAGGTCGTTGTCGGGATCGGCGCAGAAGTGAGTGACGCCGGGGGGCAGTGGCTCCTCCTCGTACCCCTCTGTCTTGCAGACCAGCCCGGCGCAGCAGTAGCCATGCACCTTGGTCAAAGTCAAAGTCAAATCCATGCACATTACACAAAGCCTATGCCACAGTCAAATTTTCTTCATTCATATCAAATAGCATCACAAATCAATCTACCTTAAAATAACTACAAAATATCATTCTACTTATTATGTTCTTCTAATATATAAATATGGCTTCATCAAGCAAGGATCCCTTTAACAGTGATTTGAAAATCAGGGTTTTCTACCTCTTTATTATGTTCTGGAAGTATTAAAAAAAGTTTCAAACATGGTGGAAATATTATAAGAAGTTTTATTGGTGTAATGGTCTAAACTATGCGAGGTAATTTGTTGTTGTTGTTGATGTTTTTTCAGTAATTATGCTCGTTTACCTTAGCGTTCTTAAGACATTAGAGTATGTACATGTTATAACACACATCTTTGACAGATTCATCAATCAATATAGTACTTAAAGCTTTTTTCGTAGCATCAAATCTTTTTTGATTTTTTGTCCAAAGTACTTCCAAACACTCCTCTACCATAAACAATATAGTAATTGGATATAAATAAATAAATAAATTCTTAATTGAATGTTTCAGTACAGCAAATTTGCCAATTATACCAAGCATTAAGACAAATCACAAATTAACATGCTTGAAGACAGCAGCAGACAACTTATGGTTAACATTTACATTATAGAAATAAATAGTTTCTATGTGCATGAAACAAATTTTTTGACTGAAAAACTACATGGATATAATGTTGCTTTAAGACAAAGATTCCAAGGTCAACTTTCTTAACTTGTTCAGCCCGGCGGAAGTCAACAGTCAGTTTTTGTACCAACCATAATCCCGACGTGTGCCACCGGTGGCGCACTTCAAACTTTCCAAAACTCTGATGTGTACCACCAGTGAAGCACTGTTCTCATTTGATTCAATGCTTTTTCACAGGGCATTCAGAGCTTTGCTGGGTTATATTGTGTTCGTATTTTAGGGTTGTGTAGTCACTCCATTGGCACACGTGTAAAATTTTTTGTAAAAAGAACCTATTCTGAAAAGATCAACATGATGTAAAAACGCCAAAAATGGCGGACAGGGTCACCAGAAGACCCAAGGAGTGCTTTACTCGTACGGAGGTTACAATAACTAACAGTGTATTGTTCGGCACTTTTCCGCCTGCAGCGCCATCGGTGAATCATGCATGTGCCATCGGTGGCGCACGTCGGCTGGCACGTCGGCCTTTGATTCCAGTATGCCCACCGGACGACGTGCGTCACCAGTGGTACACTATTAAAATTTATTAATTTCACTCAAAATAGCTATTTTAGGTATACACAAGGTAAAATCAACGGATATTTTAAAGATTTAGTTAAAAGTACGACTTAGGTTAGTTTTCTGAAAACATTGTTCAAAAGCCCCGCTGCTTGTCAAACGTGTTTACCAATATCATATGTTGAAAATGTCATATGATATTGTTAGTAGCATTGATGCCATAGCCGGAGATGTAATGCATGAACTGTAGATTTAAATTCTTTGCTTACAATTTGCCATGTTGTTTTTTTAATGAAATCAACATTTTTAGTTTTATTATCTAAGTACTTACACTTATTTTGAGATTGACTTATTTTTAATTTAATAACTTATTTTTGGGCTCAATTTTCTCTTTAAGAGCCTGCGACTTTTTCCAATTTGCCAATTTACTTTCCAATTTATTTAATTGTTGCCAATTTACTTGGTCGTACCTATTACCTATTTTCATTCTTAAGTTCAGAAGTAATCCATTAAAAAAAAAATTTTTTCCAAACATATATTGGAAAACAGATCAAAATAGCAAACAAATACATTATCAAAATATTCATAGTTCTTGATCAATACCTTCACCAGCCTCTGCAGCTGTGAGTCGTAATTGTCGTTGTCTGTGGCGTTCACAATCATCGAGTCAGTGATGTTGATGGTCTTGTACTCGTAACCGCACTGGAAGTGAAAATTGAACAAACGATAGATCATGGGTTGATGAAAGTATATAATTATATTTACAAGTTTTGTAGACTTTTAAAACAATTTTTAATATAAAATCCATTTTATTCCTGCCTGAATTTTATGAAATCAGAGCAACAATGAAACAAAGTTAGTTGAAATTTTGTTCTTGACACTATTTTATCTGTGACTATGTATGCAGTAATGAAAAAAGGATATATTTGATTTGATTTGATATAAAGTTGACTCCCTCTTATCTGGACACCTTTTAGCTGAACTTCGATTAAACCGAAATACACTCAGCCTAAGTGACTTTTTTTTTAACTAGACCATTACACACCAGTAAACACATCTGGTCTACAACACATCAGTTTATAACCAGACTTGATCGGCAGGAAATGGACATTTATTAGATCCACTATGACCATAGGAAAGAACAGAGACCAATAATCATATGTCTAAACCAGACTATTAGCTTAGTACACATTAAAGTTATAGTTTAATGAGTTTAAGATGACGTCGGTTTAACTGGAAACCTTGATGTCCAGAAGGGCTCGATCCCGAGGAGATAGAATAAGAGGGAGTCTACTGGAGAATTTCAATGCCTACTTTAATTTTGCCTAAGATTGTTATGTTAGCATTATCAGCATACAAACACACAGATGCATTTCCATGAAAAGAACCAGGCAATCCCCCAGTGTAAGTCAGGAACAGGGGTGGCTCTAGAATAAAGCCTTGCAGGACCCAATGTTTTATGATTTCAAATTTTAAACAAAATCTTTGATTATATTGGAATTAACTAGTTGGGTGAGATAATTTTCTTTGTATTTTCTGTTATCTAAGTAGGAAGTGAACCAGGCCAGCTCTTTCCCTTTTATATTCATATTACTAAGACATTCTATTAATATTCATCGAAGGCTCTTGTGAGGTCTAAAAATATGCCTATTGATTTATATCACTATCCACAGAGTAAATTATCGATTCAAAAATTTATACTGGTCGAAATGGTTGATTTTTTTTCTGTCCTAAAACCATAACCATAATACATCTGACTATTGCTAATTGTCTTCCTCTTCAGGATAATAGTGTTTTAAATTTTTGGGTTGTATTAAGTAAATTGGTATTACCTTTTTTGTGTGTAGCTCATGAATCTATCATTAATCTTTAAGTATTAGTTAATAGAGAAAATGAATTTGAGAGTGCTATTATACTTCTGTAGCTACATTTACTTTTCAAAAGTCACAAACCACACATAAAGAAAAAAACTTAGGTTCCGATAAATGTTTTTTTCGTACAGTAGTTCGCTAATATGTATATGGAACAGATAAACAACTTATTATCTCCTGTAGACATATAAGTAACCTTTTTGACATTAGGTTTTTAGAATCCAGTAAAAATGTGTAACATGACTTATAGCTACTAACATTTTCATACTCCTCAGAGCACTTACTGGCTTCCACTTCCTCCGCCTCCGCACTTCCACCACTCGCCAAACTCGCCGAGTCAACAAACATCACGACATTAAGTGTACACAGAACACATACTGAAACGCTTAACATTCTGTGTGTCAACTACGACTAGCTCAACACCCTGTATCATGTTGCATAACATCATTATCTCCGGGATCTTGTATACAATATAATTTTGAAACTTGTAAAACCATCATAAAAATTTTAATTATAAGTCGTTAGTTGGAATCTGACATTGGATTGTTAGACTGATATAGGAGAGGAGAAGAATCTTCGTTAGGCATATGACCGAAATAAGACATGTGAATGAAGTTATTGGAAATATTGAATACAGTGTTATTTAGGAGTATCCAAGACAGAAAAAGTGTTGTATAAAATATCATAGTCTAATGTAGCAAACTTTTCTCACATCATTTTTAGGTGTAACATCATTATGTCAGCTACACGACATACTGAGTTCTGTTGTAATGCAAGAGCCACGACACATGGTCATTTGCAGAATAACAAACTATGCTTGATACTGAGACTTAAAAGTTGCCACACTCACATTGAGATTTGTCTCACGAATCCTTGTGTATCTCAACAATTCTCAGTGGGACAAGGCCCTTACAGAGGATACTGAATTCAAGGGGTATTTTAAAAAGTAAAATTGTTGTGCAGATCTTTGAGTATTTAATATACCAGAATAATCCTTATTTTAAATTCTATCTGCCTCTGACTCTACATGCCTCTCTCTCTTAAGTTTTAACTGACCTTAGATATAGATATATTCCGAGACCCATTATGCCTGTTTATTTTGATAAAAAAAACACATGCGGAGTCGCAAGCGCCCGCTCGAGGGTTAAAAAATAAGTTAGGTCTTTGAGTCATTCAAAAAAGTTAAATATCACTTCAATGTTGATACTGGACTCTTCAGCCCTGCAAGAACGCATACATTACTTTGTGAACTTAGTTAAATCACCTTCAATTTAGTTAAATTATCCTTCAAACATTTAAAATAATACATATTTTAAGGTGCAGGCCACACTTACCGACCTGGTTGACGCAACCTGAGATGCTGCAACTAAGGAAAAACAAGTAATGCATTAAATAAATGGATGTGACCATAATTAATTCAATCCATTACACTTTTTTCCTAGCCGCTGCGACCAGGTCACTAAGTGTGGCCAGAGCCTATAAGAGCAATTCAATCCAGGCCAAAGGATATTTACATACAAATGAGGGTAAATACACATTGGGTATTTTTCATTTTTCAAATGAGGTAAATAATAACAAATGTTTTAATTTTAATGTTTTGTATTTGACATTTAAGAAACACATAAGAAACCTAAATCTACAAGATTATAAAAAGTCAAAAGGCATAAATAATGTAAATAGAATTTTCTTTGGTATATTGCTATATAAAAAATACTACCCACAATAACAACCTGTTATATTACGAGAAAATTAAATATTTCTCAATCATAATCTGTATTAGGAATAGGAAATAGGGGACTAGTTTCTTAAACAAACCTTTTTAGTTTCACCCTTTAATTTACCTAAGCTGAGGCATAAAAATATTGAATGTATGAGTATAAATCACTAGTATTCTCTACTGTTTTAAATTTTACAAGCTTTAAGTTTGATAAACCCTACAAATATCAAAACATGAGTAGAGACATAACCAAGGTGATGTAGTCGAAGAAGATGGTTTTTGTATTGGAAGAACATCTTAGTAGGTTAATCTGCAAGGAAGGAGTCAAGTAAAAACATTTAGCAGGTACGTATGTACAGTTTGTGTGTAGCAAAACATCATCTGCAATTTAGGTCATAGAAGGTGAAAAATAATATTAGAGAAAGTGTCGGAGAAAGGGTACTGGGTAGAAAAGAAACAGAAACACGGTCTTCTAAAATCAGCCTGCAGAGTTAAAAACCCTAAAATAGTTGTGGTTATATCTCTAATTATAAAATATTTGGAATATTTTTTAAATTTTGGTATTTCCCAGACAAGATTTCACAATTTATGGCCAGTTAGAATTTGAAGAATTAAATAAACCCATTTTTTTCATATCTTGATATAAACGCTCTCAAACCTTGAACATTCTCGTTATAACTTTTTGAAGAATTACCACAGAAAAATCTATCAAAAATATAATTTTCGTTGTCCTCTTCAAATGTTGCATCAGTGCACTGAAGACCCTCACAGCAAAATCCAACATCACCGCACTGGAACAAAAGAAAATAAATCGAAATTAAGGGTCAATTAATTATATCCATACCTATAGTTCGTGCATAAATGTACCAACCATTTCAAAGAACGTGTGCAAGAGAGATGGACAGTAAATGTTAAGAGAGGGATAGACGATTCCTAAATATGCATATGTCATTGACTGCAACAAAGTGGTTTTTTGTACCTATTTGGCCTCCTATTGGATTGTCATTTCGTTTTTTTCTTGAAGTGTTTTTATTATCTGTTAGTTAGCGACTCATAAACCTGGACCTAGTTGACAGCCGTCATCAATCAAAGAAAATAAAAAATATTTGTTTACTTCTGGGAAAATAATTTTTTTATTAAAAGTTATGGAGACATAATTATTATAAGTTTAAACTCTTATTTAATAACAAGTAAATACTGAACAAATTTGGAGAATACTAATGCATATTTCCAAATTTGTAGGTGAAATGACAAAGATAAAACTTACGTTAACAAAATCTAAAACCATAACTTTGAAGACATTTTGATTACTAAGAATTTACTTTTGTTTTAAATATTAGTTTACTTATTTACAGCTCTTAGCACATGGTGTAAGGAATTCAAAAGGTGTGTGCAGGGTCAGCTGGTGTGATGTATTTGGGCTCACGCAACTAGCGCTTACGACGATTAAAATAGAAATCAGTTAATGCAACTCAATCAAAATAGTAATGTGTATGATCTTAGTTTTGTTATCGTAACCGCTAGGTCTGCTAGTTTCTTGAGCCCAATTACATCATACCAGATGACTGTGCACACACCTTTCTTTTAGCGAATTTCCCCTATAGGGAAGAAGCTATTACCGTAGGTCTCATGGTAAGACCTAAGCTCGGGACCACTATAACTTTTCGTTTTGGGGCCCCCAGAAGCAAAAAACACTATTCGTTCGAATTTTTATATATATATACATATATCTATATATATATATATCTATATATATATATATCTATATATATATATATCTATGTGTCTGTTAGCACGATAGCGGCCGCAAAAATGGTCCGATCTTTATGAAATTTGGTACGGACATGTAAAGTGGTAATCAATTGGACGAGTTCATGAACCAGCCTGATCGGACCACTGGAAGGGGGGGTAAAGGGGGATAAACCCCCCCAAAAATGGGTTTTTTGTGTTTTTTACATAGAAAAATAAAATTTATCTAATTTTTGTGGGCACCATTGAATTTAGCTAAAAAAAACAAATAATTTAGTATTTTGAATCACTGCTCTATGCCCATTGGTTACCGAGATATTGAAAGTGGTAAACACAGTACGTTGTCCCAATGTTAACCTTATGGGAAATAAGTAAAATTCTATATCTCGCTTATTTCTCGATATATCTTGATAAAACTTGGTAAATGGCTTCTTCTAGTTCAGATCTACTAAATATTGAATTAAAACCATCCGGTTTTAATATACCTGTAGCAGCAAACCTGCATACTCATTTCCCATGTTATTCTTATGGAGCTTAACAAAACATGTCAAATCTTGCTATGAATGCTTGAAATACGTTGTTTTGCATTTGAAATTCGCTGAGTATGCAGGTCTGCTGCAACGGGGGTATTTTCTTTACATCATACTCGTAGCAGCAGTTAAGGGGCGAAGCTTGAGTAGGGGAGTGACTTCCCCTCCTTCCCCAAACCCCGATGCGCCAAAATTCTCGCGCTGGACGGGATATATATGTGCGAACTGTAATTGAAAATTTGTATAGTATCCGCAAAATAATAATAATGAATAAAAATAAACTTACGATCAAACCTTCTTACTCCTAACCATTAATTTATGATCAATTCTCACTGACAAATGTAAAATAATATTTCATAGGGCCACTATATCCCATAGTATCCCAATGAGAAAACTATCCTCTGTAATAGGCTGGAATCAATGAAGTTTCTTTATTGTACCCAAGGTAGATGTATATTTTCACTCTTTTATAGGATTTATTCTTAATCTCAATCATCTCATGAACCATTAAAGTAAATTCATCCATTAATATCTAGGAAATATTTTCTTCTATTCTGTTATCCGTTGCTGTCACCAGTCAAGGCATTAAAATAAAAGTTATATACTTCCAAATTTACAAATGCATGAATCATAAAATTCTTGTTTTTAAGCTGTTTTGGTTTAAAATCATTTTAAACTTTAATCCTAAATAGCATAAATTATTTTTATTGTTTTTTATTTTTAATTATACAAATGTAAAAACATTGCAACCTATATCTGACAAACTTATCATCTAACAAGTTTCTATAAATTAAATTTTTATAAAAATTTTTAGAGTAATTTAATTTAACATAAAAAAATAGATGTGATCATATTAGTAAAATATACAGACTACAAACTTACAAACTCGTAAAGTTTTGGGCAAGGAAATAATTCTTCTTGATTTGCATAGTTCTTTTTGTCTTGGTGTTCATTAAAGTTCCAATAATCAGGGTAGTTGCAACAGACTGGATAGATTATGCCACAAAAGCACACAAGTAAAATATAAATCCTCATTTTCAAACAATTTTTCAACATTTACTTCAAATCCAAAACTATAACAGTGACTCCAAAGAACTTTTTTTATTTTTGGAAAATCGCATTGTCATAAACACACATGATATGAGAAAAAACAAAATAACTAACAAAACAAATTATTAGACATTCCACATCCACATTCAAAATATTACAAATAACTGACAATTCATGAAGACACAGCATCATATCTTTGATAAGATATTGGACATAACATTGAAACAACAAAAACCAGAGCTATACTAAAAAACTCCTCAATATTGGTAAAATTTAAAAGCCGAAAAGATAATATCTAATATTTTTAATCTCAGATAATTTGCTACATTACCTCTAAATTGAAGGGGTTAAATGTTGTTAATTACTTTTAAGTCCTAAACGGCATACTTATTGTGGTCGAATGTTGACATTAGAGTGTAGTCTCTTGATGTCTTCAGGTTTTCAAATTCCTCCAATTTGTTACCTACTGAAAACAATGGATTAGGTGGCATTTCAATGATAAGTGTCACGTCAGCTAAAAAATAAATTGAAAAATATATTTAATTGAGGTCTGATTTTTTGAAACGGTTAATCTGACAAATATGAGCATGACTATGGTACTATTTGTAATATGTAATGAATTTTATGATTTGTAGTTATTAACTTCTTATAAATACAAAAGAAATTTGATAGGATATTCCACGATAACTGGCAAAATGCAAATTTTATATTTATTTATTGGTTTGCTTTGAAAATAAAACAAATTACAAAAATATAGGAATCTTGTCAAACGTTTATTCAGGACAGAATATGTATACTATTTCATATTTGTAGTACTGTCATATAAGGTTGTTTCAAATAGTGTAATCTTATCTAGTAAACACTTAAGATCAATGATTCATGGGCAAGTATATCTTCAAGTTTAAGATTGCTGTGACATTTGGTGACATTAAACTTCCAGTAAAACATTTACTTACATAAATAATGCAAATATTTAAGTTCAAGATTTCAAAATTGTTGTTAATTACATTAAGATTTAACAAACCTTAAAAATATTAAAGTTTTTTAGGCTGGCAAGTGGTTTAAACCCCTCCCAGTCCCCATTAGCCCCACCCATCAGTTATGAATAAATGTTAAATGGTCAAGTATAAAAAATGAGAAGTGGTTTTAATTTCTTTAACGCATAAGGAGTTTTGATGAAATATATATACAAGTTTTTAAGAGTATACATAAAAGTATTCTAAGATGAACAAAGTATTTTTATTTTCTATTTCAATGTAAAAGTATAGCAATGCATTGAGCTTATCTTGATGACACATTATGCAACAACTGAAGAGCGATGCAGACAGTAGACACAAAAGTCAAAGAAAGTCAAAGTCAAAGCCACTATTGGATTGGATTCATATGAATTTACTTCTTATTTGTTGTTATCAATAAAATCAGGTTTCAATTAATTATTTAGGATGCATCTCGAAGCTCGAAGACATTTGTACCCAAGTGCTTTCCATAGACCTTCTTTCATGTTTGTAATTTGTTTCAATTTTGATTAATGTAGGACTAAATTTCTGACGTGCAATTTTATTTATTTATTTTAATAATACACCAATAAAGTTTGTATCATGGACATTTACTTAATGCAAGTACAGATAATTTTTTGCAATGTAGGCTACTGTTTTGTAGTGGAATAAATTCTTTCTTTCATTCATTCATTCATCGCTGTTAGACAGTCTGTGGTGTAAGCCTGGGGGGGATCAGGGGGATATATCCCCTCCCTTGACTGATATTGTAGACATATGCCCTCTTATTAAGTTTCTGAAGTTTGGGTTTTGGCTGAGAATAAAAAGAGACAATCATGATTTATAAAACTGGTTTGTTACCGGCCATAAAACAACGATGGAAATTCACCGATTGCAGGTAAACGACGACGCTACAGAAGTACAGTAGAGTCCCGCAAACCCGGAATTCGATAACCCGGAATTCTGGATAACTCGGAAAGCCTACCAGAGCGATAAAGTGCACTGAGATTCAAGGCCAGAGCATGGTGTGACACATATAAAACAGTTTTGGTTTTTCTTTAAGTTTTTTTGTAACTGATAATGTAGTTTTTGTATTTTTTACAATGCAATAAATAAATGATTTCTTATAGAAATAACAGAAACTATTCTTATTTTTTATTATTTTTACTCATTTCCCGTTAACTTGGAAATTTCACAAACCCGGACACTGTTCGGTCCACATTAGTCCGGGTTTGTGGGACTCTACTGTATTCCATAACCAATTGCGAGAAAAAGCCTTAATAACTTTAATAATATCAAAAATAGCCATGAAAGTCAATTACAAACATAGTTTTATACCATCTGCAGCTAGGCAATAGGAGCAATGCAAAAAGTGAGGGTGGCCAAAAAGAATTGTGAGAATTTAGCGATACTGGGGATATTACAGGAGTAAATTTGAAATCTGTGAAATGTTAATACAGTATCCAAATTATTTATTGTATAAAACGCATTTCACTTAAACTCTCGATATTTCAAATTTTTCAGAATCAGACCACATCAATAGCCTCAATTAGTTAGAATTATGGTGTTCCACAGCATGTTTTTATGCCTCTATAGACTGACTTTCTGGTATGAATTTCAAAAATTTTCTATGGTTGCGTCTCTGTTCTATGACTTTCTCTATGCAGGGGGCCATTTCAAATCCTCCTGGCCCTACGCTATGATATCCCCCTTGACAAAGGTCTATCTCCGCCACTGTAGACAGTTACCTATCCAATGAGAGGAGGAGTGGGGGACGTCGTAGTGGTGGATGCTGTCGCTGTGGGGCAGCATGTATTGCTTGGCAGAGTCTGAGTAGACGTAGAGGACGGTCTTGGTAACATCCGGCTGTGAGCCAGACTTCTCGTCCCCGCTGTAGAAATCTGCAGTCATAAAAATTATTAAGGCTATCAGTTCGATTAAAATTTTGTTGTTACAACAATACCTTTTATTTCCTAAATTATATAATGATGGGGTGTCTTTTAACAAAGTACATTTTGATCAGTCTTACCTCAGAGACATTTTCTTTTCTCGTTGGGAGACACTGAATGCTTTGAAGAAATAACGCAGCCCAAACCTACCAAACCCCTAGAACTTTTGTGGGTATGCTGGGAATCAAAACCACGCCTCTTGAACCGCCGATCAAGACACTAACCATCAGGCAAAATGCCTAAATTACACTGGGTGTTGCAAATTACTGAAGGTGCAAATTGATCAAGTGCAGAATGGCTCCTGGCTGACTATTCATTAATTTCCTTACTTATTTGATTTACAATATTTTTACAAAAATGCAAGCTAGTATTCATAATGTATACTAGCTGGATTCCCTCCACGAGTAATCTCTTTACATTACTGCACAGCTTTATTGGCCCTTGGTGACAAGCAGTTTTATTTTATTATTTTATAAAGACTTGAGCTGTCTCTCTTTACCTTGCATTCCCCCCCCTCAGTTTTGAGTTTTGAGCCTGGAAGTTATCAAGCAAAGCAAGGAATGAGTCGGTTCAGTACAAGGTGAACAGTACTTTTAAACATATGCAACAATAAGGAGGTTTGAAACCACATTATCACTACTTGGTCGATACTAGTTTTTAAGCCCAGTGTGCTAACAACTTGGTCACAGAACCACAAAAGTTTAGGATCCGGCTTGTAAAAATTTAAGGAATGACATTGGAGACATTGGAGATTATCTAGACCCCGATTATCGAGATCCTAGATTGCCCAGATGCAGATTTACACATATGAAGCACATTCTAAGTGTGTCAGACACAGCTGCATATGAATATCTGAACATTTACAGGCTTTATGCACACAATTTCGCAGCACCAATACAGCAGTTACTTGTTATTACTCCAACTTCATGAAATATTTAGTAACTTCACATCATTCATATTTTGGCTACGCAGGCTGGATCAGTAGACCGAACCACTTTAGCTACGATGATTTGATGTGTACCGGTACTGAGTTTGATGACTTCTATAAATGTGATTCATCAATTATAAATAAAAATAAAGTTTTGAATACACTACTTTACCTGACACAACGGCAGTGTGGACAGTGCACCTCTGTCTCTTGTAGTACACAACGAATACTATCGCTAGCAGCACGAGGGTAAACACACACACGGCCACTACAAACCCAGTATACATGGCCAGGTCTGCTGGCAACTTGCTCTTGGTAACTGCAACAGGAGTGGAAGAAATCCTATCAAATACACTGGAAGGGATATAAAAAAAGAAAACTTAGAAAAGTAGTTTCGTATCAATACAAATTAATTTTGTTGGTAAAAAAATTTTTTTTATCTAAAAACCAATATATAAGATTATTTTAACTAAAATTGACGGACTTAAAAATCACTAACTATAAACTTCAGAGTTATTATAAAAAACATTATAAAATTTTTTTACAAATTATTCCTGTTTCAAGCAAATTACAAGAAAGTAAATGTTTGAATTGCATTCAACGATATAGCGAATTCTGGATTCATAATGTCTTTCAAACATCCCGTTTTCGCCATGAACACCTTTAGGATTTAGTAAGTACGTGTCAGCTACCTGTGAAGCCTGCTTTGGAGATAATTTTATAGCGCAAGCTGGTTAAACAGTGATAAATACTTTTCTTGGTTTACATTTTTGAGTAAATAACCCAATAACTTGATTTATTGAGGCTATTAGCTACTGGTGATCACCGATCTAGATTGATAATAAACTCACCATCTAGAAACTTATGGATCCCTCTAGACAATGAGTTTATCTTCAAACTTATTTCAGCGCACTTTCATTATACCCATGAATATAAACTCCATCTTGGAGTAGAGCTTTTATTATGTACAGTAATATGTAGAGTTAAGCAGGCCCGGCGACAGGATTTTCAGTCCCCTGTGCAATCTAAAACTCCAAGCCCTCATACCCGGCAACCTTTTTTTTTACTTGTTTTGTGTGTCTTTGGGCCCCTTTTTAGCCGTTTCGGGCCCTTTTTGGCTGTTTACCTGGCCCCCAACACGCCCGGGCCCCTATGCATTTGCCCCCCCTGCCCCCCCTGTCGCCGGCCCTGGAATTAAGTAGTACTGCAGTAAAAATATAATTTCCTACTGAAGCCGATGTTATCTTAAAAATTTTCTGCAGTCAACTACAAGGACGTACCCTTACAGAGGCCAGAGACACAGGACAGCACCTGCACCCCCTCCCCATCACACGGGCGGCCCCCATGGGAGGGCGCGGGGCTGGAGCAGTTGCGGGCTCTGTACTGCTTACACTCCTGGTCACACTGCGACCACTCCGACCACGGCGACCACCGCCCGTCCACCACTGCCAACACGACAATGTGACAACATGTTAGACCAACGTGTGACAACTGCTACCAACACGACAACATGTTAGACCACTGCCAACACGAAAACATGTTAGACCAGTGTCTGACGACCACTGCCAACATGACAACATGTTAGACCAGTATTTGACAACCACTGCCAACACGATAACATGTTAGACCAAAGACTGACAACCATTGCAAACAGCATGAAAACCAGTGATTGAGGTCCATTGTTGTCAACTTGACAACATGTTACATACCAATGGCCATTCATGGACTGGCAACCCAAAAAAGTTATGGATCCCCATTTTTTGAAGCATGATTTGTATGGCTGGCTCTTGTATGAGGATCTTGGCAGCACTATTAAAGCACAGAATTAAAAGATAAGATTTTATAAATTTAGGGTCATACAGTATCTTCTCTAAACTTAATCTTTATTTGGTAGTGCCATTGACTTCTTTATAATCAATGTTAGTGCCCAAATTAGACAAATATATTGCTACCAAGCAGTATAAAAGTTATTTCTGGGAGGAGACAGGAAAATAAATGACTGGAAAATACTAGATTAAACATGAGGAAAACAGTGAACATTGTCATTGAATGATTAAAACTTAACCAAATTAAATCTGTGATTAATTCACACTGACAGGTGGTGAGCAACATGTTGACTCTTGAGTTTGAAGTTCCGGCAGAGTAGGGGGGGGGGGGGGATAATCGATGACATGGAAGTAAACAGAGCCATGTGATTAAGCTACTGATCTGTCAGCCAAAAAATACTAAACCAAAACAACGAGTGGGTTAATATTGGAAACAACATTTTGCTCCTTGAATAACAATCAATAAACTGGTGGAATGTTTTTGGTTTAGCATGTGAAACATGATTGACACAAGAATTTCATAGTTGAACCAATTGATCATGTGTTATTATTTCCCATGATGTAAAGAAAAAAGAAAGGTGATTGTACATTCAGCTAGTATGACATAGTTGGGTCCATGCAACAAGGGGACCTTTCGGTGTGAAAGCTGAACTAAGACCATAGTCATAAATATTTTTATTGAGTTGTAAGAACTGGTATTCATTGTAGTCGTAGTAAGCGC
The DNA here is from genome assembly GCA_035578135.1 of Flexamia atlantica. Lineage (NCBI taxonomy): Eukaryota > Metazoa > Arthropoda > Insecta > Hemiptera > Cicadellidae > Flexamia > Flexamia atlantica. The sequence continues at coordinate 60,840,022 of JAQJVK010000003.1, read as the reverse complement.
TAGTTGCATGAGCCCAGCAACGTCACACCAGCTGACTGTGCACACGCCTTCCTTTTTTTTCCTTATACCATGATTATTTCCTTCCCCTCTTCTAAAATCCAAATCCGTCTCCATTTGCTTGGTGAGGAGCACACAAGCTTCTTCATGCCCCTCACCACCTGAAACCAAATTTTCCAACCAAACTTGTTTCAACCACGGCTGGCCATGGCTACTCTGCTACTAACCCTATCACATGATATTATAACATATCATACTGGTAACAACAGCTTTTAACCACAGTCTAAGAAAAAATACAGTCCCGACAGTTGGTCACAAAAAGTGTCCCCATCCCCGCTGGCACGCAAGCACAATTACTACGTTCATAAGCAAATCACATGTGGTTTCACTATACTGTCTATACAACAAATACAGTTTCGTTACTCAAATGAAAAAGTGTCCTTACAATACGATCCTGGTGGCTGGTACATAAGTACAATTACAATTAATATATAATTTTTTGAGTAACTGTGCTTGCGTACTGCTTGGAACACTGGTGTCACCCTGCGGACAACATAATACATTACAACATATGGCAAGTGTTGGGACTGTATTTTTTCTTAGACTGTGGTTTAACAAGCAACTGGACGGGAGAACAATATTCTCAGAAAAGTAGCCCTTCTCCCACCCTCACTTTGGAACCAGTTGACTAAGCGTTCCAGCGTTCCGAATAAGCGTCCTAAGCGTTATACTTTTCCACAAACTGTCGCATGTCTCAGTATTGCCAATATAACAACATGATAGACCAATGTCTGACAACTACTACCAAGAGCTTAAAAATATGTTAGACTACAAGAATATATTGACATTTTAGTCCTATATTGTTCTCTACCAGGGTCGTACCTATGCAGAGGTGGGGGTCCATGCACTCCCTGGCCTCCACGGAGGGCCCGGCGCAGGGCCGCCCGTGGTGCGGCGCAGGCTTGTTGCACAGCCTGTAGCGACTCTGCTGCATGTCGCAGCTCGGCCGCGGACAGTCTGACCACTCCGTCCACCCCGACCACCCGCCGTCCGCTGCAACATCGTGGTGGGGTGAAGAAGTGAAGTGGATGAGGTACTAGTGATATTGTGTGAATGAAAGTTGGCAGGGCATTTTGATTTACTTGGCGAATAAAACTAAGTTCCAAGTTTGTATTGCTACTTTCTCCTGGGGTTCCTTTAAATGAACTAGCTGTTAGAGCTTTTATCATCAAGACTGAGAACCTACAAACTAGAAAATCAGTGGGACTCTTTACTCTGCAGAGTAGACAAATTATTATTATAAACAATTAATTAACTGCTATTGATAAGTAAGTATCAACAAGAAATTATGAAATTCAATTCCCAATTATATTGCAACACGTTCGATTGTTTCTTAAGTCGAGAAACGTGTGAATCAATGGTATTCAAATTTAACTAAATAATTATGATTTATTCTAATACATTAATTATGCTTAAATTTTCAGCGGGAGTAAAAGCGGTTACTTTGTCTCCGGCAGACCCAAAAGAATAACATTGAAATGCATAATTCTAAAATTAGAGCGCCTTCGAATTTTCACGCACACATGCAGATATGTTGCAGCTCAATGAAAGCAGGTGCTAACGGCTGATTTAGTGGCAGGAATAATCAAATAAGATTAACATTAGCAACAATCAGCTGTGAAGACGTCTAAGAATTAAGCATGTGAGAACGTTGCAACAATAATCAGCTGGTCGCTGGTGCATGCATGGTTGCAGCTACCCAGATGCAGGCACTGTTGGCAGAATTAGACGATGGATATTTTTATTACTTACTAAGTTAATCAAATAAATTTCTATGGTCAGGATATTTATAATTGCAGGTGAGGGGAAAATGTTATGTGTATTTCGATAGTAAAGTACTTTGTACTTTTACTCATTCAACACACGAATAACTATTGTGACCATCAAAGAATTTTTTTTGTGTGTAGTAACGAAACAACTACACAATCACTAACTCGCTCAGCTTCACTTGACCGCGGGATTGTCTGAAAACTTGGCCCGTTGAAGCAGACGTTAAACAACAGAGGCTTCTAAAGAAATTGTATAGACAAGTACATAGATACAGTACAGGGTATCTATAAAAGTACTCCGGGGTTTTGAGGCAAAATATTTTATTGATGTAAAAAACTTACATAAATGTTTCATACATGAGCGGAAAAGTTGCATTTTCAAGTTTATTTAGCAATTTGATAAAATTCAATTTGAGCTCTATTCATGGCACGGTATACATCGAAATGGTATTCCATCTCTTCCCATGTCCTGACCAGCATGTCTGGGGGGACGGTTGATAAAAATTGATTATTTGTTGCCTGAGACGTTTAATATCGCAAATTTTTGAAAGTTTCCTTGTACCGTAACAGCAGATATATTAGCCAAATAACGCATTGTTTATATTAGCCAAATAACGCATTGTTTATATCAGCCAAATAACGCATTGGGCCTTTTGTTACAGTGTCGCCATATCGTGGCAATCCAGACAGCACTGTCAGTCGCATTACGTTGTTTCAAGGTTAGCGCTCCGCAGCACTGCCTCCTCTTGATGAAAACATTCCCAATTGGTATGAGTAAAACTTAATGAGCTAATCTTTTCAGTGAAATTACCTTCATTTTTCTACCTTCTATAGTTATTAAGATATGAATTTTTAAAATACCGGAGTTCTTTTACAGACACCCTATTACAGGTAACTTACCAATCACCAGCAGCTGCACTGGCCTGGTCGTCCTCTTTGCTGCGATGTTCTCCGCTACACAAGTGTAGTTGGCCGAGTCCTGCACTCTCGCCTGACCAATCAGCAGATGTCCCTCACTGGACACTATCACGTTGGCATCTGGAGGCAGAGGAAGAGCTGAGAATATTAAATTAAAATGAACAAGGTTTTCTTTGATTCCATTAGGGAATAAGGAAGCAGCCAGCATATTCCAATTTGCAAATACAGTATCCAACTTACCCACCCCACCTTGCACTATAAACTTCCCCTTTTCAACTTTGGCTCTAAGATGACTTATAATCAAGTAAAAACAAAATTAAACAAAAACTACCCATTGGGTAGTACTGGCCAGTACCTGGGCCAGGTTGTGGACAGTACTGACCAGTACTGATCAGGTTCTGGCCAGTGCTGGCCAGGTTCTGTGCCAGGTTCAGGCCAGTACCGGCCAGATTCTGGGCCAGGTTTCATGGGTGGATTTAGGTCTTTTTTGTGGGTGCCAGGTCTTCTTACTTATGAAGTATTGAATACTCAAATTCAAACATCAAATTTAATAGTCAGTTTACAGGCATACTTCAAAAAATATCTGTTTATTTTACTTGATAACAACCCAGTTGTAACTGATGTAATAGCTTATTCGAAGTTATGTTGAAAATTAATCCTCCCTTTTCTGCCAAGCAAACCCCCTGGCACTAAACCCAGGTTCTGTCTATAAACCCTAACCACCTTCTGACCCATGGTGTAAAGAAAAAACACCATGGTTCTGACCAGTGCTGCCACAGTAATGGCCAGAACCTGGGCCAGTCAATATTTCCCCAAGGAAATAAAGTACTGTTCAACAATAAGTGTAGCATTCTACTTATGTATGAATATTTTAAAGTTGAAATACCTAGTTATGTATTTGATTTAAAGAAAAAGTGCAAAAAAAGTTGTTAATATTTTGGTAAAATTAGGTCAGCATAGACGCTGATCATTCTTTTAATAACTAAAAGAAAAAAATCGGATTAAACAATATTTATTGGTTAATATTGAATGGTATCATTACATTTTGTGCTTCGATGCCACAGGTCATAAAGGATTTCTTAATGAGAACCTAACATACTCAGATAATTTTGCAGACAGTGGTCACTAACCTGGCAGGAGGGGCTCATTGTCGCGGAGCCAGCGCACGGAGGGCAGCGGCACTCCGGGGGGCGGCAGACATCTCAACTGCACCTGGTGTCCCACCTCCACCCGCTCTGGGTCCGGGACCGTCAGGAACTGCTTCTGCAGGTCTGCAACAACCCGAAACACTCAGGCATTGACACTCCGGGGGGCGACAGACACTCCAGTGGTTGCAGACACTCCGGGAAACAGATACTCCGGGGGGCAACAGCCACTCTGAAGGGCTGCAGATACTCCAGGGGGCGGCAGACACTCCGGGGGCGGCAGATACTCCAGGGGGCGGCAGACACTCTGGGGGGCGGCAGACACTCCAGGAGGGGCGGCAGACACTCCAGGGGGGCGGCAGACACTCTGGGGGGCGGGAGACACTACAGGGGGTGACAGACACTCCAGGGGGGCGGCAGACACTCTGGGGGACGGCAGATACTCCGGGGGGCGGCAGACACTCCAGGGGGCGGCTGACACTCCAGGGGGAAACAGACACCCCGGGGGGCGACAGATACTCCGGGGGGCGGCAGACACTCCAGGGGGCGGCTGACACTTCAGGGGGAAACAGACACCCCGGGGGGCGACAGACACTTCGGGGGATGCCAGACACTCCGGGGGAGCGACAGACACTCTGGGGAGGGGGTGGCAGACACTCCGGGGGGCGGCAGACACTCTTTGGTGCGACAGATACTTCGGGGAGGGGGTGCCAGACACTCTGGGGGCGGCAGATACTCTGGGGAGTGGCAGATACTCCGGGGAGGAGGTGCCAGACACTCTGGGGGGCGGCAGATACTCCGGGGAGGAGGCACCAGACACTCTGGGGGGCGGCGGATACTCCAGGGAGGAGGTGGCAGACACTACGTGGGGGGGCAGACACTCTGGGGTGGGGGCGGCAGATACCTCAGCTGCGCCTGTTGGGCTATTATGTATGGGAATTAACGATGCGTAATTTTTAAATTATTATTATATAAAGTGTCAAATAAATAAAATAATTAATGAATAGAAAAATAAAAAATAACTGGTGTGGTATTTTTCTGTGTTTTTATCAATTTGAAGTTATTTATACTTAAGTTTTATGCTTATTATAATTTCCATGCTTATAAACGTATATTACAATTTTAATTTCTTTGGCATCCAAAATAATATTTTGAAACCAGACAATTGGTTTAAACTAATCCAAACTTACCTAAATTTATTTAGTATTGATATTTAAAAAGGTAAAATTATTAAATTATTTGTTGAGCTCATGTTGTGCATTACAACACATCACCTACAACCTACATTGATGTTTAGTAGGTTGATGAGTCATTACTTGATGAGTAAGTTTGTTGTTTAGGAAGTTATTTGTGTTCGTCAGTTGTCATTGACAAGGTTCAGTGATTGGGTGCGACACAGCTGCTAAATCTCTCACGGGTTTCCTGTCGGATAAGCTGCTTTAGTCAACAATACCTCCCTCCATTGGAACCAATCAAGTTTGGATTTTCAAATGTTTATGCAGAAAGCCCTCCAATCAGTTAGCTGGTTACGGCCATTGTATGTTTTACCTGATGAAAAGGAATTTTCAGTCAAAATGCTGCTGAACCTTATCTACATAAATGGAAATATTTGCCTATTGTTAGCCATTGATATTGGGTATCATGTCCCTAATACTATTAAATTTTAAGTATTAGGTATACATTTTGGTGGTTGTAAATCGTATATATAGTGACTATTGAACCATGAACCCAGATCATTAGATTTGGGTGTCAAATTAAAGAGGTCAGTGCTTGGGTTCGTTGAATTTCCTCAGTATTTTCATCGTTTTTCCCATGAAGGGCTACGGTCTACAGCCCTTTGAAGATTGAGTCAATAAAATTCCTATAGAAGGAAAATATTTCATGTCCAATAGCTGATTGGAATAAACATTGCAAGCATGCAAGCAAAGCTGCAACATTAATCAAGCTATGATAATTTCAGTTTTTTATAATTCATTTGTAAAATTATTTTTATTGATACTACTATAATATTAATTAACACCAATACACCAAAAGGGACAAAACTAAAGAAAATTTAATATTTTTTATAAAAAAATAAAAATGTAGCCTACAGAAACAAACTGTTTCGTTGATTCCTCCTCAATACCCAAATATTATAAAGTAAAATGGAGAAATGTTGAAATAATTCATAAATTATCTGCTACAGATATATAATGGTTAAATGTGTTGGTTTGAAACAACTCAAAAATATAAAGTGTTAATGATACCCACCTAAAGTAAGAGTGTAATTTGTTCAAAGACAATAGGTTGCTATTTTTGTTCAAGCAATCATGATACGCACTGCTTAAAGTTAGGAAACTTGTTTAAGTCTGAGTAAGATTCGGCTCTGAAATTCTAAGACTTTCATAAGACTTCTTTGACACTGTTGTAATCCGATTGTGTTTGGGAATTTTTGAGGTTGTACCCCCCAAACAACTAAGACTTCCTCCTTCTAACATTTAATTTCTTTGTTGTGGAAGATATTCTTAACAACCAGTGTTCATTAAAGTATAAAATAAATAATACAAGGGACTCATTGATTCATAAAGATTTTCCTGATAAGAGTTATTTTATACCTGATACATTTTATACATGTTGTTTTTTAATATTTTAAGTAAGAAACAAAAAGTATTTGAAGAAGAAAAATATTATCAAAATATAATGAACCCCAGCTTAATAATCTATACTTGAACACAGAGTATTAAATGACTTTTAGGAATCAATAATACACCATCATTCATTATACAGGGTGAGTTTTAATTGTCCCCTCCCCTTATTTTTTTATATTTCTAAAAATAACTTTCCCAGACCCCGCCCGAACATTATTGGGTAGTAAGTATCTCCTTTTGAGGGGGTATTCATTTTCGGGCGCCATCTTGGATCCGCCTTATTGGTTCCAAAATAATTTTTTTCAAATATAAAAGTGGTGTTGTGACCCATCATGTCAATCTTAATTTTTTCACTGATTACAATGCCGCAATCAGGTTTTTAATATCTCGATTTGTTCTTAAGATATTAGTACTTTTAATTTATTTATTTTCAACCAATTTAAACATTGCAGATTGATAAAATAGGCCCATAACCACAAAATAATGCTAGATAGTGACAAATAACCACCAACAGTCATCGTTGAGTTATTTCCACTTAACTTTCACGAATGTAAATTTTTTTGACCACCATCTTGGATCCGCCATTTTGAAATAAGTTATTCCAATATGGAGATGGTATTGCGACACATAATTTCAAACTAACTTTTTACGCTGAATTCAATGCCGCAACCCGTTTTTAGCTTTAACATTTAATTTTTGAAAAATTTATATTTTTTTAGATTTTTATTAGAAATTTGTCAATATCTTGAAAACTAAACACGACAATTAAAAACAAGTTGCGGCATTGAATTCGGCGTAAAAAGCTAGTTTGAAATGATGGGTCACAATACCATCTTCCTATTTGAAATAACTTAGGCCTACCTCATTTCAAGATGGCGGATCCAAGATGGCGGCCAAAAAATTTACATTGGTGAAAGTTAAGTGGAAATAACTCAACAATGACTGATGATGGTTATTCATCACTATCTAGCATTATTTTGTGGTTATGGGCCTATTTTATCAATTTGTAATATTTAAATTGGTTGAAAATAAATAAATTAAAAGAACACATATCTTCAGAACAAATCAAGATATTAACAAAATGGATTGCGGCATTGTAATCAGTGAAAAAATCTAGATCGACATGATGGTCACAATACCACTTTTTACATTTGAAAATTTTATTTTGGAACCAATATAGCAGATCCAAGATGGCAGCCAAAAATGAGTACCCCCCCTCAAAACGAGGTACTTACTACCCAATAATATTTGGGTGGGCTCTGGGATGGTTATTTTTAGAAACGTAAAAAAAGTAAGGGGGTGGACAATTGAAACTCACCCTGTATTATGCTTTATTTCAGAGTTAAACAAAATATTTAGGAGTAGACACTATAGTGTGATTTTGGTGATGTTTACCTTTTTTTAAGTGTTCCATTTGCCTGGCAGAAAATTAAAAAAAATTAGATCGTTTTAAAATGTGGCGGGCAGTAATCTTATTTTTATTGACATATGGGAGTTTTCTTCCTCTCCAAGTTGTAAATTTTCAATTTTATATTCAAATGTGATCAATGGAAAATCCTTAGTGGTAATAAGGTTATAAAAATTATTTCTAATACATATATGTGTAAATATTTGATTTAGAGAAAACCTAATACTTTATTTATGAAACAAATTTAATACTGTGGTCGGAGGTAGAAATATATTCCGCAGAGAGAAATGTGGTGGTAAAATCCAGAAAGGAACCAATAAAAGAAGTAACACACGTGTGAAAATACAAATGGAATCCTCTCCGCTCCAAATTGGGAGAGTATTGTTGTCAAAAGCAGCTTATCCTGTTGGTGTTGGAAGGGAGGGGAAACATGACAACATGTGATTTACCACCAAAAATTGGTTCTGTATCCACGACAATAACCCTGTGGGGTGGAACACCCCGTCTCCTAGAGATCCTCCCCTTCTTTTGCCCGAATGAACTTTCCTGTTGTTAAAACCTGTCTGATATTGGGATGATAAGATTCGGGACTGAGTGAGAAGAACTCTTCAGCCAAAAATATTTGCTATGGAGAACTGACTGGGTAGGTTCTTTCTCAATTTCGCCTCTCTGAATCCTGTAATCCTTCAAAAAGAATTTATCATCAAAGTTGACATTGTCAGGTCTGGAAGCTTCATGCGTTTTTAATGTATTCAACTTTAGTTTAATGTGAAAGGTTTGAATAATTTAATTCAATTTTTTTTACTATTTTATTTTTAACAATCATCAATAAAATAAATCAAAATATGATGAGTAAAAAATATGATGTAAAAGTAAAATAAATAATAAAGTATTCTTGAGTTAAGGTTCCTATGAAACTAATTGCGGGATAGATGAACTACTATTAGGAAAACATCCACATGAGCAATACACAATTAAATACAAGAAAACATTTACAATTGAATATAATATTTTAATTATCCTTCATAACAAAAGTTTTTGGAAACCTGCATGCCTTGCCAAATGTTGTGACGATTGATGTTTTATTAATGGATCCAATTAACAAATAAATATTCCAACAAAAATATGACCGAATATGTTAATTTTTTCTTAAGTTTGAGCTAAAATTATAAATTTTGTTGTAAGTAATCAAAATGTGAAATATTACCCACGCACATGATAAATGAATGCACATGAATAAATGAATAAATGAATAATTTAATAAATTATTTATTTCCTCAATTAAAGACATTACATAAACAATATAAAAACTTGGAAATTACCTGATCACAATTCCAGTAGTGTGATCAGTTCTAAAGCTACAAACATTAAAAAAAACAAAAGTTTGAGTCTAGCAACTAAAAAACTAAATGAAGCCGCTCTCTGCAGTGTACACAAACATTTTTTCTTAATAGTTAACTATAAATAATTGAAATAAATTGCAACAGCTATATATAAACTAAAGGAACTTTAAGAGCACTACAAATAAGTATGCCTATTGGATGTATAAGTATTTTAACAGTCATATATTACAAAATATTAAAAAAAAACTTAGATCCTGGATGGGCAACAACCATTTTGATAAGTTATTGGTAAATAAACTTAGTCTGTTTGTCTCCCTGATATTAGTGGGAATTTTATTAAAATATTTTAGCCCCAGATAAGAAAATGAATGTTTAAAAATTGATTTATTTACTTTAGGTAATCTAAGAACTCCTCTAATAACATTTATCGTATCGTAGTTAAAATTTTCATTTGCTCTAGTGCCACTTCTGATAAAAAATAATTTTAAAACTTTGAAAATTAATAAATGCTGCAAAGGTAAAATCTTCAACTGCTTATGTGACGGGAATGCGCTTTCTCTTCTCCGTTTCCTTAAAATTATTCTTATCAAGTAATTTTGAGAAACTCTTAACTTATCAGTGATGGACTTGTATGTACCTGCCCAACAGGTGATTCCATATTGTAATCTAGAATTAACTAAGGCAAAGTATAGCCAGATAAATGAAAATTGATAAATTTAGTTTTGCTAACATTACTACTCGCTTACATTTACACTAATTTATTAACAGTATAATGTTTGGTTTCATATCGGCCAAAACACAAAAACTGAAAAGAATGTTTAACCCTCAAAATGGAAACAAAATTCCTATTGCTGATCATAACATATTACTTGTATCTGCAGCAGTTTAAAAGTTAAGACGAATTATGTTAAAAAAGATACAGACTAACAGACTGAACCCCCAATCATTTTTAGGACCTTACCTTATTTCGACCACAGATGAAGCACAAAATTCACCATAATTATAGCGATATGGGACAAACGCCTGCTATATTTATGCTGCAAATCGACAGTCAAGACTGTACAAATTTGGAATTAGAAATTTTGCAGGAGTTTTATGCACACTTATAAGCGGTTGACTTAAGAGGCGCTTTACACATAAATCCAGTTGAAACATAACATTTTGACTATCAAATTATATACTTATTTGAGATACAAGGATCTAGAAAATCCAGGACCATGATAACTTGGTCATTTAATTCTACGCAGTCTTCACAGGAACCTTTTCTTTGTTGTGATTAAATACAAAATAACTTCTTGATTACCATGAAACCTCTTGCTGTATATACTGGATATAAATAAAAGCCGTCTTAAAACACTTACAATATATTTACACTCATACTGTATATAAAATATGGTAAATATACCTTCATAAAAGATGGAAAATGGCGATCGATTTCGATTGGTCTCACCAATCATCATCAGGCCCAATGAGAGACTGTTAGAATCACAGATAAGGCCACCATCTTGTTCCCGCTAGACTCTCATTGGGCCTGATGATGATTGGTGTGACCAATCGAAATCGACGCCATTTTCCATCTTTTATGTGTATTTACCGTCTTGTATATGAGTACAGTATAAGTGTAAATGTATTTTAAGTGTTTTAAGACGTACTTTATTAATATCGAGTAATACATACAGCTACTCTTGAAGTTTAGATGTTCACTTAAAGGACTTCTTGCATGAAAAACAAAAATTAGTCTAGAATTTAAGGTTCTATGTATTAAATTTCAACAGAGTGAAAGGCCATCTGTCATGCCATTTAGGCCCTTTTCACACTAGGCCACCATGGTGGCGACACCGGTGGCCCAGTGTGAAAAAGGCCTTATTGTATTACTAGCTGATCAACACGGAAAAACAGAAAAACTTCCTTGGATTCATGATTTAATTTAAGGTTGCCATGACAACTACATGAGCTTCCCTATACTTTAACATTGAAACTTTGATGTATCATAGGGCTAAGCCCTGAGGAAATTTTTAAAAATCCTTTCTTAGTGGATGCCTATGCCCTGAGAGGAACGTTCATGCAAAGTTTCAAGGTTCTAGGTCAAGTAGTTTGGGCTGTGCGATGATGGGTGAGTGGTATTTGACAATACTAGATTGTTTATGTATTGGTATTGCAATTGGTAATAAATATATAAACAGATTGAAAAGCTCAGCATTTCAGGCTATAAGCGACTCACAAGCGTTCTCGATGAGCGCGGGCTGGCTCTCGACCTCGCCGCGAGAGCTCCAGGCGACGCACTGGCACTGGAACCGGTCCTTGCCGAAGTACTCCTCCACCATGTTGCGGGTGACGTTGACGGCGGCCTCCACCACCCGGACCCCCGTCTCCGGGTCCACGAACACCTGCTGGGGCAGCTGTCGGTGGTACACGTCCCCGCTGCACTTGAAGAACACCTAGAGCAGAAAATTCAGTTGGAGGAAACCTGGACATAGAACATTCAGTTGAAGAATACCTAAGCACAGAACATTCAGTTGAATAACACCTGACAAAGAACATACAGTGGGTGATGTTGAAAACACCTGCTGGGGCGGCTGTCGGTGGTACACGTCCCCGCTGCACTTGAAGAACACCTCTGAAATAGAACATTCAGTTGAAGAACACATGAACACATGAAACGGCTTTGGCTACATGGATGTCCCAGTGGAAATCTTGTCTTCCGATCTGCACCTTGCCTCGCTTTCTCTCCGCAGGGACGTGGCCGATGTTGTCCTCTTGTTGAAAATTCTGAAGGGCCAGCTGAACTGCCCTGACATGCTAGCCGCAATCGACTTGAAAGTTCCTTCTCGAACCAGACATAAGGAACTCCTCGGCCGCAGACACCACTCCACCAACTTCGACTTCAACAGTCCAATGGCCCGTCTGGTTCGACTTGGTAACAGAGTGACCGATGATTGCGACTCAATCCCGCAAATCAAGAATCGTGCATTCAGCATTCTCAACTAACTTTCAATGCATGACATGTAACTAGTTCCTAGTGTTCTATTGTTTATTACTTGTTTGTTCATAAGTCATAGGTGCTTGTTTGCTGTTTTGTTTCCTGATGTGCTGTGAATTAGATTTATTGCATTTGTTAGCTTCTATACTAGTTTGTTTCGCATGTATTTATTTATATTCATTATTTATACTTTCTTATAAGCGCATGTTACCTAGACGTTTGCTTTTATTTTGTATCACTTAGTGGATTGCTTTTCTATATTTATATTTATCTTATATTTATATCTATGTATTGTATTTGTTTGTATTTATATTTATGTTATGCTTGTATTTATATTTTTGTACTCGTAGTATTGAGCATGTGCACTTGTATTTCTGTATATCTGTAGCATAAGTTATTGCATGTATCCACCATCTTTGTATTTAAAGTATTGTAAAGTGGCTTTGCCGTTGGAAGGAATAAATAAATAAGAACATCTGTGACAGAACAGACAGTCGAAGGAAACCTAGAAAGAGAACATTCAGTTGAACAACACCTGACAAATAAAATACAGTAATTGACGTTGACAACACCTCCTGGGGCAGCTGCCGATGGTACACATCCCCGCTGCACTTGAAGAACACATGAAATAGAACATTCAGTTGAAGAACACCCGCCACAGAACATTCAGTTGCAGAAAACCTAGACCCAAAAAATTCAGTTGAACAACACCTGACAGAGAAAATACAGTAATTGACGTTGACAACACCTGCTGGGGCAACTGCCGATTGTACACGTCCCCGCTTCACTTGAAGAACACCTAAAACAGAACATTCAGACGAAAAAACCAAGACTCAGAACATTCAGTTGAACAACACTTAGCAAAGAACATAGTGAGTGATGTTGAGAACATGTGCTAGGGCAGCTGCCGGTGGTACACGTCCCCGCTGCAATTGAAACAAGTGTCACAGGACATTCAGTTGAAGATAAGCTGTCACATGAACACCTGCTGTGGCAGCTGGCGGAGGTACATTTCTCAGCTGCACTTGTAGAACACGTGCCACAGAACATTCAGTTAGAGAAAAGCATACACAAAACATACAGTTGAAGAATCCTGCCACAGAGTATTTTTTGAAGAAACTCTTACACAAAACTTGAAGAACGCTAGCCTAAGAACATTCAGTTGAAGAAATAAAGCCATGGAATACACACTTGAAGAACACCTGACAAAGAACATATAGAGTGATGTTGAAGAACACCTGCTGTGGCAGTTGCCGGTCGTACGTCTCCCCATTGCACTTGAAGACAACTGAACATACAGTTAAAGCACACTTTCCAAAGAACATACAGAGAGGAAAATAAGTGTGGCCAGATCTACCTTGAGCCTGATATAAGTATATTTACAAAGGTTTGATTCTTGATTCAGCAGCCATTTATTACTGGTCAGTGAAATATGATCAGCGGAATTGTCAGTAACTCCAACCACTATCTGAAAACTTAGTCCCTCAATCCACACTAAGTTATACCGTCGTTTTTGACGAATTTCTTTTCCTCATTTGTCATGGTTATTCTTTTCTCTATTATTATTTTAGAGGGTCATGGGCCTCCCCTCTCTCTCACCTCCATCGCCCTTAACATTTCTAGTAATTCCTTATCTCTTTTACGGCTTTATAAAACCTTTTGGTACTTTGGTATTATACGGAGGCCACCCTTATACAGCGCGCTGCGCCGGCTATGTTATGTTAGGTTATCATAAATATGTTTCAAATACTTTCCTCGTTTCATCTTGGATCGAATGGTATCAGATGATTCATACTTTCGCCCGCCAAATCCTGTGAACAGGTGATGCGCGCACTCCAGTTAACGACCTGATCTTGGCTTAGGCTGGAGAAAGAATGCCGAATCTGGTATCGTTTGATTCCTAAGGAAACGAGGAAAGTCCTAATAACGTATTTATTATAACTTAACATGATCACTGCAGCACGCTGAATAAGGGTGGCAATCGGGTGTGGCCGCCAGCAGTATTGGTGATGCGTTCAACTAAATCCTCCCCTCGCCGACATCTCTGCCTTCTGGGAGGTAGAAAGCAAAGACCGATCATCATAAGTATGTCAAATTTGGACATTAAGTCAATTAAAGTATGTTCTTTAAATTATGAAATTATTTTTGATATCCTATAAAAAATTCTCGAAACATAGTTGCCTCCATATAATACCAAAGTACCAAGATTTTCAATAATTAAACTTTTACGTTTACATTGACGTTTCATTACAAGTGTTACAACTCACCTGCAGGGCGTGTGCCGCGCGGCAGAAGAGCACGGCGGGTTTGTTCTTCATGGCGTACGTGTCCACCGGCTCCTCAAGGAACACCGGGAGGTGCTCCGAGCTGAAGGGCAGATCCAGCGACCCCTCCAGCAGCTCCATGTTGTCTTCCACATCCTCCGGGTCCGCTGGAACTGAGGACAACTTTCTGTTTATAAAATTACCTTAGTTGTCATCGGAAGAATGAACTAACGGATTTCTTTCAAAATGTTTATTGTGACGATAGACACCTTGAACACACACAAATGCAAATAAATATTATTATTTGAATCACTCAACATAAAATATTTAGACTAATGAAAATATTAAAATTATATTGAAGTTTGAATTTTTATTTTTCAATTCAATGAATGGGGACCAATTATTTTACTGGACAATCTTTAAGTAGGCTTACTATGATCAAAAATATTAATTTATTCCGTCTCATCTTAAAAAAAAATCTGGTCGTTGTACCCCCAAGGAAGAAGGGGGCTAAACTGCGTTCTGAACTAGTAATGGTGGAAATCAGCAGAATAACTGTAGAGTGTCATCAACCGGAATCTATATGCTACGTGCCAATCACTCAAGACCTGGTACAGTAGGGGGACTGTGAAACTACTATCTCTATCTGTAATAAGACAATAATTTACATAAATAATTTTGGAATATGTATCTATCAACATATTATTGAAAAGAATATTTTTTTCTAACACTAACCCTTTCAGATTTTACCATTTTTGCAGTGAAAACCGCTAAATAAATCTCAGAACACCTGCTACTTGTTCACTTGAGAACTGCATGACATATGTTTAATTTTGCTGTCAATTTCTCAGATTCACAAATTTTTGCCAGATGGAGAGGTTGATGATGTTTTATTAGGCCTGTTGATTGGTGTGAACAATCAAAATTGATCGTCTTTCCTTTATATTTACTAAAACCTCTAAATTAATATCAAAATGCCTTCTTCTCGTACATTTAAAAAATTTGCATACAATATTTTGTTTGACTTAGCTGTCAATTTTTCAGAAGCGTTAAATCTCACCCGATGGGGTAGTTGATCTTCTTCAAATGATTTTTATTAAATTCTGCACTTTTCAACCGGCGATAATATTTAAAATACAGCTTTATTACCTCAATACTGACGAAGTTTCTGAAATGAGCACAATTACTTTTCCCCCAATACGAGTGGATTCTTTGATAGTTTACAATTCGTTTATCATGTCATTGATATTGGCAGTTTGAACGTTTTATAAATTAGAATGAGGTATTAACGCTAAAAAAATCTGCTTGACAACAAAGAAGGTCCCAGTAAAATTGAGTTCAGTCACTACTTGGGGATTTGATCTTCTTCTGCGAGCAAAGGGATTGTCAACTGAAGCATCCTGGTTAAAATAATGTCCAAGGTCAAAATTTAATTGTATTTCACTCTTACTTCACTTATCATCTTCTTCGTACGCCCTCTTTAAAGATGTCTCTGAAGGCGTCCAAGTGTCTATGGCATCTGGCTCACTGCATACGATGGTTATTCACGATATACTTTTCCCATTAACAAAATATAGTTCTTTTTGTAAATTTTTAGGAAATATTTTAATTTACTTTACCTTCGTTAGATGATGTGATGACAAAGAAGCAGCAAAAGCAAAGCACCAGAGTGCCAAACATGATCCTGTGTTAAATTTACATCTTGAGAAAATCACTTCTTGAATTTTGAATGTTCTTTCGTGTGAGCTTCTTTAAGATCCCTGCTTTCTTCCCATCCTTAGTGAGACACCTGAAACAAATTTCATGAATATTTATGTATTTAAGACTTAAAGCGTGAGAACTAATATGATTTGACTATGAGCAGAGGTGCCCACCCCCCCCCCCCTGGGGCAATGACTCACCCCCCCCCCCCCGGCTGATGACTCCCCCCCCTCCTTAACTGCGACCAACCCCCTCCCCACATCTGAGATATTTCCTTTCCGAGATTTTTCGTCCATAGCCGGAAAAACTATCATTTTCAGAATCGGCTGAACATGTCCTTCATTAAAAAAACAAATTCTTGAGGAGCAGGCCTAATGAAAAATACTGAATATTGTACCATTTGATAAGGGACAAAGGGAATTTTTCATAATACCTGGATGAGCAGGGTTCATTCAGTTCTCCATTTGTGATTCTTTCTTCAACAGTTTTTCCTGTCAAGGGTTTCCAAGCGGACTCACCCAATTCTTTTTCTCGATTATTTTAAAATTTATATTCAAGCCATTCTTAGTTTTGTACACATGTTACTTTCTTCAATGCTCTGTCCACTTATCGTGGCGCACTTTAGCGTTACACATAGGTTCCAAACACTTATATTTTAATAGTTTTTGATTTTTAGGCAGTTTAAATAACTTAACTATGAGCAAAATATAAATATGCTTAATCGGGTGATAAAGCCCGATGAACTCCACCGTGATTACGTCATACGATAAACTACAGTAGACCTAAACCACAAACTAAATATTTTAAAACATCTATGATACTCAAAAGTCACAAAACACGCAGGTGTCAGGTGTATCGGATAGGAAGGACTAATAGTAACCACTGACAGTGACAACTGCAACTGACTCAACTGACACAAAACCGAAGGGGAAGGAGTGAACGCATGCGTCGAAATTCTCCGAACCACGAGTACATCGCGCCACCGCGCGAATCTCGTTACCATAGCAACCACTAACTCAACGTTGCCAAACTTACATGTCACTGCCAAGAGCCCACACTACGTTTGGTAATCTAAAATCTCTGTACATCTTAGGTAGGCATCGTTCTGCATACATCCAAAGTTCTTGAAATATGGGTTTTAATTTAATACTGAAATTGAATTTCTTAATTTCACGTTTTTTAAAATTGTTTTATGATGCCCCCCAGACTGGCGAAAAAGTACTATTTTTCACCCCCCCCAGAAATTTCAATGACGCAGTCTGCGTCATGACCCCCCCGTGGGCACCCCTGACTATAAGTAAAGGATAGGGGATATATGTCACTGATATTGCACACATGTTTACCCTAGTAGTGGCGATTGTTCGCCGCATTAAACTTCCCTTAACATTTTATTTGTAAGACTTTCCTGTTTCAAAAATCTTTTCTGGACCTGTTTTGGCTTTAGTAACAACCCAGTTTTGGCATTTTGGGGAGAAATTTTGAATAAAGGGGAGGTGAGAAGTATTTATGCCCAGTATGTCAACCAATATTGTTCAATTGCAGAAATATATGGAGCAATTAAATGTTACTAGAGATCACCTACTGGTCAAAATTCAACTTGAAAATACTTGGATTTAGTGTTACTCATTGTCTGTTAAAAAATGTGACTGCATTTGTTTACATATTGTTGTTTTCCTTATCCGACATAGGAACATAAACCATGACATGTTAATTTTGTTATAGTTTCAAATAAATTTTTCCACAATTAACATAAACTGTAGTAAATTATGATGGTAATGTGTACATCTGCCGAAAAATACAATTTTATCGGTGCTTAGATTTTTCCTTCGTTGTATACAAGATAAGAAAAAGGGATTACAAAAAACATGTTTGCCTATTGATATATAGGTGTAGAACATTATACATTCATTTTCATCCTGAATAATGTTGATAATCTGAACTGGTTAGTTTGAATAAAGTAAAAATATTGTATGGAATTTGATCTGTATTGCCCAACACTTCAATTTTAAAGTAATCGTTTCGCAAAAGAATATTGAAATACAGAAATTTTAGGAAATTGTTCTAATTGCAAGATTAACACGATGTTTTTAAGCAATGTTTGGTTTATTTAAATGAGAATTCATAAGAATAAAAGAAAGGATTGCTGGAAATTGCTGTGTAGATTACTTAATTGTCTGTGTAGCTCATAGCTATAAAGATAAAATATGGTAAATTACATTTTGGTACAAAACGCAGTCTTATAAAAATATATTTTTTATGTAGTTTATAATTTATCAGTTTTGATTTCACAAATACTTGTATTAGTTTTCACAGTTAATTAGAATACTTACTGCATTTATCATGTTGAAGTGCAAAATTCCATTACACTCTGAACTTTTTACAGCAAAGTTACCATTTTTAGGCAGTTTTTACTGGCTGATAGTACCGCTTGGTTGGGTATTATCGTTATTTATTCAATATAAATGTTTTATTATAATGAGAAAAAAGTCTATAAGTATAGTTTTGTGACATTTTAAATACTAAAGCATACTCTGGCTATTGGATGCCATTTTTGAGTTTAAAAACCGTTGTCGTGTATTGAGAATCAAGATTCAAAATCAGTTTTTAATCTACTTACCTATATATTACCAATGATATGTTTTTTATTCTAATTGTGTTTCAATGCCCATCCATCCTTATCGTTCCACACTGGCAGACACGGCTGTAAAAGTCTTATCACCGGTTTTTCAGGTCATTAAGCTTTACGGACAATAATACTGTTTCCTCTCATGGACCAATAACAACACTGAGTACTAGGCTGTAAAACCAAAGTTCAGTTGAGTGGTAATCTCTTTAGCCTTGCCTATTTAGGAGGCAATTAAAAAGAAATATTTATAAAAAAACTAGAATTATGTTTATATTTTTCATTCATTTAAATAACAGTGAGTTATGAGGTACAAAATGATTAATAAATCTGAATAGGAATACAAGTAATATATTAAAAAGTAAGTTTAGTACTAGTGGTAAAAATGCCATCAGCGTTTAAACAAAACATTTTTTATAAATAGGTAAACAAAATTATGTTTGAACATGTTTTGATCAACTAAAGAGACACTATATAGCCTTCGGCATTCAGTAAGAAAATTATAATTATAATATTATGTAATTACATAACTATAGCAGAAAGTTAGTGAAACTTATACAAGCTTAAAAATATGTTCGTCAGGAGGTTATCCATGCGAGTCACAGGACTGAAACTTATTAAAAAGTAGACAATCAGACACTTTTAAATAATTATAAGGTCTTTAGATAATTTTTGAAAGTAACTATTAATTAAATTACTAAATTATCTTTCGATATAATTCAAGGAATCGTGCCCTAGATGGACCATGGTTTTGAATCCAGGCACCCAAAACCATAACTAGACTTCGCCTATCATAATAGTAAAGTAGTAAACGTGCCAAAATAGTAAGCTAGGTTACCAAATGTTTGGAAAAACCTTGTACTATGTAATCATTAATAGTCTATCATTAGTATTACACATCAGTAACACATTTATTTATTTTAGTACCTCACATACTGAAAGAATTTATTGAAAAACATACGAACATTCTTATTTCTCTCCCACTCTCTCATTCTGTCAAATTCTCCTCTACAATTTCATCAAGACGCTAACAACCGCCACCAGAGGACAGGCTTCTTGTTGACGGTTCCAAAGCCTAATCATGATAAACGACATGGGGAAGCAGCTTAAGCCGCTTGTGCCCCACTAAACCGCCGAGCAAACCTGGGTTTGTGTGGTGTAAATGTCATCCAGACTAATCTTAGTTTTAAATGTCCTAGTTAACTCGGCTTACAAAAGTAAAAACGAAATCTTTTTTCGATTAGAAAATTACGGTTAAAATTGTTTTTTATGTGTTGGTATTAAAGAAATACTTGGGTAAGATGTTGTACTTTTTTGTATAGGCGAATGAAATCAGATATGAGATGAGAGCGCTACCAACTGATTCCATTCTTTTTCCCTTTCATTCGGATTATAGTCTTGTTTTACCAAACGAGTTTTTATAATACATAAAAAGCACTGTATTACTGTACTACATCAAGGAACTTGCAATCATCGTTGCGTATAAATCAAAACGAATACCCGTGAGAGTAAGATGAATGTTATGTATTTGATTAGACCGGAAACTGAAAATCTTGGTTTATTTGCCAGGATCAATAGCCTAATAGCCTGCGAAAGTCGAGTCCAGTCGAGCAATTTACAGCAATTTCCAGAATCTTTGATCAATTTCGTTCAGGCTAGATCGGAACATTGACTAATAAAGATCGAATCTTTAGCAAGATGCGAACATTCGAGTTGTAACAAATGTAAAAACAAAATTAATAAATAAAAATACTTATATCAGGCAACACGACATGTACTAAAAAACCTTTTGGTTAGTTGTGGTTTTAGAACTTCTTTGATGACACTGTAATGATCCCTGATATTATTCGATGAATGCCTCAGATATCAACACCTTTTTCAGCCAAGCGGTCCTGAACGCTCGTGAATCAGTGACCCTCCGGCAAGTCCTTCCCCTGTTCGACCGCGTCTTATCTCTTCTGGTCGGTGAACTTCGTTTATGTCACACGTTTTCAATTTTCCTTTGCTTCGTTAAACCTCTACTCGTATGAAAATCCGGTGTGATTATGAAAAATCATGTATAATGAAGTAGGTAGTAAAGAATGAGATCATGAAAAGCTGATAGTTCCCCGTCAGGAACAACTGTGTAATATTGGCAAACACTTAATGATTTAAAACCTTAAACAAGAAAAATGAACTTTCTCTGAAAAAACATAGCCTTTCGGCAAAGTCGATAAAGTGAGCGAACTTGCAGTGTCTGAAAGCATTACTGGCGGCAACTTGCCTAAGTGGCCTTTTGTTTATTTACGAAAATTGCCGATAAAGAACCTTTAGAGACTTTGAACATCTGGTGGAGTTAAGAAAGCTCTCGAGAAAGTGCGCTATAACTTAAATACTTAAAGTGTTCTCGTTCATTTTACTGTCTTTTCAGCAGTAAAAACGAATTAAACTTCCGTTCAACAGTGTAATACGTGGAACTCAAATACTCTTTGTTCTATATTGGACGGAAATCGTAAAATTGTAATGAATGAAGTATAATGAATTGTAATAATTGTAATGTAATTGATACTGCATCATTTCAACTGTATATATTTTATGTTTGAGTTATTTGGAAACATGTTTCACAAGCGGTTTTTAAAATATTATTGTTATTATTCACTTTTATGATTAATATTTCAAGGCCAGGATTAATTATTATTGTATTTATGATTTTTCATTAAAATATATGCACTTGATCCGAATTTATTTTAATTTTGGCTAACTATTTATTGGAATACGATTTAAATACTAGAGTTAACAAGAAATTGCTTCTAGGAAAACGGTGCTTTTCAAACTACAGCTGCGAGGAAGCGCTGAAATTGTAAAACAAATACATATTACAAGACTTAATTCCTATTAGAGGAATAGAATAGGAGATAAAATAAAATAGATAAAATAGATTTACAATTAAACTACAAACCTGTTATTAATTTCATAGAATACTTAGTCGATACCGTAATAATTAGAGACATAACCGGGACGTTATTGACAAAATTCCAGCCACCACATTCCATTATTGGGGTTGACCACTTCGCATGCCTACGTGTTCCGCCCGACAACACGAGTTATTTCATTACTGGACGGCGACAAACTGGGAATGAATCCCGCAAGGGTTGCAAGGTGCTGTAATCATCCCTTACTCTATTATAATGTGTGGTATACCATTGACTATGGATGGTGAAACATTATTTTCTTTTCATTGGTAAAATGTATACATGTTCTTTGTCTTTTGTCAGAATTAAAGGAATAATTACAGCAGGTCAACCGTTTACTGATACCAACGATTATTCACGCTCCCAAAGGAGATAGAATAAGAATTTCCGCGAGAGAGACAATTTTAGATATTGTTACATACATTGGTCTAGTATTAAAACTTGTTTTCACCACACTACGACGAAATCACCTGTTTTACAAACGTCAAACGCGGACCGAAACACACTGTTTGCCGCCATAGGACCGAAAACGTTTGGGGCCCTTGGGCCAAAAGTCAGCTGATCGTTTATTTGCTTGAAACAACGTCAGAACATCACAAAATTATACGGCATTCAAGACAGGATAGTTGCGATCATATGATTTTCATAGCTATGTTTTGTTTTCAAGTGAGTCAAATAATAATCAGTTTTTTTATTATTTAGGGTATATTTCATTGTGTAGTGTGGTGAAAAATGGCGTTCGCACCACGGCCGAAAGGGTTTTGCAGCTCTCAATCGTTTCAAATTCTCGACTTCGTCTCGAATTCGAAAGACGATCTCGAGCCTGCAAAACCTCATTTTCGGTCCTTGTTGCGAAATATACTGTTACTGATGGGTTCCGAAAGTTTATGCAGCCTAAATAACATTAATAATTTTTTACAGAAACTGTAACCTAACACAAACTCATTTTATTCGTTCTAAGAGCCGTAATTATCGAAAATCACCATGTACAATAACCGAATTGTAAACACTGCTCAGGTGTAATTCAAAGAAAGGAATGGGAGTAATTCTGTTGAAAGGTTGACGCGATGTTTAGTTAGGAATGTTTAGCAAGGATTCATGTTTGACAAACAACGCGAAATTTGCACATCTCTTGTCAATCGTACATCTGCTTCATTCTGGCAGACCTATGTTATCTCTTCTTTTAACACGCATTTTCAGGAACATTATAATCACGAAAGTTAGAGCTCAACATTTACTGCATTTATATTTTAACGATTTGGGATGTATTATACCACCTCAAAGGGTAAATAATAGCAATAGTAAGTAAAGGTATTATTACTAATATGTTGAATATATATCGGTAACTTCTTCATTGATATGATAATGTAAAAATATGCAACACTGTCGAGGTCTTGTATATTGATATATAAGATAAGTATACATAATAATAAAAGAGATCGCTTAAAGAATAATTATTTATTTTAAATTAAATTGATGAAGTTACGAGCAACATCCACGCGTTCATCTAGTCTAGTCGAATATGATAAGTAAAAATATGTAAAAACAAAGCTGATGAAAAAATAACGATTTATAATATCTGTATTTAAAACCTTTTAGGCGTATTTTACAAAGAGAAAATATTGTAACGCACATTTTAGAGAATTGTATCTCATTTACTGTTTTTAGAATTTTACACATTTAGAATTTTTACACATTTTATCTGTTGCATTTTAGAGCTTGAATATATTGTATTGCTAAACGAGCAGCTGACAGCCAATATAGTCAGTTCAAATTATCTAGTCCGGTAATGAATAGGAAAGCGTTCGGCCAATCAAAACCGCACTCTGTTCTTCCGCTTAGACGATTATTCATGTTTCAATCACAACCGAATACAAGTTTTAGTGTTTTAAATTTATCATAAAATATTCGATAATCCATTACAGCGTTTCATATAACGATTAAAAAACATTAAAATCAGCCCGTCGTTTCATCAGGCCTGCTACACCATAGACCGTAATTTCCTGTAATGAAGGATGGAACCCCAAATTTCAGAATATTGTATGGAAAATATTTCCTGAAAGTAGAGCGGAAGACTCAAGTGTCTTTAAAGGTAACTCTTGGGAGAAAACTGAAGGTAGGAAAAGAGCTAATTCAAAAGCTCTCGAGGAAGCGACTGAGACTTAAAGCTGTTAGTTAAATATTTGAAACATGTTTATAGAAATGTGTCATGCGATACTCTCATTAGTAGTTATTGTTCATTATAATTTTGTCCTACTTAATAATTCTTTAATTAATTAATTACCTTTGAGAAAAAAGGCTTCACAAAAGACAAATAACAACAAGGACACCCGCTGGACCAAGGCTGTAGATTAATATATTATATTAATTACTCGCTGTTGCCCGTGGCTTTGCTCACGATAAAAATTTACAGCTGATCTTAATTCTGCTATTTTAACTGTCAAATTGTAGTATCCACAGCTGTTTACATTTCGGTATTTGAATGTTTACATCCTTATAAAATGTAAACATTGAATCTAAGCACGTTCACGGGGCGTAGCCCGAGGGGATTTTAAGGAAGTAAATAGGCCTATATGTTTCCCAGGTTCAAGATCTACCTCTGTGTGAAATTTCAACCCAGTCTGTTCAGTATTTTTCGAGTTTAGTTGTCCCATACATACATACATAGACACATACAGAAACCACCTCTTCTTTATAATAGTACAGATGAAATATCTAAAGTAAAAATATAAATAAAATGCATTTCAAAATATTATAACCTCCAATTATTCGAAACATGTTTTGTGCACATAAAGAATTTAATAAACTGCATCATCCAGTATAGAGTTGCCGTCATTGTGAACCTAGCGAAGAAACTAAAATAATGGTATAAAATATTTCCCAATAAAATCCATCGTGACCCATTTGTGATATTATTGAGTAAACTCCATTTATCGCAGAGCAGAGCATTGCTGCTACGGATATTAGTCCGAGAGATTTTTCCGTTATGAATTGAATCATAGTTTTCATTTGCTTGCTTTTGTATTCTGTATTTGTATGTTTGAAATATTTAGTTATCCAATTATGAGTAAAATCTGTTTTTAGACGAATTTCACAAAAAAGAAAATCGTGTACTTCCTAGGGTGGCATTGAATTAACGTTCGTTTAGTTCTTAACATTTTAAACCTTTTTTAAGGTTTCAAGAAAAATTAGCATCGGTTGAACTTAAAAAATATTTCCTAGAATAAATAGCTTAATTGAAAGAGTTTTTGCCGTAGAAACAACTAGAAATAATGATTATGACTAATTTTTCAAAGTATAAACGTAATATCAAAGTGAAATTCTTGCTATGTACTGCGTTTTGAAACACTTATATTAAATCCAAAGCATCAGTAGTAAAGAAGTATATCCCCGTCACAACAGACCTGCGTACACTAAAAATTTATTTAATTAATCTAACGAAAAGGTTACAACGGTCTCGTGCACAGGTCGTAGTGCCCAAGCCGTTACTAGAGTGCTATGGCTTCTTAAGCACCTTCATTTCAAAGAAAATCCTTTAAAATGCTCAGTGCTTATTTTGATATAAATTAATTTATACTGTTTTGAACTCAAATGTAAAATATTTATTAGTGAACAAAACAGAATGACCAACGACGTAAAAATGAAATTACAATAACTATGAAAAATTTTACAGAAGCAGTAATATTTACCTAAAAAAACCCAATTCAGTGGGATTAAAAGGTTTGATAAATATGCAACTGGAGGTGTGAAGTTGTAAAAGCGTCAGACGGTACTTTACAGCACAGTTTGTCATGGTTATGGGGGTGACAGCGCGGCGTGGACGTAAACTTGCCCGGCCTCTCCCCATAATTGGACCTCGGTGTCATTTTTTACGGCGAGGTGGAGATAAATTCCCGCTGATCCTCGAGTGCTGCTTATCTGCTGCAAAGCTCAGTATCGTATGAAATATCGTAGATATCCATCATAAAAGGAGATTAATTTAATTCTTGAATAAATTTGGAAATCTTCGAGTGATTTAAAACTTGATAATAATATGGATTTATAAATTTTATTTTAGGAGTTAATTAGATAGATCTAGTCTCTGCCCTGAAGTCTTTAAGAGGTAAAAATATGCAACCCTGCCTCCTAAATTTACAGTCGAATTAGTTAAAGTTACATTTCAACGAGGCTTTGTCCTTGTTATGCATAGTTGGTGATTAAACGTGCATATAGTTCTTATCATTCTATTGAATATCATTTCGGTACTTTGGTATTATACGGAGGCCACTATTTTTAGAGAGGATTTTTTAACTGTATGCAAAAAATAACTATATAATTGGAGAGGACATTCTCTGATTGCCTTACTGTCCAAATTTGACATGATTACGATGAGCGGTCTTTGTGTTCTAACTCCCAGAAGGGAGTGATGTCGGCAGGTACAGCGTCACCGCCGCTAGCGGCAACACCTGATCGCCACCCTTATACATCACGCTGCGGCGGTTATGTTAGGTTAGGTTATCATAATTATGTTAGTAGGACTTTCTTCGTTTCATTACAAATCAAACGATACCGGATAAGTCATACTTTCGCCCGCCAAATCCTGTAGGCAAGTGATGCACATACTCCGGTCAGAAACCTGACCTAGGCCTACTTGGAGGGGATTTGGCGGGCGAAGGTATGACTCATCTGGTATCGTTCGATTCGTAACGAAACGAGAAAAGTCCTACTAGCATATTTATGATAACCTAAGCTAAAATAACCGCCGCAGCGCGCTGTATAGGGGTGGCCTCCGTATAATACCAAAGTACCAAAATTTCAAACTAAAATGACAACCTTGGTAGTTACTCTAAATCAAAGAAAGGGGTTTGATGTAGTGACCAGACGTACATGGTTGGGGCGTGGGAAATGGACTATTAATATTATTTCCAATTTATACAACGGAACTGAACAATCGGATGAAATGAACAATCGGATCTTGATTCATTCAATTGCATCAGTTACGAAACATGTCTCCTTTTTTGTGGTAGAATTAGTTACAATTTCGAATACACCTACAGCCCATTAAGATTATTGAAATTACAAAAAAAAATTAGTATTGGAAACGTAAATAAGTCAAAGCATTAATTATATCTTGACTCAACTATCTATCAGCTACCTAATTATAGACTATTAGATAGAACATTGGATAATGTTGTAAAGTATATAGAAAAAGCTTAATCGGGTACATTATAAGTCTTGGCATGAACGTGGATTGAGCCTTTTTATAATATTTAGTGTATTCCAAAAGTCTTAAAATACACACCAACTGAATCTATAAAAGACTACATAAAAATAGTACAGACCTATCGTTGACCCAACTTGAAGGATATATCAAGCCCTAATGCTTTGTCAAGAATCATTAAACCTTTTATTTTATTTGTATTTTTCATCAAACATTTACATTTATTGGGAAAAAATAATATCCTTGATTTGGTGTCATGTAGTTAGTAAATTAATCTGTATCATGAACAGGCGAGTAAAAATTTCACACTATTACTTCATCTTTTCCATTTCCCCAGCCTTGAAACTTAGGTAAACACTCGTCTCCTTTGTTAAAATTCTAAAATTAATTCGGGAAACGCACCTGCATAAATGGACTATTCATTTAAAAAACAAAGCGGTCTGAAATTAATTACTTTTGTTGCTTGTGATAAGGGTAAAATACATTTGCATACTGTTTGTATACGCAGAATATTCAGTCCGCCACCTACAATTTATCTTGTGATCTTAAGTGATAAAGGTTGCTCGGTTTTTCCAGGATTAAATTTTAAGCCTTGATGATTGTTTTATAATTTAAATGTAACAATTTATTATTTATCTAAATAAACAGACAACTTTTCATAATATATATATTGTACCTTCACAGAAAAAGTTAGTTATTTTGTTATTTTTTAACTGCGTATTTTTTATTTACAAAAATTTATTGATAATGGTAAAATATGATAGAAAAGATTAGCACAATTTAAAAAGTAAGAGCACAACATCAAACAGTATAAATTGATTGGTATTTAATAGGAAATTGCTAATCGGACCATATAAAACGTATAATTACATGTCAAAAATTAGTACATTTAAATAGTAACAATATTCTGCTAACTACATGTTACTAAATGTACAGTTACTAATTAATCCAGTATAACGATGAGAAATCCCGTTCACTCATGGAAAAATAATTGCAAGAAGACTATTTCGGTAAGGCTATACTCCGAAAATTATGTATTTAAAAATATCCGAAACCGGCCAAAGTTAGTATTGTTACGTAGATCACAATTTCGAGAATCGTTTTTGAAAATCTTGTTTAGTTTTTAAGATATGCTTAAACGGAAATTCTTCCCTGTTCGTGCAATTTTATGGTTTCTTTTCCTTATATCTCTAGTTCCAAATAAAGTTTGCAGATAGTTTCCAAATAAATACTGGGTGATTTAATGGCTTTTATTCAAGCCTAAAACGAAATAATAATGGTTGAGCTAAAACAAAATAATAATAACAAATTGTTTTTATTTTTACATTTTATTAAAATAATAATAATAAATTTTAGCTATAATGAAAATCGGTCTTGATCCCATACCACCCGGTAAAAAATACACAAACACGGAAATATCTACCTTTATATCGAACTGCTATGGTATGACAATATTTGAATAGGGGTAATATACCACTATTCATAACCTGGTATACTTTTTTACCTTATACGCGCACCCCCGTCCTTACTTTCATCCTTCTTGAATGTTAAAAGTGTTCAAATGCCAACCCTAATCGACTGTTTGACTTGGCCAAGCTAAAGTTTAAACAGGGCCCGCATTATGCTTTTGACGACTAGAATGGCATGAAAGTAATTTAGTTTGCGCGTCAGAACCACTTGTGTATAGCCAACGCTGTTATGTGAATTCTCAAGTTTTTATTTATTTATTTGTTTTCTACGGTATAAACCACTACATAGAAGAAAAAGCATACAATGTAATGCATAAGATGGCACAAAATAAATGTAAGAATGCGATATGCTTGACTGGCAAACAAAATTAATATATTATATTAAACTATAATAAAAATGACATACAGTAAACATAACAATAATAATATAATAACAGTAATATAAAGGAAATTATTACAAAATATTATAATACAGTGAAGGAGACAATAACACTAAATGAATATGAGCAATGGCAACAAGAACAAAGAGGGGATGACACAATAGAAATACAATATTAAAATATGTAGATGTAATATGCGCTGTATTATTTTACTTCTAGAGAGAAATTTATCATCCTTACGTTGATTATAAAATGTTTACTTGTAATCATCGCATAGCATAGTATTACTAGGATGTCCACATAAAAAAATTATTATCAATCGAAATTTACTAAAAAACCTTATTACATGCTCCAGGCACGTCAACATACAAACTGTTGAGAACATTCTAGGTTTAAGAGAAAATTAAACATTCATCTAACAGTCCCCAAATTGATATTGCCATCAAATAGTAGCGTAGTAGCTTATGAACTCGCAACGGTGTTGGAGTGCTAATTGGTGGTATGTTAGCCTGTCGTCGCCAAAGGTGATGACTCCGAGGAAAGGACCTTTGATTAAGAGGATTGTAAAAAGCGACATCATGGCCCACCCAGTCCCTTGGGGAACTGTCTTGTGAGCCAAGAGAGTACGTTTTGCGAATAACGTAGTTTCAGAGTTTCCTTTCAAGCAAATTTCAAGCAAATATGTTTAAATAGTTTCACCTTGGAATGTATGATTATGTAGGGAAAAATATGAATGGAGTAAAATAATTTATAATCTAGTATTCTGGAGAAAATTGCTTGAAAATCCTTATGATTGCAATTAGCTGAAAATAGTAATGCTTATTTGGAAATTAATTATCGTTATTCCAGAATATCGAGTAACAATAAAAGATATCTGGATTTTAACTATCTTAAAAATATTTTGAACAAATATCTGTGAAATGTTAATAACATTTAAGATACTTTTTAGTGCTTTCCGTCTTTAAAATTGGTTGCTTTTAAGACTAAAACAACATTTAACATCATAATGAATTGGAGATAACTAAAATTGTATAGGACTTTACCGCAGCAGTCTCAGTATTGACGTGAAGCTGTCATGTTTTATTGCTCTATCTGATAGTTTTAGCACAGTTTTTTGTTGTTGTAATATTCTGACGCAGACAATTAAAGTTGGACGTATCGATAAAAACTGACCTGTAAGAAGTAGTAACAGGTGTTGTACAAAACTTAAAGACATATGTTTGTTTTTATCAATGGATATTGAGAAATGTTTACACCATTTCGCTTTGACAATATCTAGTTTTACGACAAAGGATGTTTACAATTGCGCAACATTGTGCAAATAGAGTTGTATCTGTTGAATACAGAGGGTTGCAGATTACGAGGAAACAATGGGGAAACCTTTTTGTTGCAATCGTGCATCAGTTTGTTTCGTTTAATCAGTAAGTAAAGTTTTTGGAAATTGCTTTTTGATACCTACACAAATTTTGTCTAAGCTATACAACAGTTTTTCATAAAATAAAAGCTAGAAAACTGGTATCAATATAATATACATTCTTGTCGCAAAAATTAAAAGTAGGAAGATTTTTGAAAATTTATCAGCCTAAAGATCAATCATTAAAATGTGTGTGTTTTTTTGTTTGCACTCTTTTATCTTATATTAAAGAAATTACAAAAAGTATGAAATAGGTTCGACAGTTTATTGGTGGCTTGGTTATACTTCAGATACATTTCAATCAGTCAATCTGTGCAGTGCTGCTGTCAAATCATACATTCCCTTCTGCCTCTATGGGATCATCCAATGACGTCAACTGCTTAAAACGATGTAAGCCCTTCATGAACTTCTCTAATTATTGATACCAATACGACAAACCTTGTAATTAAACTTCAACCCTTTTGTTGAAGTTTTTATCATAGTTGAAATTATAGAAAATGTATCTAACAACTTATTTTATATTAATTCATCAATGTTTGCTTGGTGCTTGATTTTTACACACCCCCCCCCTTTTACTGTTGTCTTGGCTGAGTTCACAATGTCTGTAAAAACCAATTATGTGATGAACACCAAGATTAAATCGTACATGAGACAAAAAACTTGCCACATTAAAACCAATGTAAAAGTTAAATCTGGAAAATCTTTTTTATTTAATAGAGAGATTCAATCATATTTATCTATAAAGCTAGTATTTTTAATGATGAATATTGTTGTTCAGCCTCATGTTTCCCTTAAAAAATAATGAGGACCTTGAAAGATAGGACAAAAAAGTTTTGTCTATTTAATACAAAGCCTCAAATCCCACAGGCTGGTGTCACAAAAAGAATATTTTATTTCGTCGTTTATTTCCATCCAGACCAAACGAGCGACGCACCTGCATTTGTTTTCAGTTGTCGGTGTTTTAATGTTAATAAATCTGTTTTAGCTCTTATATATGAATACTACGAGTATTAATAATACTCGTATTATTTTATACTAAACTCCTCAGCAAATATTGTTCGACCAATGTTAAACTGTAGATCCGGGAAAATATATAATTTTATTTGAGTGCTCCTATAATCGTGTTGTATAGTTTATAGAAAGGTTTGCTTAAACGTCAGTTTTATAGTCTTTGAGGTGAAGTATGAGGAAATAAAAGTAGACCTCAAATATTACGAATAATAGCTTATCGGAAAAATATAAACATTGCATTAGGGTTTAAAGTTTAAAAGCAAATTTAAATTAAAATTTGACTATGTGGGTTTTGACGATATAATTATTTGTTTAAACTTTTATATTTAACTTGGTAAATGCTGTGTGTTGATAATCATGTTGATTAATGGTACCTTGGCCTCTAACCACAACACCGCCACAACCGCAACACGGCGTGATCATGACGGCGAGGGACGAGCTGCCATTAGCCCGTTGGTTAGACCCACATCCACCTACTGCTAATCCGTATTAGTCATTTTTTATCTGGCATTGGGAAGTTAATAAATAGCCTGCAGTTTTGGGACTTAAAAACTATAAGATTTGATTATCAAAATTTACTCCGACAAAAAAGTTCAATTGATATTTTTGCTTATAGAAAAAAGATTCTAAGGTCGCTTATCTTTGTGTTTATGTTTTATTTCTTAACTCTTTGGAGGTCTCAACTTCAAAAATGGTGCACCACGAAAGATGATGATTTTTCTAAAGGACGTATCACATTTCTACTTTCTATTCATCTTGTATACCCGATGGCAGGTTTTCGGAATGTTGTTCGTGTTAAGGCGAGAAGGTGTGTGTTCGAGGAGGGAGGGATTGTGAGCGGGTCCCCGCTTTGACAGGTGGTAACATTGTTGACATAACATCTCATCTTTGAAACCACCGACAGAGAGTATTTGTTCTCTCAGTCAAACAGTGGTCACTTTTAATCAATTGACTCACATACGAATACACGAAAATTATGAGGTTGATAAGAATGAATGAATGTAATTATTTACCATATGAGAACTTAACAGTGTGTAAACGATTTTTAATCCTATGTTAATGTGTAAACTGCTACAACATGAGATAGATTGATATAAATCGTTAAGACTCATAGAAATTTTGTCAATAATTTTCTACCTCGTACTCAGAATATCATACCTCGTTGTAATTTTATGATGAGTATGTTTTTTCTATAAAACCCCAGTTATATTCGTTCCAAAGGTACGAATAAAAATATTATACTTAAGGCTATATTTACACTTGAGGTATAAAAAAGATTAAATCTAATGGGTAAATTAAGTAATTCAGTTTAATTTAATTTTTTTTTATCTAAAGGCCTTAATCAGTGACAAGACTACAAGATCGCACCACTACCTTCCTCCACTCATCTGTCATTCATACTTGGCTTAAAATACCTACCTGGGTTGGTCGCCATTTCATAAAAAGTATAAAAGTATAATCCCTTAAAGCTTTATTAACTAATTTATCAGATTTTGCATTTGTTATTGTTACCACTTTGAAAGTCTATTATATTATTCAAAGTCTTCATCTGTATGCTAAAATCTGTACAGGTTTCAGTATGCTAAAATCTGTACAGGTTTCAAATTAACTGTAAGTTTTATTTAATGTTAAATAAAAGTACCAACCTTGTATTTGGTCGAAAGAACAAAGACTCTCGGTCGTCGGTTTCACA
The DNA here is from genome assembly GCA_035578135.1 of Flexamia atlantica. NCBI lineage: Eukaryota > Metazoa > Arthropoda > Insecta > Hemiptera > Cicadellidae > Flexamia > Flexamia atlantica. The sequence continues at coordinate 60,807,069 of JAQJVK010000003.1, read as the reverse complement.
GATTAGATATTTTGTCAACAATGTTTACCTGTCAAAGCAGAACCCCCTCACATTCCCTCTCCCTTTAAACCCACATCTCCTCACCCTAACACGAACACATTCCGTGTAACCATCTCCACTAACGCACCTGAGCCACGGTTTAGAACGCTGCCTGTCGCAGTCCCGTGGAGCAGTAGGCAAAGCGTCAGTAAATAAATATGTACACGTCAAATATGCGGAGGTATAAAGTAAATGTTATATGTGAAGGTTAAGGCTGTTATATATACCTAATATGTTTATTTAATCACTAAACTTTGGAGATCTGGAAGGTCAATTTGGATATCCTCAACCTGATCTAGCAATAAAAAAACGCGTATACAAAGTGTTCATGAGAAAAACAGTTGTTGGCATCTAATGTTCTACGTATTTGCATAAAATAGGCCCAAATGAAATGGTTTTTAAGTTTTAGTTTCCAGTCTCCTTGTAATAAATATTCTAATCTATTAAGAAATCACCTTTAAACCTGATCCATGAATAGAGGCAATAAAGGATAAAATACAATGATTTAATACCTTAATACAACTAGGTATACATTCAAATCCCGATTTTCTAAATGAACAAAACAATGTTATAAGAATTAGGTTCTGAAATAATGGAGAAAAATAGATTTTTCTCGCTTATTTGTAATGAGACTTTAATTCGGACACTTTTTGGCTTTTTAATTTTGTTCATATTATCATTGATTATAAAAGGAAAAAAAGATAATCCAAGCGATGATAAATTTTGAAGCCAAAACATGTGATCATATGATACAAAACTTGGCACATTATGGTAAAGAATTATGGTATTAAAGAAATAAAAAATACCTTTTCATCCCCTCCTTTTCGCTCCTAGTTTTGACGATTTGAAAAACAAAATCGCTTTTTAACCTTGTACCGTATTTTAACCCAGTAGAAGAAAAAATAATCCATTTCAGGGATAAAAATCTTCAGCGTGAAATCACACTCCTGGCGCAATCTCTAGTGACGAGTGTTGAACTAATTTCGCGAGTGCTCAATTTATGGCTTCAAAACATCTGTAAGCATGAGCAGTGTCCTTTTAATTATAAAGTCAATTGTATTACAGTAACTAAAATGCTATTCCTTACGTCACAGCATTAGGTGGGTGACAAACAATTGAAACTTCAGCTGTGTAATCAACTTGATGCTAGAGACAGCTGGGCTCCTCTATTTGAAAGTAGTTGAACATATTCCCAACGGACAGTAGCACATTAATTACTTCCGGAAAGATGAAGCTCGTGTGTAACCTCCGTCTGGGATGAAAATGTATCGTGGTTATCCCTAATCGGCCAATTATTACTCTCACCTTAACTGATGCTATATTTTTACCCAATAGGGTAATAAATCTGGGATGAAACCGGAAAGGAGTCTTCCGTTGACGTCACTTTAGCTCAGTCTAATAGAAATCAGATAACCTTCGTAATACATATTACTATACTAGTAAAAAAATCAAAAACGCTCTTACTTTGCAATGACCAGCCGATTTTGTGAAGAATGTAATAATAATAATAATAATAATAATAAAGTAATATAAAGTATAGTAATATAGTAATATTTTGTGAAGAAGTAAAGATGTCTCTAAGGTAAAAAAAAAATATTTTAAACGCTACCAGCGCACTCATTTACCCACCTAATGGTGTGACCGAAGGGATAGTCAAATCTTTAACAATATACTGCCATTTGGATAAAGTACAAAGTAGAAAATTGATACTTTGTTTTAAAACAAATATTTCTGTTAATATGCTAGGTTTAGAGTTGTTCTATTTGACAAAAAAACATAAAAACAGAAAATTATTTTATTTGGACATAATATGTTTTATGTCCAAATTAAATGCCTAACTTTGTAGGTTATTGTTGTTGTTGTACAACCTAGTTAGTGGCTGTGTTCATCCAAATGTAAGAATTTTAATAAATATAATTTTTGTCAGATTGAATGTTCGTGAATATATTATAGTACTCAAGTTCCAAAACTGTTTTACTTCATCCTGCTGGGTATTTATTACCTTCTCAAACCAGATTAAAATGGATGAATACGGATTAGCAGTAAGTGGAAGGTGGTGGCTAATGGAAGCCAGTCCCTCGCCGTCTGCCATGATCACGCCGTGTAGTGCGGTTGTGGCGGTGTTGTGGTTAGAGGCCAAGGTACCATTGCAACTCATGGACAATTAATTGTTGCTTCACGTACAACTATATTTTAATGAAGCATAATATATTATATTTTCGAGTTTGTAAGCATAACTTATTAGGTTATAAACTTATTATTTTACTTCATTTATTACTATACAAATCTGGTGTAAGAGAGTCAAAAAATTGAAATGTCTCGGATATTATGATTATACACTTGTTGAGAAATTAAGCATTCATCCTGTTTGTGACTAATTGTACATTACCTTTGTATTTGGTTACCTAATAATTGTTAATAACCGAAGAAAATTATTGCAACGAAATGCCCAATGAAAAATTCTCTTCAGAGGAACTAATTACAAACCAATAATTGAAGGAACAATTAATATGTAGGCAAGTACATTACAAAACGTCTATGTACTGCAATTAAAACTCGCAACAGTATCATCAGTCAAACAAATCGGTAAGTCCTGAAAACCCAAATATATTTACTTTGGATTACGTGTATTCTTTAAAAATAAATACATGTTTTTGTTTTCTTTTCTTGTTAAGTTATTATTATTAGTACATAATAAATAAATTTTTAGTATCATTAAATACATTTTAGAAGTTAGTATCTTAATATACTGTAACTTGAACACTGCAGAGCTGAAGTTTAAGTATATTGTTCAACTAATGTAAACACGATGATCGGAGCATTCTAATAAAATACTCTATCCTCACTGAAATACCAATCTGAATTAGTTTAACAATTTTTAGTAGAGTTTTGGAGATAAAATAATAACATTAATACTAAATCTAAAATCAGATTTCTTATTATTAAAGTACTAACGGGTCAAAACAAAATGCAGGTGTTCCCCACATTTATTCGAGGGATGAAAATTAATAACGTAAAAATATTCTCTGTATGTCACCAATTTTAGCCTTTGGGATTTGAGGGGTTTGTATGAAATAAACAGAACTTGTTTCCCATCTCAATTGTTAAGGTCCTAAATATTTGTTAAATGGAAATGTAATGCTATACAACAATAAATAAGAAGTAGTTATACCTACAAGTTATATAGATAAATAAATATGATTGAATCTATATTAAACATATCATAATTCCTCATTTTCATGGAGAAATCAGAACCTTTACATTGCTTATATGTAGGAAGGTTTTCTTGTCGATCATATACGATTCCAACGATACGATTGTTCTAAACTAGGTGGTTAGAACATCATTTAAAGATGGTATACGCAACCGAGACATTAGTAAAGATAGGGGCATTAAAAGCCAAGCACAAATATAAATTAAATTATAAAAATATTATTGCCGGATACATTTTTTATAATTTAAACTACATAGTAAAAATGTCAATAAAAGATTTTCTGTTTAATAATGAAGTTTATTTTATAATAACAAGTGAAGTTCATGTAAAGGGCTCTCATCGTTATGAAGTTGACGTGATCATATAACCCCGATGAGGCAGAAGGGAATGTTTGATTTGACATCAACACTGCTCGGATTGATTGATTGAAATGTACCTACTGATGTTTAACCTGGTTGCCAATATACCGTCTTACTTCTTGTTAGAATTGTAAAAGTACAAAAATAAAATAAATACATAATTTACATTACAATGTCTGATTTTCTGTCCACTATATTTAAAGAAATTTTAAACATTTAGTTTTCTTTGGTCAGATATATTTTATATTTCAGTTTAGATAAATTTTACAGAGCTAAACATTGTCGGATTGTCTGTCCCATGTGTGTCGAGTCCAGTAGAGTAGATTATAGTTCCATTCTCTAATGGAAATCCTGATCACGGATCTTTGTCTGAAACTATTGGAACATAGGAACTGCATCGGCCCAACACATTGTTGTTTCATAATCAGGACTCCATAGTTATCGGTGCTGTCCTGCATAGCATTAAGGGGTGGCTGAAAAGGCATTTGTTTGTATTGACAAACCAATTACGAATATAGAGAAAGACTTTGACAGATAACTATCGTGCTTGATAAACTATTTCGTGCACCCTGACCAATTTGAGATGAATTTCCTTGGTATAAGAATAAAGTTATTCCTTACCTAAACTTAACTCAAATGAGTGTTAAGTATCATACAACTAAGCTATGTTACTTATATATTAAGAACAAGAAGTATAATCATAATTTGTAATGATTTTATTTACATTATTGACAATCAATGACAGTTTTATATTAAACCATTGTTGAATATTATTATTTTCTGAATGTTAGATTTGCAGATGAAATTTCAAAATCGGCCAACAGGATTGTTATGAAAAAATTTGATTAAAATACAAAAGGGAATTCAATAAATTTCCCATATTTAACCATCTATGGTTCTATTTAAAAATGGTTTATTTTTATCAGTGAGAAGTATTTTTACTAAAGACCTATTAAATGAAACAATGGTGTGTATTTTGAAGAACTCTTTGACGTAAATTATTATAGTCAACTTTTTGTAACTAAAGGCAAAAGGTTGAATTCGGTTTGATCAGGTTTCCAAGTAGAATATTACCAACATAACGTGGTAAACGAAAACTAGCCTTGCGGTAAGAAAGACTCTTTCGGAAAAAATAAGCCATACGAAAGAGGAAGTCTATTTCGACAAACAATCTAATCATAGATAAAAATAATAAATCACTTTTTCAGTTTGTATAGTTACTAGATGAACTCTCTAAAATTAAAAGTGTTGAAAATTTAAATTTATTATTTAAAATAGTTTTGAAAAGATTGTTTTTTATTAATTTTTTTAATTATTTCAGATTATTATGAATAAATTCAGTTTGTTGCAAAACCAGAGTTGACAAAATTAGACTGCTATGAAAGCAGCCTAATAATAATCAAGTCGTGACGAAGTTTATATAAATTAATACGGTTAGAAAATCAAATGTGAAAAAGAAAAACTGGCTTACTTGAGTCAATTTATTTTAATGTCCATAAACAATTACTACGTTATTTGACCCGGCTGCACATCCATGCACCTTTCACAACACGACGTAATCATGACAAACGGTGAGGGATTAGCTCCCATTTAGCCAGTTGTGTAGACACCACCATCCACTTATTACTGCAAATCCGTATTTGCCTGCCACTAATGTACAACATGGGATTAAACCAGGAATGTTGTCCTATTAAAGGAGGTAGATCGTTTCTTCTTTTAGATCGTACTGTACAGGATTTCCCTTTTCTATACTTTAAAATTTGCATTTATATTGTATTGTAAATAATAAAGTTTACATGTGCTACGGTGTATGTATTTATGAAAGGTTTACTGTAAATATCAAATATATAAATAAATAATCCATCGCCTAGTAATAGTTCATCCGGTAGTTGCATTAAATGTCGAGGTCCCTATCTGAGCAAGTTCATAATAATGAATGTGATGTTGATTGTATTTTCTGTGATAAAGGTTATATTTGATATAAATTTATTTAATACATTTTTAAACCATTAAAATATTCAATTTCTTCCATAAATAAATGGCTTCCATGAACAAATTATAACAACGATTCAGATTTATTACATTAGGCCTACAGTATTTTCTATAACGTTCAAAAATTATGTTTCAGATTTATTTTGATTTAAGAACAGTAATATATATATAGAATTAATATAAATATTTTAAACAATGCCTGACTTACGGGATATTTGACTCCATAAAATTCTTCTCCTGAACCGAATAGAAGACCCAAGGGAGTTGTGGAAGTGGAAACTGCTGATTCGAATCTAGAATCAAGCGACGAATATATTTCTCTAGTGACAGTCTTCCTTCACGCAAGACTGGCTTTTTGTTTGTGGAAGGAGTTGGAAACTGGCGCAATCTTGAACTTGCTACTAAATATAGCATTGATTTGTAATCTAAGTATATATTGATAGGCAGCCATCCCTAATGTAATTTTATAAACGATTTAAACTCAAAAAGGCATTTTTATAGTCAAACTTACGGGAATGTTATCACTTAGAAAAATGTTAAATATTTGCATGTTACAAAGCAAATCACAAAAAAAACAACGTAATATATCTCTAGCCTATATAATATATTTTTATAGATTTGTTAGTTGTTATGAAGCATTTATAAAAAATCAGTCTTTATATTTTATTTGATACATTTTGCCAGTTAAATTAACAATAACATTTCTTATAATATCGAGTTTCTTAAAAGAAATTTAGTATAAACCTTATACTATTACTATGAACAATGTTCGTGTGTGATTGCTCGCTTTTATATGCAGCTATCTTCAAAGCTGAAGGTTTCCTTCAAAGTTAGAAAATAATTAATCACTGGTTCAAAAACGTGATGATCTCAGCAGGTCATGTCACCAATGAAAAAAATATAAATTTGTCAATAAAACATTTATTGGTTATTCATCCGACATGTGGTCATTTGGATTGCAACATGGGCAACTAAGTAACAATGGCAAATGTAAAAAACTGATTTAAGAGCTTTACAGTGATATAAAGGGTTATTCAAAAAGAAAGAAATACTTTTTTATGAATTCAGTAAACCGGGCTTAATCAACAGAATAAAATAAATACTACTTTTAGAAAGAGAAAATTTCAGTAAAAAAAACAAGAAATTTCACCCCAAGATTCACACAGCAGACATCAGTTCTGTAGGAAGATTCTGACCATACTTTTCTAAGGTACATATCCACATCAACATTTTCTTCAGCCTGTTACGCGCTTACTAAATTCCAAGGGAGTCAATGGTAAGGGAGGAGGGGTAAAAATTTAGTTCATTAGGTACCCGCATTATTACTAACATTACGGGTATAAATTATTTTGTTTCAATTGTAATGAGTTTTAAAAGTGTATACTTTTTTTGGAATAATCCTGTATATTCTGAAACTCTAAAAAGGATTAGGGCAGGGCAAATTGTAGAACGAGAAAAAATAATAAACTACCGAGAAATGCTCGGTCCAACGGGCACTAACTAGATCAATGATGGCTATGTGTGTTGATTTTGAGATTTCCCATTTGTAAATTTTTCATAATTATATAGTTTAAAAGTTTTAGAGTTTTAAGCCACGTTCTAAGTAAATAAATTAATAAATGAATTAATTCAATTGCATATTAAACTAATAATATTAATCACTAACTACACAGCATTAAAAAAATATCAAGTCGAGATCATTTTGACATTTGATCGAATCGGAACTAATGTTTCTTTTGAATTAAGTCGTGGGAGATGGTTGTACATTCCCACTTTAGCCGAACATCTGTTAGAGGTTGGAGGGTATTTAAGTCTTGAATGGAGCTCGGGATGCGGTGAGGCTAACCCATCTCGGCCATTGTTGGAGAGTTAAGAGCTGGCAGCTGCTACAGAACTTATTTTTTAAAGTTGTTTGCAGCTCTTTAATAAATATTTTAAAACAAAAATAGTTTTATATCTGGATTTAGAAACAATATCTAAATTTTATTCTCATAATATTTAAGTGTCCCATTTGTTTATAAATATTGTTATATTTTACGCGATGTGTATTTAGGTTTACAAACTATATTTAATCTTAGAATTGCTTACGAATTTAACGATGAAACTGGTCCTGGTGACCATAAATACAGGTTATGAGAGTCAAAATTATGTGATAATTCAACGCAGACGTGAGCGGCCTTATAATTTCCAAGAGATTTCATATGAAGCTGTATCGTTTCACTTTATTTGAGGCAAATCAAAATTGCGGCCTAAACAAAATGTTGCATAAGATAATAAGTATTTTTTCCAATGTGTAAACAGTGTATTTTGTAAAGTCAAACCGGAATTAGTGTTTCTTACATATTTTCTATGCAAATATATTCTTCCAGGCATTTAAATTTAAAGTTAGTAGTAAAGAATGATCAGTAGAAAAAATTAAATTTGTGAAATAGCACGTTAATTATCTACAGTAGTTAAAATTTAGAATAAAATTAAATGTAGAAATTAAGTATTATTAATTTCAGGGCACGGATTATTATCATGAAAATAATTTAAAAATTATCAATTTATTTGTAATTATAATTAACTTATCGTAACCAAATCATGTTGGGGTTTGTCTTGTTGTATGCACTAAGCAACATGCTTTGTGTAGTAAATAACTAACCATTTTAATGTGTCTGATTTTCAGATATTGTATCAACCCTTCAAAAGGAGATAAAGGCACTTTGAATTACAGGTTTATCTAGTTGTTACAGGCACGAATTACTAAACAATAACGTACCGAGTAACACGATTGACTCTGTTAAATCCCCGGTTATACATTCAATTCCAGACCATTTTACTTAACACTTAAAAATTGATGTAATTGCATTACATTATACCATAAAAATCTCTTAAAGCCTGTTAAGATAAATATTTTAGTAATTTATATGACTGAATTACACTTTGTTATGTGAAACATAAAAAAATTGTTTATAGTATCAAAATGATTTATTGAACTTTTTACTCATTTGACCCAAGAATCTGGTTTGTAACACATGCTTACGATAATTTAATCAATAAATAACTCACCCGTTTGGGGATATTTTCCTACAAACTCTAAAATGTAGGTAAATGAAAGGAAATTTATGAGATAATTTACTCCTGAGGTAGCGATAAATTTGGATAACCGGCGAGTAAGTCGATTATGGAAGTAGATTTTGAGGCGATTTTGGAATGGAGGCAATTTGGCACGTGAGCAGTCAATAGTATATCACTATACATTGTATAAATAAACCAGTTCTATAAAAGTCTTTTCTTCATTATGACGTATCCTGAGATTTAGTTCTATCAATATTCATTTACAAAAATATGGTTAGTACTTTGGGAGTTTTAAATAAATAAAACAATGTAAATAAACAGGTCAGATATATATTAGTAAGAGCAGCTTGAACTTCACTGATCGTAAAGTAACAATATGATTTACAAAGCTAAATAATGTAACATAAAAAACTCCTTCGTTATTATTATGCAGTTTTGTTTATTCATCATCAAATGAAACATGGACATCCTGAGCTGAGCAATAAATTCCAATCTTGTCCAAGTAATGATATAAATACTCAATAATAAAAATGAATCATATAAAATACCAATCACAATCGACGGCAATTACAGTGTATTTATTCTATAATACTTTTGATTCTGTAATCAAACAATCTGATAAATTTTTAATCATCGTGAACGCAAAAGCATACATTCCCGAAACGAAGATGGTTCATAGATTGTCCTAAAGATAACTGCCAAAACACGGAGGGACGCCGCGCCGGGCGGTGAAAATGGCGGTAAATGAGGGGAGAAATTTGGCGGGTGATTAGCCTGTGGTTAACGATCAAACATAATGTCTGAGGAAGACGGCGAGAAACTTTCTTAATGTTTTAAATTGAAGAAATGTATGTTTTATGATTCATCGCTCGTAAACGTATTGTAAATATAACTATTGTGAAATTCCAATTGTTCACCACATAACCACATGATTTAACAAAAAAACTATTGCAATTTTTTTCTCCTGTCTTTTCAAAAAATTGTATTTTTTAGCCAAACGATTTTTAAATCAATTTGTAACAATTTTAAGTGCAAAACATTTATTTCACGTTATTTCAGTTTTGTCACGGCATTAAAAAAAATTGGAATAAAATTCAGAGTAGTAGTTCTATTTAAAATGCATTGTTTAGTTGAGGGAATAGAAAACTGATTATGTTTACGAAGGTTTAAGCTGGAAACTCAACCGAAGAAGTTCCTGATATAAAATTAAAACTAATTCCTTTTAATCCCTAAAGATTACATATCCAGTCCATCCAGTCTGGTTTTCTTTTTTTTAAAGCCAAACATAAACGATTTTTGTATTCGATCCTTAAACAATAATCAGTTTGGAGTTAGTTTAAAAAAGACATATTTAGTAGTTTTTTTATATATAAAAAGCTTTATTAAATAATGCAAACAACGTAAAAGCTTCTCCCATGAAAATAAAGATATTCAGCTAATTTTTACATAAACTAACAAGAGGATATAAAACCAAAACTATGTGTTTGACACGAAGTAACAGTTAATAATTCTGTATAGCGTAAGGTGCTTGTTCCAGAAAACATATTTCTGCCGGGTGTCTACATGAATCTTTAATGCAATGCAGTGTCGTACCATGCTGAGGTAAGAGGAATTTTTGTGTTCATGCTTGTCGGTTTGGCAAGACATAGAGGGGTTTGAGGATCGATGTTAAAAAAAACTAAGGTACCTTGATATTGTAGGTTTTTGCAGATTTACACTGCATAATTTAATTTTAAGCCACGCATAAATTGCAATACATAATAGGAAGATAAAATATCTATTTACGAAAACGGTGTATTAGATTGTTATGTGCATAAATACAAATAACATCGAAAAATAAGCTAGGGCTTCCCGGTCATTATCTGTATGTACAAATACGGGTTTTCTATATAAATAAAATCCACATCAGACCACACTGACCGAAATGCTTACTATTTCTGATAATAATTAATTGAAGGAGGATAGAATGGATCAGGTCAGCAAGATCGGATGTCGGGTGGCTTTGTTACTGATTAAACAGTTATAATGAGTCTATTTATTTATCAGCATCATCTGAAAATCAATACCAATCGGGAACAGTTTGGTCCAGAACAAAACCTACTAAAATTTACTCTTTTCTCCCACGATCCATTTGACTACCTTCAACTTACAAGAAGGACTGCAATCAATTAGCTACTCCAGTTGTCAGATATTAGGCTCAATAAATTAAAATATAAGTGATTAATATACTACTTCTTTTTAGTACTTGAAAATAATAAAATAATTCAATTGTTTTACATCGTGTTTAAAACAAGATTCTTACAAAACGATATCAGTGCCGACTCTCTCCCAAAGCCAACTCAGGCTGTTGTTACTCTTACGAAGTTGATTTTGAATCTTCTTTGTTTACATTCAATTCGGGTTTGGAGTTTTCGTCTTGTATCATTTCTAATGTTCCCAATGTTGATTTATACAGTTTGAAGTTTATAGGCTGATGGTAGGCCTAGTGTTGAGATAAGCGTAAATATTACATAACGATTATCCGTTGGCACTTAACATTTGGTCCATTTGCTTCTTTCAATCATTTAAGTTAAGGTGATTTTTATGGTACAGAGAACTGATTTGTGAACTAAAAGTTTAAAAATTCTCAATACATAGGCCTACAATTTCATACAACTTACTATACTAAAATATTACATATTTCGTTCTTAGGCTAAGGTACTGTAGTGTAGTAAAAACAGCCTGTCCTTGCCATTAAATTCATCTCCCCTTTGCGAGACGGTTTTGCCGCAAATCTCAGACGCATGTTAATTATGGCTTCTTGGTTTTGCCTCAGACTCGCCTGCGATCCCAGTCTCACCCCTCTTGGGACTGCGTCTTGCCTTAATATTTTGTACACATAGTAATCAGCTCTGTTTATGTAGAGGAACTCTCCAAAACTAACCAACAGAAAAAAAACATACATTCCGTTTATCCTTGCCAACGCTTACGATGCATTCCGAAATAATTATGTAATTGTGAGAGTTAGTGACTGGAAGAAAATGTAATTTAAAATATTTCCAATAAAATAACAATCCTATCGTATTAGATTAAATCGAAAAAAATTAATTTCTATACTATGAAACATAAATATACACTAATCGTGTGATAAAATTGTTAAGTAATAAAATAAATAAATATAGGCGAACGAAACAATTACTTGGTTTGACAGTAGAAACGAAATTAATGAACTGCCACCAATTAAAGTTTTAAACGAACCGTAATTAATATAACGAGATACTCACATGATCAACCCACGAGCTTTAATGTAATGAGTGAAGGACTCGATTGATTTACTAATAGTAAAAAATAAATTTTAGATTCAGCATATTTTCCAATGTTTTTTAAGTATCATTAGCAGGAATAAATTTAATCACGAGCTATCGCTAAATTTTCAACGTTTAGAGAGGAGTTAACATTTTTAAAATTATTAGTTACTACATTATTTTTTTACCGTATTTATTCGTCCGCTCGCCCCTGCCCGCAGAGATACACAACCCCATGCATTTCCAGGGCTTTAAACATTGATGTCGACATAAATATCTCCTACCAGCCCGCGTATCATGGGGCAGTAAATGATTTAGTGGTTCCTGTATCAAACGGGTTTGACCTACCAGAGGCTGTAAAATATTTATGTAGATAGGATAAATATAAAGATGTCTTGGTTTATTGAATATCAGTTTTTTTTTATAACGCGTAGGGTCGTAAATAACGAGGCAAATATGATAAGTTGTGATATTTCACTGAAGTAGTTTGTTACAAAGTCTTTGTAACCGTGGTACTAACAAAATTATACTGAAATAAACAACCGTTCACTATTAATTTGATTCTGATGAAGAAAATAGACAAAAATCTGTTACAGGTTAAATATAGCCTTTGTATATCTATAATAAAACAAATAATCTTTTGTTATATCCCTCCTAGTAGTGTCATTTGTTTGGTTGAAGAGATAAAAGAAATTAATTACTTCAACAATTTCTCATTGCCAAATAATTTTGAATATAATTTGTCGTTTTCAAGCTTTTAACGTAGAAGTACCAACACGAAAAAATCAAGTTTCTGAATATTGAATCATTTGTTAGTAATATATTTAGTTTTTGTAACTTCACATTTTTATCTCAAAAACTATTTATTAATGTTATTTTACACGCTGTAATCTGTAGGAAGAATTAAACCATCAATAATTTAAAATAGTGTTTTTCATTACCATGAAAAAAGTATAAATAGTCTGAAGTAATTGTATGTCAAATATATTTGTAAGAATGATTTCCCAGTAAAGATTTGAAGAAACCTTTTCTTTCCAGGTCAGTTTTATATGTCATACCATATTTATGGAAACTAAATCACGTACAAGGACCAATCCGCCATGCTGCATTCTCTACATGTTTGATGTGTAACGATGACAAACGTTCCCCGATATACGATGACGTACACGGTCCCAATGTTCGGTTGACAATGGATCACAGTTGCGCACAATATCATGTATTTTCAAGAATAGAAAACTATACGGTATTGATTACATTTCTGCTCTGGCTAAAGTAACTCATACCATATTGTTTTTGTGATGAGTCAGTTTAAATAAGAACAAATTTGAAGTTATTATAACACAAGTTGTATACTTTAGTTGAAGTTAGTATACTTTGGCTGAATTCCAGATGAAATAATATGAAACGGTTTTTGTCAATACAACGTTGTTGCCAAGTTCAACCAAATCAATACTGTTTAACAAAAACTGGTGGGACGTATGTATAAAATATATCATATAATTTTACCTTCATGTTCAGATAAAATCCATTGAAGGCCTTCAAATATTTTGGGTAAACTTTTTTAATGATCAGGTCCACGATATAAAATCAAACAAAATTATGAGGCTGTTGTCTAAAGGCTAAAACTAACACGCCACATAACACTTTTTTGTATGTTGATATTTTAAATATAAAAACACGTACAGTTTTACATAGTTTACCTACTAGTACATGTCAGACTCATGCTTTGTAATGTCTGACGGGCTTTTAATGTTTACTCTATAACCGACTTGGAATTGACGCCAACCGAGGCATGAGATTAGACTCGGGGAGCTGCGTCCCTTTCGGCTACCGTCCGTGGAACATGGAGGGGAAACAATAGTGAAACCAAAATCATACTAAACCATGTCAATACTTAACCATGGACCATGCACTGAACTGTTGGTAATATAATGAGCTATGGCCCATCTACCATTGTTTGGAATGGTATGATGATATAACTAGTAGCTTGTTGGGAAAAATGCCCTGTACTACATAAAATAATACAATACAATTTCACACATATATACAAAGCTTAAACAAAATCTACAAATATACATCTGTTTATATACTACATGGTTCCTAATCCAATGACGCCATATGGCATTTCTGAATAACTGTGTTTAATAAGCTGATTTAATTGAATTCATATTCCTATGTTTAATCTTATGGACAGTCACGATACGTTTAGGGCGCCTAGGGCTCTTTCCTTGGACTGACATTCATAAGTTTTGTTTCCTGCAGATTTTTTCGTTAAGTAATTTCCAAAAAACATCTAAATTATTAAGATTTGTTTAAATCTGAGTTAGGAGTTTCAGTTACAGCAAACTCCCTGTAGACCTCAACAAGATATCTAGATTTGGTGATCAGATGTATATAAAGGTATGTCTATATTTAAGATGACTCATACATTTTTTTAAACTGCAATCGATTCATTAAATTGACATTACTTATTAAAAAAGGTTTTAAGTTGCAAGAGTAAAATTTATAACTCGGTCCTATGTGTTGAAAAGTTTGTTAACGGAATGGGAGTGCAGTGTAGCGTTAAACACCGTTCAGGGTACTGTTTCATTATGCTTAATGCTTGATGGCTCCATAAAATATAATGACTCACATCTTCCAACAGGGACCTGAGCAATATTCACATTTCATAAAGAGTTTCGGTAAATGAGGCTCTATTACTTTATAGTTTTTTCCATATGTGCACAAGCATTTTTTTAATTTTTTGGCGTTCAGATCAAAATAGCCTAATCGGGTCTCGTTACTGTAATAACGGAGATAATCGTATTTAATAGCTTAATTAATTTGTCACCCAACAACTAGATAATTGGCCTGCTTCTACCATCGACTGGTTTTGTGACAGCGATTATCAGATACAAGTAATGGAATGAGTCCTGCATCCATGCTCACAAATCCAGTCAGTTGCTATAAATTGAATGCAAGCCAGTGGTTTTATCTTATATAACATATTAGTTATTGTTTAAACGTATGATGGTTTACTCGTTGATTGTGGAATAGTTCTAATTTTAATATTAAAACAATGAGTCAGCCGTGAAATTGATTGTAGATTAGGTCAAAATATTTAGTTTCATTCCGTTTTGAGATTAAATAATTTACTATTTCGAATTAAAACATATATACGGGAGGAACAATGAAACTTAAGACGGCAGTATGTACATTAGGCCCATAGATTTCAATAAACCAAACCACTTTTTATAGTAAATTAGAACAAAAAAGGGGATGGAATGACAGAGAATATTAACCTTTGTTGAAAGCCACTGTAACATTGGGAAATCAGTAGTCTGACACACATGTACCTGAATCACAGACTACGTTCAAACGTTACCACAAACGCTCGGTAAACTGTGAATTAACTGTCATGTTGGTGACAGAATAGGGCTTTGAACTTGGGCATACCTACCGCTACAAACGAAACAACGAAAAAAAATACTGATGCCTTTGTTATGTCACAAGAAGAGATATCAAGAAAATAAAAAATATTACAAAAAGAAATAACTATAAAGTAATTCATACAAATATTTTATTATTTAGGTGGTCTAAAACGCTGAGGGTGAGGGTTGTGTATTCAGTGGCATTGACCACAACAATACCTCACGCCAAGACCAGACGTTCGCCCCGATATAAATGTGCTGAAGGATAAATGACTTCCTTTGAATTAAATGATTAAGTGTCCCTTCGCTCTGGTCCCGACCACACCCTTTACTTCCGACACGAGTCAACTGCAAGTGCAGAGGATGATTTATCACGTCTCCACTCAAACATTTGGAATACAACATTTTAGGTTGAAACAAATATCAAAATATTTTAGTTTTGCTTAGTTAAAGGCATGCCCTTCGTTTTTTATAACATCAGTTAAAATTAAAGTTTAATTTTCCTTTTTTTCTGATTTTATTTTCCTTTATATCTTGAAGTACTGTTCATTGACTCTACGATTTGATTGTAGTTATGTTAATTAAATATCTATATATATACTGATATATATATGGTAAATAAATACCATTCCTGCAATATCATGAACAGATATATCTCGACTCATTCTTATTTTTGAAAGGGATTAGTAACCAGTGGCTGATTAGCTAGAGTAAAGAAGGATAACAATTAAGAAAAATATGCAGTATGAATGAACGTACGTGAATGAATGTATGAATGAAGTTGTGTTTGTTAATCAAAGTCATTTGACCGTTTAACAAATAATAATCGTGACTACATAACACATAATAATATAACATACAAATTTTGATTAAAATAGTTCCAAAGCTATAGGCGTAACTACTATTACGTAATGTACATACTGTAATAAAAACATGTGATCGTTGTAGGGGTGTGCGAGTACTCGATTATCGAGCTTTTTCCGAGCCGAGTTTAGACTACTCGACTTGACTCAAAGTTTTGAAAAATACTCGGAAGTTCGAGTTGAGTAGTTACTCCCGCCGTTTACCCGGAATTGTTACGCGCTTTCGGTTTTACGGCCGTTTTCACACAGTCATAAACAGCCACCATAAAACTTTTGTTATTTTACTGTACAGTACTTCAAATTGAAGTGGTTTTTTGAGTTATTAACATCAACTAATTTAGTTTTGTACTGTTTTCCTTTCTACAATTGAGATATTTTCTTACCCGATCTTTTCAGATCTTTTCTCTTCGATGAGATAGATTCAACTTTAATTTTTAAACCTACCAAAATATATTACAAATATGCCTACTCTTTTTCAAAGCAAGCAGGTGCAGATGTTGCTTGGTTTTTACCTCCTCGGGCCGAAAGTTTAATCAAAATATTGAATAATAATTAATATTAAACTACGTTAAGAGTGACCTTAATTGTCGTTTCATTTAATTTGAAAACAGGTTTAGTTTTAACTCATAGGAATACTTCCCAGTTTAATAACTAAAAAATATTACATAGTTTGTGTTCAACAATAAGAATGATAAATATTAACTTCTACTACTCAAAATACTGGACTCGAAACAAACTCAAAACTCGCGAAAAACTCGCGAGTCTTTTTTAAAGCTATACTCGGCTCGACTCAACTTCAAAAATCACTACTCGCACACCTCTAGTTCGTTAGTTAAGTTCCTTATTTATCAATGAAATAGCTTCTCAACTGCTAGTAAACTGTAAAAAAGCTACACGTTAAAAATGCGAATGTCTTAGGAGATATAGACATATTTTATATTACAAGTAAATGTGTGAGATTCTAGCATCAGAAGTGTTATTTTGATATCCATTCCGTAAGCGTAATTGTTTCAATACCGTAAATTAATATAAGTCCACATCAACATTAACGTATATCCAACAAAACGGAAATTTTTTAAAATAAATTTTAATAATTTTTATGGTAGTAAATTTGTTTAAGTGACAGGTGACACCTGTTTAATACTGTTAAAAGCCCCTCCTAAACATGTCAAGTGCTCCATGTCATGCACAGTTAATAATGAGGGGGAGCTCTTTATTCGCGTAATGGGATGGGATGACAAGCAATACTTGACCAATTTGTTTATACACTCAACATGGGGGTGTAAAAATTAACATACCTTAGTTTTATTTCATAGTTTAAGAGCAATAAAACAAGGCAAAAGCAGCAAACAATATTTATCTCTAGCGGAAAACCAAGGCTTATTTAGCACATATCACATTCTAATTACAATATATTTTATATATTTGCTGTAACGATTGGCTTGTACAATATTTTCGAATTATTATTCAAGATATATTCAGTCAGTTATTAATTTTTATATATTTTTTAAGAGTGCATTAACTATAAACTGCTTAGTATTCATCCTAGAAGAACATTTTATTACTTAAGGGGGACGTAAAAATTGTGTGAAAATAAACGAATTGCGAATGACTTGATCGTAATAAATACTGTTAAGTCTCAAACAGTTTGAGCCACTTAAGAAAATAAAAGAATACAGTGAGAGAATCATTCCTCTCGGTATCATTCTACTCAGATTAAGTAAAATGACATTAAATGTTGAATGAAATAATTTGCCTTTTTAGACTTCGCAAAGCTGTAGCAATTCCCGACTTAGAAATAGTCATGGTTAAGTTTAATACATTTACTTACCAATAAGGTTTACTGTACATTTTTCATTGAAAACGAAATAGTAAGTTCGTGGCCATAAGCATGAAAGTAGTAGGTAGTTGTCCTAAACTTATTTTGTTCCTTGCATTACATAATAGTAGTAAAAAAAATATAAAAACTATAGCTTGAAACCTGCAGCATATCGACAAAATAAATGTTCAGAAAATATTAGATGAAAAAATTAAAACATACTCGTATTGTGTATTCATCCCCAAAGATCTCCGAAAACTAGTCTAACGTTAGCGCTTGAATCAAGATGCGAATCAGAAGCTTTCAATTCCGCTTTCCTCACAAATAAATCTTCTATTCAGTTGCACCAGTTGCTATTTAATTTATTTACCGAATATAGTTTCGTTGCGTTATACTCTTTGTAAACACTCTATCGTCATGTATGTTATTTTCATAAACATTTTTAGATATAAAATTCAAGATTTCCTATTCAGTAAACGGTTTAGGCGTCAAACAGTCGGTTTCACAACAAAAATTTGATAATTTAATTTTAATTGCGACCAGGCGCAATCTCTGCTCTTGGATAATCTTTTAGATATGTAGATGGCGATTTGAAAATAAGTCTGTATTAAATAAACTTGTAATCCAATATCTACGGCTCAATTTTAGATAGCTAAAAATTCCCACTGAAAATAGACTGCAGTCGCCTTCCGATTGCTGACAATATCAACGAAGTTCTGTGTATTGAATACAATAAAATATTCTGAATGTAGCGTAACAGGACGGAAACACAAGCGCAACAGAGTTATGTTATGGCCAACAGGGAGTTTTGCTTGTTACTGGTATTGTCTCAACGCCTGATTCGCAAGTCAACAAATATTATTTGCGATGAAAAATAATGGAAAAAACAAATATGTGAATGTCCATAGGTATTCGTGCGAATGAAAGCGACTAATTGTATTGTAATTATTACAATTGTACTGGCTCGTCCGCTTCATAATAAGTTCTTTTTTCTAACTACACGATTTGGAATATGCTTTAGGCTTAAACTATATTAATAGTAAGGATATTTCCCTCAATCAAATAGACTGGTGAAAGATCTCGCATGGATTTAGATTAGACTTGCAATACATCCGAGATACGCGGTAGTGTTGAAGTTTAAGAATTAAATGTATGTATATATGAATTACAGTAGAGTCTCGCTATTCCGAATTAATTGGGATCGACCCCGGTTCGGATTAGTGGGAAATTCAGAATAAGCGGGTAATGAATAAAATCAAACAACAATTCGAGAAACAAAGATGTGATTTCTGATTAGTTACGAGTTCTAATCAAGACCAAGACACATAAATGGCTGATTTTGTTTCATAGTTAGAATATAAATGAATAGTAAGAGTAAAATGAGACGGTTTTTTCATTTTAGTGTCAAAGGACGGCTGTTTCATTTGCGTGGAGGAACATTAATCACAAGAAGGCCAGGAAGGGTTAAAAATCTAAAGTCCTAAACCTTTTTTCTTGGATAGGATCGATCCACAGGCAAACGCAATAAATTAAAGAGATAAGTGAGGTAATCTGGATGATAATCAGATCAATTGTTGGATTGACTAATGACCAATGAGAGCGATCAAGTTATTAATCAAATTGCAGGACAAATTGATTCTTGGAAGTAGCTCTTATTGTTATACTTTTATGAAACGTTTATGTCAGAATGCTTTCAAACACAGTCATATTAGTAAAAGTGGCATTTATTGTTCATTGTAGTGAGTAGTCAAATTCCTAACAACTAAATAATTATTTTACAATAAGCAAATTTAACGTGGGTTATTATTCATGCATCGCATGAATAATAACGCATGCATTGCATTACTACATATATGCCACACACTGCTACCTCGACGTTGTGAGCACTGAGCCATATAATCTGAAATAATAAAAACATCTTTTTAAAATAATAAATAATGTTGTTAAGCTACAACTTAGTCTGTTGATTTCATGGACCTATTGTAAAAAAACGTATATTTGTACTCAGTAAAAACACATTAAAGGCATTCATACCAAAATCTTATTAGTTGGATTGAGTTTATTCGTTATATATAAAACGGAACCGTCAATAGAAACAAAAGTGAAATACGATGGCTACTTTTGTTTACATACTATTTAACAGTAATGGCTACATACTGTTTTACAGTATTTGTTAAATAGTAAAATACACTATTTAACAAATACGATGGTTTGCTCATGGTAGAGCGTGGAGAAAAGAGAAAACTTTCAATGAAAATGCAGGGCTTCATTTCAACTTGGAATTTATATCAAACTCATGAATTGATGCCACTTGAAGTTGTTTTATGCAACTGTAAACCCTTAATTGGCCTTTTCGTGTTTATTCTGTTTATTACTTACTTTATTGAAAGTTACACTGCAAGAAATAAATCAAACTCAAGTTCACATTCAGATATATGAAATATATTAATGTAATAAATACTGAAAGTGCAGAGTTTACATTGTAATATAAACTTAAAAAACAAACTATTTTGAATTAATATGTTTCTACCCGAAGTATCCGACCACTCTGCTAGCACCAATAGATATATAGAATAAGAGGTGGCGAAATGCATTGTTTTATTGGTTATTCGCTCGATAGAGAGAGTCTGATTTATTGTTGGTTTTGAATGATGAATTGGAGTTTTCAGGATCCGAAACGCTTTTGTGAGGCCGTAACAGCATTACCATCACTTCTTGCTCACCAGTGTAAAAAGATGAATACAATAAATTGATTTATTTGTTATTGACATGGATTTTATATTTTATTTCATACAAAAGTAGGGTACAATACCGTACAACCGGGGTGGAGAACAAACGAATGAACCAGTAATTCTTTATGTTTTACCTTTGAGTGTTTTCCACCAAGCAATACTTTTAGTTTAATATCAAGATTAAGCAGAAGTAGGTATCAGGCTGTCTTCAGAGTAGGAAAACTTGATGAAATATAAAAATTCATCATTATTCCTATGTATTTTATAACAGAGGATCCTTGATGACTAGGGTTAACTATTTTTATCTCAACTTTACTAAACATTTTTACTGCGTTCCAATAAAGGTGTTTTGATTTGATTTGATATCATAAGATCAATACCTCAGTCACTGCTGCAGTTACATTTAACAGTTCCTTTTATAGTTGTTAACATGTGATTTATTTATATCATATGTTTCATTTGACATTAACTTTTGTAAACATAATTGTTTTTGTTTATATGTAGAAATGGAAATATAGAAATACAATTTTTAGTTCTTTTAATTATAATGTGTAGTTTTATTTGTGAATTCAATAATGGCGACAAGTAAAATGGTAAGACGGAAATAATTTGACCAGTTGCTGAAGAAGAGGAGGTTACTAGAATTACGACTAAACAAACTAAAAGATAATTCACCTAAATGTAAAACCTCCCTTGAGACATGTACCTACTACACTGACAAGACTATCAACCATATGGACTGAAATTGAAGATGTACAATCAAATATTGAACTTTACACAGAGTCAATAGAAAATGAACTTGAAGTCAGATGGCACTTAGAAGAAATACATGAAGAGGTAAAAATATTTCTTGAAGCAGAGAAGAAAATGTTCAATACAAATACAACAACTGCTTTTGTCCAATCTCAAAATGCACCTAATATTTCTTTTCAGCCATACACAGAGGAGGAAAGTTTTCAAAACTTCACCCGGCGCTTTGAAAATTACACCCAACTGCGAGGAAACTTAAACCCTAAACTTAAAGTGGAATTATTCCTACAAGCGTTGACTCCTCAAATTCATGAACAGCTTTACGATAGCATAGTCAAGATGACGTTCAACAAATGTCTAGTAGGTTCAAACAGTCCAATAAGTCAAGTAATACTAACGATACACAACCTTCTAAAAGTCAATCTCATTTTGAGAAACTAAGGAACAAATGCTATAGATGTGGTGATGATAGAGCAAATCAGTGAAGGTTCAAAAACACTGAATGCAGCTTTTGCAAACGTTTCAGCCACTTAGCACGAGTATGCTCAAGAAAGTCGAACAAGGAAGTAAAACAATCAGAAGAAACAGTCGAACATACTGATGATAGTACTCATGAAATTTACCAACTTCAATCAAAATCGAATGACAAGTTTATGATTCAAGTAAAATTGGAAGGGCAACTAATCTCAATGGAGTTAGATACTGGGGCCGCACTAATCATTGTATCTTACAATACGTTTAAACTTTTAAATTCAACAAAGAGGATTTTCAAAACAAATATTCAACTCCGGACATATACTGGTGAAATAATAAATCCAAAAGGAGTTGTGTTTGTTGATGTCCAATACAAAGACCAAAAATTTGTTTGAAAACTGTACATAGTGAACAAGTACGTAGACTCTATATTCGGAAGAGAATGGATCAGAGAGATTCAACTTGATCCAGCCGACATACATGCGTTATCCTCAAGTAACGAAAAGGAAAATATACCAGGACTGGATGACCTGATGATTCGTTACGAAGACATTTTCAAAGAAGGAATTGGACGAATTCCAAATGAAAAGGGTCATTCGAATTTAAAAGACAAGAGTCAACCAATATACATTAAACCAAGACACTTACCATATGCATTAAAGGAAAGAGTGGAGAAAGAACTTGAACGACTGGAAAACCTGGGTATAATCACAAAAGTCGAATCATCAGATTTATTCGAAAAAGATATATCAGTGTAGTATGATGTAAACTATCAACATCATACTACACTTACAATAACGTGAAAATTTTGTTTTTTTGAAAACCTAAACTCGCTATTAATAAAAATTGCTATGGTAAAATATAAGAGCGGCAGTTACGTAAAATGGAAAGAAAGAAACCCTTATTTGATCCCATTCTTAAAAATGTGGTTTTTCTTTCCCTTTTTTGCAAACTTTATCTCAATATTTCAAAAACGTGGTACATGGTTCTGGTCAGTAACATGTGTCACGTTATGTGCATGGTAAACACCTTCTCTAAGGGACGTCTACAAACTAATGAATATAGCTGTTCCTGGAGAGATTATTTACGTCCATATGGTGTAGACTACGTTTCTGTCTCCTAAGAATTTAATAGGGCATTGGTTCCCTGAATTTATAGACTTACAGAAGTATCACGGGTATTAACTTATTTTAAAATCTTTTAAATTATTTACATCAGGTATGTTAACAATTTTGCTTTTTATATTTAAAGAAACCTTCTCTAATAGCTTCTCTTATCGATCCTAAGGTAATTTGTGGAGTCATTTGGTTTGAAAACGTCGTTGGGGCACTGATTAAGTGGCTATTAATCCTAGCAAATGAATTTGGGTTCTAGAAATTACTGTGCAAAGGTTACCTTACTGAAATCAAGCACTCATTTCATTCAATATTTTAAGAGCACCTAGGTATATCATGCAGGATAAACATATTGATATAGTTTCAGACTTACTCGATTATGGAAAATTGTTTAATGCGTATTGCTGAATAAGGATCCCCAAAGAAGAACATGCTATGATACTTATTGTTTCGAACTAAACCCAAAATCATTATTTGGATATCGTTTATCTTTATATGACAATTGATTGACAAAACTGTTTCGTTGGGTTTGGGTAAAGAAAAGCTGAATTCGATTAACTCTGAACCATTATGTCAAGGATTTGCATCTTAATGTTTAAAAATGGATAAATGTATTGGTTTTATAGAATGAGAATGAAATTTGTATTTTATAAACATAGTAAGGTAAAAAATAATTATCATATGTATTTAAAATCAACAATGCAGGAAAGTAGCCTGTTTTAATATCGGGATATGTTTTGCATTTGGGTAAGGAGGAATGGAAATGGCAAACAAGTTTTATTGCCTTGCTGTTAAAAAACCGAAGAAACTGAAACCTTACGATGAAAAGATCAAAATATTGATAATCAAGAAAACTCGTTAGAAGTGAGGAATCTTAATGGAAATAAAAGAGGCAAATTAATTTTAAGAGATTATTTTTTAACATCAATTTAGTTATAATATTGAAGCGAAATAGACCGGGAGCTGGGAGGTCAAAAATTACGTCATAAGGTGCACATGCAAAAGCTGTGCCATTTTGAAGGGGCATCCTAGGGGGTTTCAAAAATGGGTTTGTGAGCCCTCAATCTGGGGGCTTTCTCCAAGGTGGACAAACTTTAATGTGACTTTTTTGTATTCTCCATAAGAATAACATGGAGATCAAGTTTGCAGGTTTGTTGCAACAGGTATGTAAAAATTTGGTGGTTTTAAGTCAACATCCAATAAACCTCGATTAGAAGAAGCCTTATGCCAAGTTGTATCATTATATGTTAAAAAATAAGGATGATATAAGCTTTTATTTTCTCCCCATAAGAATAACATGGGAAAAATTTGTGCAAGTTTACTGCCACGTAAGTGCAAAAATGGGGGATTTCAGGCTAATATACAATAGTTCTTAACTAAATGAAGCCACATATCAAGTTTTATCAAGATATGTTGAGACATAAGCGAGTTATACGATTTTATTTATTTCCCATAAGGTTAAAATAGGACGACGTTTTGGTTTCATCTCCCTCAGTATCTCGGTAACCAATGAACATAGAGCAATGATTAAACATACCAAATTCCTTGCTTTTTTAAGCTGAATCCAATGGTGTGAACTAAAATTTGATCATTTTAGTTTTTCTACATGAAAATTGCAAAAAACCCATTTTTATGGGTTATTTTCAAGTTTGTCCACCTTGGAGAAAGCCCCCTGATTGAGGGCTCAAAAACGCATTTTTGGCACCCCCCAGGAAGCCTCTTCAAAAAGTTATAGCTTTTACATGTGCACCTTATGTCGTAATTTTTGACCTCCCAGCTCCCGGTCTAAAAGAGAAGAAGCTCACATCTACACATATACTAATGGAGGATGCCCTTTCTGATAAAAGTAACAGCACAGCAGTTCATAATCATAAAATTATTATTTTTCCAGCCGCAGTTTGAATCTTTCATTTTAAATATTCACCAGAATTTAAGGATAAATGAGAAATTCCAGAGATAATTTAACGTCTTGACCCTAGAAATTCTGGGTTAGGAATTCCTTTTGGTGAAATGCCTCTTGAGCAAAGTGCAAGATATTACTTAAAGAAATGTGTGCCATTCATGTGCCGTCATAGTCGATACATAGTTGGAAGTAGTTTATAAATTGATATCTGAAAAAGTTTAGTGGGCCTATCCAAAAACACAATATTTACAAATTAATGGAACCGTGATGTTTTTAACACTACATCTCGTGATTGTAAAAAATCCTTTACACAATTAACTATTTTATTCTTATTGTTTCGAAAGCTAGAAATATTATCATAGATAGAATTTTGTGAAAAGTAGTTTTATGAGTAAAAACATAAAATTTATCAAAAATAAAATAAATAGTTTATTACCTACCGGGGAAATTCATTAAAATGGACAGATGTTATTGCTACGTAGTTAATCGCTTAAAGTGGCAAGGCCCACAGTAACCGTACATTAATTAAGATGAATGTTTGTTGTGCTGATGATTCCCGCCAAAACACGGAGGGACGCCGGGCGGAGTAAATGGCGGGAAATGAGGGGAGAAAACTGGCGGGTAATTAGCCTGTGGTTAACGATCAAACATAACGTCTGAGGAAGACGGCAAGGAAACTTTCTTAATGTTTTTCTTTCTTTAGTTAGTTTTTCTTGGATTTCCACTTGCAAATCGGAGTTTAAAAATATTTTTTTATTGTTAAGAAGAGGAGGGAGGCCTGTATTATTTCTCACACTGGATAAAAATGAGAGAAATATAAAGTAAGAGAGTACTAAATATGTAAAAAAAAATCTAAGAGGTCGCGATATAACGGTCTTTGAAGTAACTTACCCTGTTTCTGGTTCAAATGTAGCTAAAATAATAGTTTCTTCGTAGTTCATAAGCAAGTTTCAAGGTTATGCCATAATGATTACATTACGGCATTCAAAGTACAACATTGCAGAAATGCTCTCGAAAACATACGGCGCCGGCGCGCGGCGCGGCAATTTGTGTTACATTTGAACACGTAGCTCGTTCTATTATGTACGAGGGAAATACAGCTTTCAGAAAAAAAACCAATTCTAGCAAAATTTAGCAACGAGACGACTAAAAACCTTTTTTCATCCCAGAAAGGTTATGGTTTCAATCAACAGTACCTAAATTATCTAATAGATAATTGATATAGTTTCAGTTCGTTTGTTTGAGTACACAATGTAAGCTTTTCTTTTCTAATCATAAACTAATCTGATAACTCCGATGATAAAATTAGTTTTCCAAGATAAACCGCTGAGTTTTGCATCCTTGAACTTATTATCCAATGTTAGTATCGATTATCAACATTATAGGAGAGGACTTAGACAGACCCGGCGACAGGATTTTCGGGGCCCTGTGCAATCTACAACCCCGGGCCCTGAGACCTGGCGACTTTTTTTACCTGTTTTGTTTGCTTTTGGGCCCTTTTTTAGCCGTTTCGGGCCCATTTTAGCGAATTTCCTTAGAAATAAGCTATTACCGTCGTTTTTACAAAATGAACAAAAATATCCGTTCTGGGTAACCTCAGCAATCATATTTTATTTTTATATCAATTGATAGCTTTTTATGTCTACTTTCTGGATATCAAAAGAGTTTATCGCAGAAATGCATTTTTACCTCCAAAAATCACAATTTGTTTCAAAATGTAACATGGGCTTATATGGGAAATAGAATTTCCATTTTTGAGTGTCTGTTAGCACGATAACTCTCGTAAAAATCGTCCGATGCGGTGACAAAATTTTGTACACACATGTATCTACTATCTTGGATGAGTTCGTAAACCGTCTAGATCGACACATCCAAAGTGGGGTAAAGGCTACTTTTACCCCCCCCCCCCCCCCCAAAAAATGGGCATTTGGTGTTTCCGGGACCCCTACGAGCCCGGGCCCCTATGCATTTGCCCCCCCTGCCCCCCCCTGTCCCCGGCCCTGGGCTTAGAATACCCTTGCATGAGTAGGGGAGTGCATAGAGTACCTCATGTGGTGGAGAGTACAAGAGCGCCTTTCGTACGAAAGCACTCGATCGTGACCGATCGCGGTTTATTACACCGGATCCAATTCAGTTTTTGCCAGCGTCGGTAATTGAATCATCTGATCACGTTGATTAATGGCCATCCAGTTGGCAAATCGGATCTCGGAAACGAATGGTAGGAGATGTTTTGTGTCAGCATATTACAGTTACGGGAAACGTAGATCGTTAATTTAGATATGAAAAACGCAGTTTTTCATTTAAATTTTTGTGTAACTTTAAAAAAAGTAGTAGTTGAACAAATATTTTATACTTTTAAAATGTATTTGCTAACTTTTGGGGACATAACACGAACTAACAATAATTTTAATCTAAAATCCAATGTCCTAAGATATTAAATATATAGATTCCGCTTTTTAATGACATGTTTTGTTTGCAAATGTTTTATGGTGTATATCCTACCAGTTTTTGAGTACTTAGAATTACTTTTTTAAAATAAGTCCCTGTAAAGACTGCCCTACATTGTTTTATTTTTATTTTAGTGAATTAACCTTTGTACATATCATTACTTCACTCACTTAAAAAAACAGTGTCCTCATGTCATTTATTTCACTTAAGGTTCTAAAATGATTTCCCATTTGAATATTATTTGTGTTTTGATCAATTTAAATCTTAAAAATATATTAACTTACCACATTTCTTTAAACATTATAATTCTGTATGGTGCCAAAATAAATTAATACTAATAACGCATTTGGATAGTAAAATAAGTTTATTTCATTGATCAGTTTAATTGGGCATGCTACATTCTTTGATACTATATGGCAATTTTCAAAGCCCTCTCCCGTACCAAAAAAAGGGCTAAAGAGAATCGTGCTTTTCAAATTTGTTTTAATCGTGTTTTAAGAGCGGTAAACCATTTAAAGTTATTCTTGCAAAAAAGGACAAAACAACTGGAACATTATATACATTTTAAATAACAAAAACACAGCATCAATTATTTTTGAAAGTCACTGGCAAAAAGACCATTTTAAGTTGAAACGAAGAGGCAGATAATATTATATAGCCTGAGGAAGTTTGTTGTTTCTGGAATATATTTATTCAGACAGGTTGACGCGAGTGTGGCACAATGCATCGCATTATCGTGTTACTGAGATTTTTGGGGTAAACAAGAGAGTTAAAATTATTATTTTCATTTGTTTAACAATTTTGTATGCAATAAATTCAAGATATGAATGCTATAAATCCATACAGTAGTTTTTAGTGGTTTGACTAGAAACGTCAAACATTTTTATTGAGACTTAAAATGCATCAACTGGGTAGTTAAAGAAGCAATTTTCATAATATCCGTGATTGGCAGAGGGTCAAAATATCAAATAAATTTGGTATATTAAAAAAATCGAATGGTTAAAGATTCAGTCGTGCTTTTAACTATTGCTTAAGTTTTATATTAGATATTCAGCCAACAAACACGTTGTTTTCTAAGATAACGATTTATCCGATGTAAACATTTCTTCTTGGAATTGAATTTGAATACCCCCTGAGGAATATGTAATTGTGTCGATTTTGATTTGAAAACTTCCTTGTACTTTGCGAACTTTAAATCTAGTTTCTTCCTCTTCTTATAAATTGTTTTTAGATTGTATATTGTGTTATTAATCATGCGGTCTACTTGGAATTGAAAACTGAGCAGTATTAAGGCCATGAAAATTTGTGTAAATCTACAAATTAGAGAAATCGTCGTTACGATAAAATAAATTCGAAAAATTACTATTGTAAATATTTTGAAAGATTTGAAGCTGACTGTGGATTTAGTCTTGGTTTTCTTTTCGAACAAAGAAATCTTTGGCTAAAAACTAGGGCTTTTTAAAAACTAAGTTTTAGGTGATGAATTTTAGGTGGTCTGCATTAAAACCTTGTTTTGTGATCGTTAATATTAACCTAATATAAAGGGTACCTAAGGGGGTGGGTCCCCCCCTCTTTCATTATAAAGGAATACCTCTTATTTATAATGTATTGAATCATACATTCCAAAAAGAAAAGACCGAAAAATAATAAAGAAGCTAAAAAAGTAAAAAAAGCTAAAAAACAACCTTTAAGATTAACAGAAAAAATCATGTAAAGAATATGAACTCAAGCAGATACAAAAATCGTCTAAGTTTCTTTCAATAAGGTTTTATTTTCCTTAGTTAGTATGTTTTTCATCACTATTGTAATTATTTATTTATATAATTCTGTATTAATTCATTAAATTTCATTTACCATTATATTTCTAAAAATCTTAGAATTCGTCATGTAAATTAATAATATTTCAGGAGACCTATTTGTATGATGCTTAATATATATATATTAAGCATATAAATTAATGAAGACTAACAACTACATGAAATTAGTTATATATTTCGATTTACATCTTCATCAAACTCAAAAATATATGTAATACTTCATTGAATAAAATAAAAATAAAAATAAAAATAGAAAAATAAATAATCCACAAACATGTTTTTTAAAGTGTCATAGTTGGCAGGATCTTCTGTATTTTATCTTAAATTCTGGTCATGAGGGAACTTTGACTTTGTAATTAACTGGTGGGCTTGTTCGACATCTCTGAAAAAAGGAATACATTTAGCCGCTTCTCTATTTTTTATGGGTTTTACTTTATAGGTATTTTCAAATGAGTCAATATGTCTTTATTCTAACTGTCCTCATCCTGGTAGACTTAATAAACACTTGACTTTGCATATACATGGCACTAAACATATTATATGTTTTATATCAATATTCCCTCGGCCGCTGGGCTGCAAGGGTATTAAATAATCTATTGCATCCTGGCTATGAATTTTGAAGGGCAGTATAATATTTATGTTCTATAATATGAAAAGATGTCCGGGTAGATTGAATTTCACTTTATGTATCATAGCATTTGCCTTACAAATTCAAGATAAACATGTGTAAGCTTAATAAGTGATATAAATAACATTAACAGGTTTATTAAAATAAACCATATACACAAAATAATAAAACTAATCTTATTCTGCACATCAAAATCCAAAACTTGAAAAACAGAAAATGAACATGATTGGTTTGTTATAAGGCGGGCAGTAACATGTGAAATACTGTTTTACAACAATAGCCTGACTGCATTTTTTTAATAAATCAATTAAAACTCCAAATAAATCGTCGTGCTTTACAATAGTATACAAATTATACATTTACTACTTTCTAAAACTCTTTTTTTTAACCTCAACTGCCCTTCGCCAAGGGCAAATAAGCCTGTGTGGCGATCTAAAGACAGCGAGGTACCGTAGCGGTAATAGTCACATAGGCCAGCCAGAGGTGACCGCTCATGATGGAACAGGGGTCGCCCGCCGCTGGGATCGAACCAGCGACGCGACGTTTGAAACGTGTAGCCAGCACTTTACCTCTGAGCTACCACCTTGGTAGCCCACTCTTAATTTCAAGTGTTGAATTTGCTACTTTATAGCAAAAATCTAATTACTTGAATTCGTATAGTAGCTATGAAGTAATTATAATATATTTATTTAGGATACGAAAAGCGGTAAATTAAAAAACTGAAACCGTTGAGGATATCCAAACTGCAAGCGTACTATAAACACAAGTCACTAAGATGAGACAGACCCTAATATTTGCGTCCCCTACATTACTCTTCTTAAACGATGACAAACGACACGACTGTATGCGGTGACTTAAGCGATACCGGGTTGTAGTAAACGAAATATCAGTTAAGGCCTGAAATGGTGTTTGTTTTCGGCATTTTTTTACTGAGCCCTCAACTTTCTTAGTGAAATGGTAAAAAGTATTTACCTTGTGAAAATCCTTATAATGAGGCTACAAAAGGGTTAAATACTGCCAGAAAAAATGTCCACATAGATTTATTGCAAAAAGTTATGTTAGTTTAAAATATTATTTTTAATACGTTCAGTGGAAGAGAAAACTTTTTGATATTCAGTTTAAGTTAGAATCTATCATCAATATCAGTCTATTAAACAAGTTTGATGTCGTAGGTATATCATACTGCATAATCAGGGAATCGTAATTTATTATCCTTTACGTTAAATTAATTTCTATGATGTTCGGTTACAAATAATATTCTGATTATTATTTTTTTTAATTTTCAATGTTTACTATTGAAAACACTACCTAACACTCAATGTATTATTTATTTTGCCGATGAGAAAAACAAATTAATACAACCACATATTAATTATGTGGGAGAGAGAAGAATTCAATAATTTCACGCGAATTATTCACAAACATCCTTAAAAATTTAATATGGAATGTTCATTATTTATTTATGGTATTTTGGTTGGCAGAGCAGAATAAACTCCAGGGGATCAACGGCAAAGTCAATTTAATTTAACCAATATATTATATTCATCTGTGTTGTATTACAATAATTAATAAAGTTGGACAATGTATAGGTATTGTCGTTTTACTTTTGTAATATCCTTTTTATCTTAATTATCAATTCTGGTTGCTTCATTGATTTGACTTTTTCCGTTTCGTGGTCAACAGAAGGAACAAAACATCGCCCATTGGGGGAGGGAAGAAGCACTAAATCATTTACAACTGGGGGCTTTTGTTCCCGGAACATATCTCAGTCGCAATGTTGACATGAATCTTTGATTCTCCCTCGCCGAGAAGGTGGTATTGTACGAGGGTAAAGAGTTGTACGCTTTTGGGAATGTCTGTGTTTGCAATGTAAGGAATCGTTGGCATTGCAAAGCTGGCAGGAATTAAAGCGGAATAGACCTTTCTTTGACAAAGTAAGCAATCCCACATAACTGGCGGTGCAACTTAATTTAAATTTTAAATATTTACTTAAAATTCTAATGTACAACGGTAAATTTAACGGTTTATTATTTTTTAATTTTATTAATTGTAGTAAGGTCATCTTACCAATGAAGCTGCTCCCATACAATATTTTTCAAAACCTTAGTGTCTGTTAAAAATGAATACATGCACTATAAAGTGTGGAAATCGGGGGGCTGTTTAAAAATTATAAACGAACTTTGAAACACAAAATACTTGTAAATAATTTCAAAAAAAGAATATTAATTTTACTGCTTCCAGTACAGTTTTGCAATTAACATAGGTAGTATTACAAATATTTAATAGTAAGAGGTACTGACAGTAAAAAGTTATGAAAGGCTGAAACATAACTGACTTTCTTTTCTTAAGATTTAGGTTCACTCTCAAATACAAACATACACAATTGAATTTCATAAAGAAAAGAAGTTTAACTTTCAAGACGGGAAAATTCTTGGAACTTTCTCCTTAATTTGATTGAAACTTTCTTTCCCCAAATTTTCAAGGGTTTCTCAATATACTATTTTATTTGAAATAATGACGATGATTAATGAACGTCAGATAGAAGTTTTATATTTTTTAATTTTATTAAAATCACCGAGGAAACAATTTTAAACATAGCATGGCTCATGCCTTAGAGAATATATTAAAGACTAGAATATATAAGTTGTTTATAGTGAAATTTTAGTCATATATTGGACAAAATCGCTGTTGCATGAAAAGTTAGTTTTTTTCTTTATTGTCGTTAAGTATGGATGCTTATTTTTTATGTTTATATATTATGCAAGTAAGAAGTGAATTAAGTAATGTTGCTTAGTAATCTTTAGTTTTTATGATGCGTATTCAAATAATATATTATTTACTTAAAGTATTTCACATTTCCATATATGGATTGGCATCCATTATAAAACTGAAGAGTCTCGCAAGGCGATGCATTTGTGCTAAGTTAACGTTCTTGATGTATTTTGTCATGTATACAGGACAGAGTGAAACGTTTTAGATATATAAGCTGACTCAAAAAACAAACAACAAACTTGGTTTTTAAAAATGGTTTTCTTGTCCATCCAAGGGTGAAAAATGTAAATGGGAGTTGAAAATATAGACAAAAGACCAAACGGTAATTCCTTCTACTGAACATTTTGGAAAATAAATCAAAGGTAGTAAAATATTATTAATGTTATTACATTCTTCGTTTTTGAATTTAAGGGCTAATAAACAAATAAAATACAGCTCCTTTCGTGTGTTTGATCTGCTAGTTAGTTTGACCCCATCGAAAATCCTCAATGTGTGAAATATTAAAATTTATTTATAAATAGGAATACTTTTAATTTTGCTTTAGCGACCATCTACTTCATTATTAGTTTTCTCAATATGTCAGTAAATAACTGTGTCTAACTAATCCATATCCATTCAATCTTACTAAAAAATCTTAGTTACTAAAAATCATTAAAACCAGGAAAACTTAAAACTTAAGGTACGGACTACTTTATACATCAGTCAAATCATGGCTGAAATTAAAAAGAAAACTTTAGTTTTGACATTTTAAAATATGAAATTCTATATTTCAATAGACGTTGGACGTTTCAATGACTTCACGTTTATTAGTGAAGTTTTAATTGACTTTTCATGTCAGGGTTAATGAAAAAGTGTAAAGTCTTAAAGTTTGATTAGTAATGTATAACTTATAAAAAGGTTGTATCAGAACGAAGAAATAATAGTTTTTCTGGGTGTTCCTTGATGTATTTTGAAATGTAATAACTACTAAGTATTAACATTTTATTTTCACTTATATCCATAAAGATCAATGTGGTTATATTGAGCTTAATTTCAGTATAAAACGTTCTTGTAAAAAACTCCAGATACCGTTAGAAATTGCATGCAAAGTGATTCTTTCTATAAAGTATATTAAATGTCACAAGAATCGTAGGACAATTCGCTCTAACGTGCTAGTTAAATGTTCGCAGTTTTTACTTCGTTATTTGCATAACTTGGAAGTCTGATGTTATTCAATTGCACCTCTTATAAAAAAAAAATTCAATTGAAAGTGTCCACAGCTTATATTTGTTTCAACGCTTATCGTAACACTTCATTATTTTTCAGAGGTCTTTGCTTTAGTACACTTTGCACAAAATTAGATATAACGCAAACATCTGTGAATAAGCGAATAATTTATTACAAAATTGGGACAAGATAAAAAGATCTCTCAAACTTTGACCCCCGGCTCTTGTGGTTAAACCTTACCTCATAATACTAATTACGGCTTTCAACCTCAAACCCCCAACCGCCTCCATCCTTAATTACTCATTATAAATGTTCTAATTATTATTGTTAATCCTCTTTTACATTTTATTGTTAAATTTTTGCTAAACTGTAGTAGGAACTGTAGCCTATTTAATTATTATTCTCTAGTTTACCCACTCTCCAAATATAAAATTAAATAACTTTTGTTATTACTGTAGAAACAGCTGCAAAAGGATTTGTGAAGAACTTTGTCCTTGTAGGGAAATGCAAAGGCTATTGTACATATACTGACAAAATAAACTTAAAGAAAGTTAGAAATGTTGAGGTTGAGAGCGTCCAGTTTTTGGTAGGCAGACGAAAAACGGAAGCGAAAAGCTGGTCTGGGGAAAGAAACACTACATCATTTACACCACGAGACATTTGTTCCTTGGACATATTTCGGCCAGGGTGTTGTCGTGAATCTTCGACACTACAACTATCGCGTAAGGGTTTTATAACAGAAAACATTTAATATAGTGGGTTTTATAAAGTTTTGTTTACACAAACATACATTTTGTAAACAAAAAGTAATTAATTTATGTACTAATTTAAAATTTAAACAATTAAACAATAAATTAATTACTCTGATAACAGTCAGGGTTGAAACCATAATAAAAAGTAGTTGCGATTTTCCTATTTACATTTTTATTGTTTTAACATCCTTTCAATCGTGTTGTTCTGTAAAACACAGCTTTTTACTTCATTTTAGACGTAAAATGAAGATTTGGAACATATCCAACAACACTTAGTTGAAACCATCAAATCTACTTAGTTCCTTAGTGAATTTTACCTCCCTCTTATTAGACCAGAGATGTTAAAATTTTTCTCTTGTTTACGATCACTTTATTATTAAAATTGTATTCCTTATTTAGGTTTAGGTTGTCATTTTATCGTTGGGGCTAACATTTCTCCTTCTAAAATTTAAATTTGAGTGAAATTTAAAATTTGCTTTAAAATAATCTTTTATATCAAGTAAGACATTGAAACTTATTGTAAAATAATAAAATTGTCTGCAGGGCTGTTTTTGTCGACAATATAAATTCCATCCAAGTAGATTTTTGTGAAATTTCAGTTCAGTTGCTAATCATAGAAGCTAGAGATGAAAATTTCTGAACAATAAACAACCGCAGCATCCAAGGAGTGTTCGAAATAAAATTAAAATTTTATTAAAATCCCTAATTCCACTTTATCTTAAAAACAATCTTACACAAATTCAGTCTAGAAAAATAAAAACGTAAATATTTCAACTCCGGATGAATAATGCATTAGACATCCGTAACACCTGGGCTGAAATGTAGAGGTAACCTTTCTTTGGATATTAAACCATTTGTTCGCTTTATATACAATCAAAGGATATGAATTCAGGATTCAACCTTAGTTAACTTTTAACATTAAAAATAACTACATAAATAAGATATAGAATGACAGAATATAACATAATAATAGCAGGAAAATGTTAAAAAAAGAGCAAGTGGATGGTTTTAAAAAGCGGTATTAACGTTTTAAAACATATAACTTTAAAAACATGTGTTTTTCGTTGTAAAATAGTAAAAGAAAACTAACAAATACAGTACTAAATATTTAAAACTTATTTTAATTCGGATGGATTACTCTTCAATCTCGGGAGATTGAAAAAGTAAACTGTGGTGAAGTGCAAAAACGTCATGGTAATAAAAACAAAGATCATTATGTTTTTCAAAATTCACCAAATTTGTTGATAATCTTTACATTTAAGGCCGTAAGGAAAAAACCTTGGGACAGTTAGTCTGAGACTTCTATTGGGCCGATTTATATGAGGGTTGTACCAAAACAAAGGGTTTCGGTCCTACATCAGCAGGTTTTATTCGTATTTCGAAAAAAATACGTTAAATGGGTCAAAAATGAAAAATAAACTTTTCTTATGGAGATTTAACATGGGAAAGAAGGTCAACTTTTTCAATTCTTCAGACAGTTCGTCTGAGACTTACACTGGTCCGATTTACATGCAGTTTGTACCAAATAAAATCTAAACTTATCTATATTTGCAGGTTTTATTTACTTTTACATTATCTTGCTTTTTTAAATTATAAAATCGAAATTTCCAAACCTTTGAAATAATCTTATTTAACAGTTCTTCAATCAGCTGATTTTAACGGCATCGAGCGATTTTGTCCATCGACAGAAGAAGAGCGAACGCTCAAGAAGTATTTGGTTTATTATGGCCAGTACCCAAAAACGTGTACAAATACTTTGAGTTAAAAGGGATAATAATACAGTTTTATATATTTTAACCAAACAAGTTTATAGTTAGTGAATTATAAAAACAAGTTTTGATTGTTATTTTTGGTTGGGCTACATTTAAAGTTACTTAATTATGTGAAACAGCTGATTGCAACCATTAATGGTCCAAGAGATTACTACAATGGCAAATTAATTGTAAGTAGGTTAATGGGAAATTAATTAATTAATAGCGGGTTAATTAATTAACCCGCGGAAAATTAATTAGCGGGAAATTAATTAATTAAATGGTTTACATTCATAGTAAATACCATTTTTAGCGTAATAAAGAACTAATTTTAAGTAATTCAAAACTTAGCAGTCGATCTAACTAAATGAAGCCAGGACAATTATATGGTAGGCCTACAGATTACCTTTAGAAACTCATGTTAACCCCGATTTCAGTAATACTTTTTTCACTAATAATGCAACGGTTTTAATTCGACGCGTGCTCCAAATCCTGTACGCGTTAAGAAAATTATCGTAACGTATAGATTTATTCCCCAACAAGTAGTAAATTGTTCTCATATGAATTCATTTTGCTTACTTTGACCACGCTGGCGCAAACCACTGTGGAAGTTAAGGCAGAGCGTCTGGCTGCCAA
Organism: Flexamia atlantica; assembly: GCA_035578135.1. NCBI lineage: Eukaryota > Metazoa > Arthropoda > Insecta > Hemiptera > Cicadellidae > Flexamia > Flexamia atlantica. The sequence continues at coordinate 60,770,045 of JAQJVK010000003.1, read as the reverse complement.
CTCACGGACTCGGGATCGAGTCCGCCTAGCGCCGCTAACTTATTTCATACGTCGTTACAAATGGCGTCACTAAGGTCTGATTTTTACTAATACTGATATTTATTTTAGGTTAGCTAAGTTTTATAAAAATTACAGTGTCTTTAGGCCTTCGAAATTTCTCGAAAGATTTAGATTAGATGATATTTTATACTCATAACTGATTTAACTGATGGCTGAAAATGTTTTCTTTTTAAAATTTGTTGAAAGAAAAATACTTGGAAGGGAATGGCTGTACTACCTTAGGAAAGGAAATTTTATAAATATTTCGCGCAAACTGCCTTGCGCTCCACTCACCACAAAAATAGAGCCGTGTCCGTCGAGTATCGAAGGGAAACAACTAGTTTCTTAAAATCGTTGAAATAAGAAAACTACCACCGAGCCCAAAATCCGTGAAGAGAAATAAAACATTGTAATGATTGTTTTGGTTTTGATTTTTGCGGATATTTTCCTTCACTGATTAGTAAGAAGAAAAGTTTCCCAGCGTTTCAAACAACTTATTTCCCGACCATAAACCGTGACCATAACCATAACCAATCTTATCATAATCTAGTATCATTCCACCTGAAGGCGGGATCAGATTTAAGATCCCGAAATGGCGTTAAAGTTGACCTTTAACAATCAGTGATGGCAAATGTCCATATAAATAAAAACCCAAACATAAACTTATAATAAATAAAGTTAATTTAAAACAAAAAGTCAGCACCTGTGCAATCTATTATTTTTACCGACCGAAATCCGGCTAAAATAAGCATAACCATTGAACACAACTGCCGAAACCACTGACCAAAACAATAACAGTTTCAATGCACAGAGTAATTTAAATCGAAATAATTTATCTATTGGAAACTGCAGATTACCCACCATTTTCATTAAACATTAGGACATGATCCCAATGTGTTATACTGACGTAATGAGTGGTTTCACCGCAGCGATTTGTACAAAAATTCGCATGCTGTTCAACATTAAACACACGTGGTGTAAATATGTAATTGGTTAAGTCATTATTCGATGTAAAAACTTTATTATTAAAAATATTATGGTTACAAAATAAATAAAACCGATAGGTCCTGAAAAAAGCTGATGAGTTTCGAATATTCTCTGATGGGGTAACCTCAAAAAATGGATATAAATAATATTTAATTTTAAACTGTAATCATTGCGTGTATATATATGACTAGAAACAGAGCCCGTTGTGGTTAAATACAACGGTCTCTAGAAAAATAGTACATATATGCTTAATTTCCTGTTAAATACCTGAAAAATAATTTGATTCACATTCATAAACAAAATTGATGACAAAACTTTTTCTAATAGAGCAAGACAATAAAAACAAAATATCAAATGCAACATATTTATTACAGTATTTCTTTATAAACGACATTTTTTGTGAATACTTCATCTAAGTTTTTCAACAATCTCCCTTGATCTTTGCTAGGGATAATTTTAATTTTAATGTCTTCAAACCTTTTCACCCTAGAGAGTGCAACGTACAATTGTCCATGGCTAAATACTGGTGCTGGAAGGTAAACACCAACTTTCTCCAATGTCTGACCTTGTGCCTTATTTATTGTTATAGCGAGTGCTAATTTTAAAGGAAATTGCCGCCTTTTCAATACAAATGGCAAGTCTGTATCTGTCTGTGATAAATCAATCCTTGGAACAAACACAATTTCACCTACTGACGATCCAGTTAAAACCTCTGCAATTATTAAATTGGGCTTTAGTTCTTTAACAATCAATCGTGTGCCGTTACGTAGTCCCCGTTTTGTATTAAGATTTCTTAGCAACATTATCACAGCCCCAATCTTTAAATTTAATTTATGTATTGGCATTCCCGATGGTGAAAGCTGATTTAAAAATTCTATTGGATAATGAATATCTGCTTGTGAAACATCATCCGCTTCAATACAATCCGTACTTAAATAGGTTACTGATGCTCCTTTCAGTAAGTCGTGAACCGTTTCGTTGAGGAAATCCACATCTGAATTTTTTGAGCATAAAATAGCCTTTTGGGTGAACTCATGAGAGTGAGCTACGTCCAACTTGTCTCCAAATATATCGGTGGCTATGTTACCGTGGCTTAAAATATTTGCTGGTATTGCTATAAGGTCTTCCGATAAATTATGTGTTTTATCAGTCAGACCATTCCCTACGCTTAACAGCCACTTGCTAAATAAATCATCCACTGATCATACATTTTTAGTCAGTCGTAGGATCTTAAAAGTTTCCCACAGTGGATGGAATTTTATACTCGTTTCTATTATTTTGGTTCTGTTTCCATGTCTGACAACTGGCAGAGTTTGCCTGAAATCACCGCCCAATAGCATGACTTTTCCGCCGAAAGGATTATGGTTGTTCATTATTTCCTTAAGTATTCTGTCAATAGCAGTCAGAGCAATTCCTGGTGCCATAGTTGCTTCATCCCAGATTATGATTTTAGCTGATCTGATTGTATTTGCTTCGAGAGAATTTAATCTTATATTTGATACGGATGTTTCGTTCAAAGGAGGTACTAATTTGAATTGGTTGAAATATGTTTTACCCCCATCCAATAAGTTTGCAGCAATTCCAGTAGACGCGATAGGCAATGCAATGTTTTTTTCTCCACGCACTGTACACAGAATAGTTTTATACAAATAGGTTTTTCCTGTGCCTCCTGGCCCGTCCAGAAAAAAACATGTTTCTGGGACTTCATTATTTATTGCTGCAATTATATTGTCAAAGCATTGTGTTTGCTCATAATTCAAATTATTGATCATTTCTTTGCTTTTTTCTTTTTCTAAGTCAAAATCATAGATAGCTGTGTTGTTGATTTGTAGGTCATCGTGTACTGGCATCAGGAGGTCGTATTTCAGGCAGGAACTATGGTTTGCTTCTAAAGTTTTGTTAATTTCTCTCAAAGTCAAATTTTTACATTGCTCACAGTTATCTGCATGACCTACTTTGTGGCTGTGTGCAAAGTCTTCTGAAAGATGAGGCTGGTATTTTTCAAATAATTCTTTTGCATTAGACGGGGAAGCAAATATAAGAATATATGAGAATAAGTCTCTTAAATGTTGAGGCATGCTGAAATTGACTGCTTCGGCTAAAGTTTTGTCCCAAATTTCATCATTTTTTATCAGCCCTTTTTGCACTGCTGCTTCATAAAAAGTATCATATTTAGTACCATCAATGGTTTTTAAATCATCATAAGCTACAGCACCAGGTGCATGAAGCAGAAGAAGTCTTAAACAATACCTTTCAGGATCAGAACCAAGATTTACAAAGTACATTCTACCAATTACGTTGTGCCTTTCTTGTTGTCTGCGAATCCATTTCCTACTTTTTTTATTGAAAACATAATGTTTAGGTACATTACTGTAATTAATTAATCTTGCATTTTCATCTTCCACGTTTAACTTAAACCACGCTGTCAACATTGTATCTTTCTCAGCAGTTTGTAGCAGATTGTCTATATTTCTGTTTATCGAATTTACATGGAAGACAATGCTTTGACTATCAGGAAGGTGAACAGGCAATCGAATTATTGTATGCGATTGTTTGTGCATGTCATTTCCAAGTATTCGCCACATGGCCTCTGGTGCACTGACATACCTACTATCTATGTGCTTTTGTATTTCATCAAAATTTGAGTTTCTCTCTATGATACGAACATTTGCACAATCATGCCCTTTGTATACATATTTAAAGAGATATTTAACACTTTTGATCGTGGCGCAAACTTCCACATTGATATGACAGTTGTATTTTAATAAAAGAAATGGGTTATAAGGGACCACCCATGTGTTGTCAATTACTTTATTTCTCACAGATACATTATTACCATTATTTCTTCGGCGGTATAGAGGGTATCCATCTTTGTTAGCTAAGGTTTCATTTTGAAAGGATTTAGGATAATTTTTAGTACACTTATTTTCCTTCATACACGGTGAGTTTAAATTACACTCGCCACAGGGTCCATGAATCATGTGTTTTGTAACAGCTGCGTGTAAAGTTGGAAATTTGTCTTTATCTGGTAATTCAGCCGATACTATTTGAGGAGCCTAAAAGCCAAGGGGTACAAGTGACATTTTTTGAGATTTTGAGTTAAGTACACAGAAATGAAGCTAAGGAGCAGTAGAATTCAGTGGTAAAGGGGTATTAAGGTTTTCTTTGACAGGTGCTGAAATCTAGCGGAGGATATAAGTACTACTTCAAGAATCAGCTGTTCTTCCTTGGAAGCCAATAGGTATAAAGTTGCACTTGTACTCCTTGGCATCCAAGGAGAACCAAAAAATAGTTCCTTGGCATCCAACCAAAAATGGGGTTTTTGAGTTTTTTTACATAGAAAAATAAATATAATCAAATTTTTGTTGGCACAATCGAATTTAGCTCAAAAAAATAAACAATTAATATGTCATTGCTCTATGACCATTGGTTGCCGAGACATTGAAAGTAGTAAACACAGTACACTGTCCCAATGTTAACCTTATGGGGAATAAGTAAAATTCTATATCTCGCTTATTTCTCAACAAATCTTAATAAAACTTGGTTTGTGGCTTCATCTAGATGGTATCTAATCTATTTCAGTCTAAAATCCCCGATATTTCCATTTTTATGGCTGCATAATCATTCTCCATGTCATCCTTATGGAAAATAAAAAATCTATATCTTCCTTATTTCTTAACATATCTCATTAAAACTTGGTATATGGCTTCTTCTAGTTAAGATCTTCTAAACATTTAATTAAAACCTACCAGTTTTAACATACCTGTTGCAGCAAACTTTCATACTCATTCCCCATATTGATCTTATGGAGATTACAAAAACATGCCAAATCTCGCTATGTTGGATTGAATTATGTTCTTTTGCATTTGAAATTCACTGAGCATGCAGGTCTGCTGCAATGGGGGTATTTCATTCAGCACTCCAGGCATGATCCACCTATCAACTAAATAAAAAGGTAATACTCTTTGGAAGCCAAGGGGTACAGTTGGTGTTTATAAATATAAAAAAATGTGTATAAAACAATCTATTCAAAGTAAGATACTTAAACCTTAATGTAGGGGTTCTTGAGTAACAGTAGGTAGTATTAACACTTATTATAGAATTTTATGTTAATAATTGTGAATTATGGGTCAAAGCAAAACTTTGATTGCTGTTTTCTCAAAAGTAAAAAAATGTCACTTGTACCTCTTGGCTTTTAGGCTCCTCATTTGGTCTATATGTTCTGGTAACTTAGGAGAATCTTGTTCTTTCAAAATCAGTAAGATGTGAGCATGGGGTAGCCCTCTTTTTTGAAACTCTATTACATGTATATTGCCTACTGGGATGCCAAAAATATGTTTTTTGTTTATGTCATCCATAAGTTCTGTTAACTTCAATCGGAAAACTCTAGAAACTAAATCAGGACTATTTTCCACCGACTGTCCATTTAAATTTTGTGTCATTTCTTCCCATTTTGGATTACAGGTCATTGTAATAAAAAGATCGGGTTTACCGTAATTCCTCACTATTGACATAGCGTCTTGATAATTTTGCATCATATTTCTTGGACTCCCTTGAAATGTTGATGGCAAAATGAAAGGCTTTCCAGGGGGAAACAATTCATTTTCTCCTGATAACCGAATCTGGTCCATTAAACCTTTGTACTGTTCAATTTTAAGTTGAGATTGATTTTGTCGGATGAAATTTAGTCTATTTGCCTCAATTTTGGTGTAGGCATCAACAATATATTGTTGTGTGAGTTTTCCTCCGCACAATAAAGGATTGAATTCATCACGTACTGAAAGACGATATTGATAATATTGCATCTGAGTGACTCTTGATCTTGGATTTGAAGCTTTATTTTTAATATTTTGGAGACATAATGGCTTATCATTCAGTGGAATATTAATCCCCCAACTTTGATCACCATATGGGAAGAAGAGAGGATATACCATTGGTTCCAAATTTGGGTCCAAAATGCTAATTCTCTGAGTCTTTCTCTTATTCATCATGTTGTTAGCGCGACAATGAATCAGTAAATCACGGTGCAGAGGTGGTTCACCATCCATATTCTCAAAAATAACAGCAACCTCATTACATCTTGCAGAGTTATATCTTCTTTCATCATATTTTCGGTCCTGAATTATAGCCATTGTCACATCAGATGAAACAGCATTATTCATTAATGTGTCTTGCATGCATTCTTGCTCTACTTCATACATCATTTTGCAGGCTTCTGCAAATGGATTATGCTTTGACATGAATGACCCTAATATTTGTAATAAATGTTCATTGCATCCAGAGTTTTCTTTAATTTTCATTCTTTGAGTTGTAGCCTCCTCAGGATCAAGTATGTACAACTGAGCATATTTACGCTGTTCTCCATTTTCAGGATGTAATGTACCAGCACGATGATAGATAGAGCCATTTATTCTAAAACAATAAGGACCATAACTTGAAGGTGGAACTATTTGCGCTCCCATAGAAGCGAAAGATAGGGAACTGTTGATTGAATGAATATTGGACATAAAGTTATCTGAATAAATATGGTTATTAGTCATAAGCTGCTCAAGTAATAATGCAGTTTGAATCCGTTCTAATGAAACTTTTCCTTTTGAGCAGCATTTAGAAAACATTTTATCAACAGGTCTTTCTCCGACAAAGTGTTTAGCACCACAAAATTAACAAACTTCATTAAAACTGCCACATGAGTGTAATTTTATTTCATTTTCATCGTTTATATCTCTTAAGGCTTCAGGCAAAAAAGTGATGGGTGGTTGTAACACATGATTTACATCACTATCCTTTTTCCCCCTTATTACTACGCGATGAGCAGTGGATTCACGTTTTCCAGAACATGTTTTTCTTTTTCTATTCTTTGCTGGACGGCCAGATTTGCAGGTTGAGGAAGTTGCATCTTCTTTGAGTGAAGTGTTAGTCACACTATCTTTTTTTTGTTTCTTTTTCATTTTTTGTCCCTCCATCCTTGTTGCTTACGCTTGTTAAACACTTATTTCCCCCTTGGATTAAATCATTATTCATACTATGATTTTGTTTCTTTAATTTATTTTTATGCACTATTGATTCACGCCTTCCAGAGCATGTTTTTCTTTTTCTATTTTTTTCTGGACGGCCACGTTTGCAGGTTGAGGAAGTAGTATTCTCTTTGAGTGAAGGGATAGTCACACTCTGTTGTTTTTTTTTCCATTTGGCGTGTCTCCATCCTTGTGATTGCTTGATAAAAACTTTGTTCCCCTTTTTATTAAATCATTACTCATACCATTATTTTGCGTCTTTAATTTATTTTTATGATCTGCTGATTCATGTCTTCCAGAAAATGTTATTCTTTTTTTATTCTTTGCTGGACGGCCACGTTTGCAGGTTGAGGAAGTAGTATCCTCTTTGAGTGAAGTGTTAGACAAAATATTTTGTTTTGTTTCTTTTTCATTTTGTGTGTCTGCATTCTTACGATCGCTTGTTAAAGACTTTTTTACCCCTTGGAGTAAATCATTATTCATATTATAATTTTGCGTCTTTAATTTATTTTTATGATCTCTTGATTCCCGTCTGCCAGAGCATGTTTTTCTTTTTCTATTCATTGCTGGATGGCCACATTCGGATTTTGGTAAGGTTACATCCTCTTTACTTTCAGAATTCGTATTTTCCATTAAAACATCGTAATGCCCAGCGTCCATACTACCTGAGAAACGTAGTTTATATATTGACGTGCCTTCTCCAACCGTTACAAAAGAATCCAAGTTCTCAGCATATATTTGGAATTGACAGTTGAAAAGCCTTGCTGTAGCCTCAATTTCAACGTTACCAGCGTATTCTCCATTTGTAATCATCAGATTTCTATATTCTGTTGCATTTTGTACCGGTAGTCTATATGTGTTACCCCCTATGATAAAAGGGCAATAGTAGTCCCAGTTATTTACGACTTCATCAACTACTTTGGATCGTATATCACTGTATCTAGATTGAGATGCATGGCATAAAAATGAGATACTCCTAAAGAAACAGTTTCCGTCACCAACGATATAATGAATAGTAAAATTATTCATTTTCAAACTAAAAAATCAAAAAAGTTCAAAATGAAAATTTATGGTGGTGAAATCTCGACACCACTTTACTCACCAGTCCCCACTAACAATTATTGGTACAGATTAAGCACACACCATAAAAAGCACACACAAAATGTAAGGATGCACTTTAACCACAAATCCAAATTGTAAACAACAAAATGTAAACAAAGAGAGATCAATGAAATAACAATACAACGGTCATAGGAAGCACACACAGAACCTAAGGAACGCACTTTAACCACAAATCTAAATTGTAAACAACAAAATGTAAACAAAGAAAAATCAATGAAATAATAATACAACGGTCAGCTGTTAAGTTATTGACACATGTTCCATATGATCACAAAAAATCAGCTGTTAATATATTTCTTATGAAAACATAACTTTTGAATTTTTTAAACTCATGGATCTTTTTCCCATAATTATTAGCAAATATACAGTGAGAAAGCTTTTCGTTTTCAATGACCCATTAATTATTAAAATATGTCAGGTCGAATTATTAAAATATGTCAGGTAGAACTCTAGATTTAGTTGTACAAAGTTTGACAAAAATGTCTGTATTCGTTATTTTCTTGCCTTTATAAAGTCGGAGTTTGCTTTACTTTTATGCAAATAACTTTTAAACGGTGAGGAAATCGACCAAAGTGGAAGATGATATTCTGAAAGAGAATAAAATTTCCTACAACTTCATATTATGCATTTTTTGAAAATACTGACTACGGGCAGACAAAACTTGGCTACAAAAATAAAAACTAAAAATGCTGATTTGAAAGTATTTTTTTATAGAAAATATGTATTTTTACTTTTTCACTTTGAATCTTTAAAAAAATCCAACTTTTAATAATTATTTGCAAATCTACAGCAAGAAAGCTTTCCATCGACTCGTTATTTATTAAAATCTGACTGGTAGAACTCTAGATTTAGCTGTACAAAGTTTAACAAACATGTCTCTAATTCAATATTTCCTCACCGCTTTAAATTCGGAGGTTGCTTAGCTTTTTTGCAAATAACTTTTAAATGGTGCAGAAATCGGCTAAAGTGGAAAGTAATATTCTGAAAGAGAATTAAATTTCCTACAATTTGGTACTATGCATTGTTTGAAAATACTGATAATAGGCAGCCAAAACCTGGCTACAAAAAGAAACTTTAAAAGAGCTGTTTTTTAAATCTATTTCTTACAGAAAATTTGTGCTGTTACGTTTCCACCATAAATCTTTAAAAAAAATCTATTATTTGCAAATCTACATGGATGGAGCTTTCCAACGACCTGTTAATTATTAAAATCTGCCCAGTAGAACTCTAGATTTAGTTGTACAAAGTTTAACAAACATATCTCTAATTCAGTATTTTCTCACCACTAAAACTTCGGAGGCTGCTTAGGTGTTTTGCAAATAACTTTTAAATGGTGCAGAAATCGGCTAAAGTGGAAGGTGGTATTCTGAAAGAGAATTAAATTTCCTACAATTTGGTACTATGCATTGTTTGAAAATACTAATAATAGGCAGCCAAAACCTGGCTACAAAAAGAAACTTTAAAAGAGCTGTTTTTTAAATCTATTTCTTATAGAAAATCTGTGTTGTTACGTTTCCACCATAAATCTTTAAAAAAATCTAACTTTCATAATTATTTGCAAATCTACATGGATGGAGCTTTCCAACGACCTGTTAATTATTAAAATCTGCCCAGTAGAACTCTAGATTTAGTTGTACAAAGTTTAACAAACATATCTCTAATTCAGTATTTTCTCACCAATAAAAATTCGGAGGCTGCTTAGGTGTTTTGCAAATAACTTTTAAATGGTGCAGAAATCGGCTAAAGTGGAAAGTAATATTCTGAAAGAGAATTAAATTTCCTACAATTTGGTACTATGCATTGTTTGAAAATACTGATAATAGGCAGCCAAAACCTGGCTACAAAAAGAAACTTTAAAAGAGCTGTTTTTTAAATCTATTTCTTATAGAAAATCTGTGTTGTTACGTTTCCACCATAAATCTTTAAAAAAATCTAACTTTCATAATTATTTGCAAATCTACATGGATGGAGCTTTCCAACGACCTGTTAAGTATTAAAATCTGCCCAGTAGAACTCTAGATTTAGTTGTACAAAGTTTAACAAACATATCTCTAATTCAGTATTTTCTCACCACTAAAAATTCGGAGGCTGCTTAGGTGTTTTGCAAATAACTTTTAAATGGTGCAGAAATCGGCTAAAGTGGAAGGTGATATTCTGAAAGAGAATTAAATTTCCTACAATTTGGTACTATGCATTGTTTGAAAATACTAATAATAGGCAGCCAAAACCTGGCTACAAAGAGAAACTTTAAAAGAGCTGTTTTTTAAATCTATTTCTTATAGAAAATTTGTGTTGTTACGTTTCCACCATAAATCTTTAAAAAAATCTAACTTTCATAATTATTTGCAAATCTACATGGATGGAGCTTTCCAACGACCTGTTAAGTATTAAAATCTGCCCAGTAGAACTCTAGATTTAGTTGTACAAAGTTTAACAAACATATCTCTAATTCAGTATTTTCTCACCACTAAAAATTTGGAGGTTGCTTAGGTTTTTTGCAAATAACTTTTAAATGGTGCAGAAATCGGCTAAAGTGGAAGGTGATATTCTGAAAGAGAATTAAATTTCCTACAAATTGCTAATAGGCATTTCTTGAAAATACTCAATAAAGACAGCCAAAATTTGCCTCGAAATAAAAAATGTGAAAAAAGCCGTTTTCAATGTATTTCTTATGGAAAACATGTTTTTTTTATTTCTTCACCATAAATCTCAACAAAAACAAACTTTCATAATTATTTGACAATCTACGGGGAGAGAGCTTTCCAATGACACATTAATTAATAAAATCGGCCCTGTAGAACTGGAGATTTAGTTGTCTGAAGATTTGACTAAACTGAATTATTATAAGAAGTAGATATATACACGCAATGATTACAGCTTATATTGATGATATTTAGCTGTTTGCTTGGGATTGCTTTCAGCATAGTGAGTTTCCTTTATAATATTTTATCAGTGCTGATAAACTACTTTCCAATGCGATAGTGAGTGCCAACGCGTATAAAGCTAAGAGAAATTTTCTAGAAATTTCGTTTCCTTGAACTATACCGTGGTTATAACGAATCTGATGTTTCAGCTGTGTCAAAACAGGTTTTGAGGCTGTCTTTGCATTTTATTCCACAATTGATATATATGCCTGCAATCTAAATGAATCATCTCAATAAAGGTATTTCAATGATAAAATTTGAAATAAATGTATGGTCAGTAGTTAAGTTTGATTAGTGTGACTTGATTAGTTTAAAAATAATAAAAGTTGAAAAAATAAAGGTTGATTTAGATTGTAATTAATTTTGTTGATATTACTCCAAACACTTATGAAATTTATATAAATTGAAAGTCAGTAGTTAAGTTTAAATAGAAATGTGCCTTCTTAAAAAATATGAGAGAAAAAAATAAAGGGTGTTTAGATTGTAATTTGGTTGAATATACCAGCGATTGTAATTTGGTTGCTATTACTCCAACCATTTACATTGGTAAGAAGAAACTGAAAGACAACTGCAGTTAAATCAGCCGTTAAGACGGCCATTATGTGAGTTTGGGGAGCACGTATTGTTCTTGCCATAAATTGGTCCAAGTTCGCACAGGCTGCTTCTGCCGGTCGGCAAAGTAAAAATACAGTGATCAAGTAGCTAAGGATTAATTTTATAGCAATAAAACTAAATCTCTTGAATATATATGTATTTTAAAATGTATGTTTTTGTGTGTGAGCAAAGTTGGTTATAAACTAATTTTTAGGGAGATCTATACGCACATTGGTATTATTAAATAGTATTAATACAATATTTTATCGTCAGTTTATTTTAAATCCTAATCGATCTTTATAGGCCAACAATGGAAATGCCAAACAAATATGTAACAGTTTGGTATTGTCTTTCTCGTATTTCTTCTCTTTCTTTTGCTAAACATCGGACTGGTAGTTTCACATCATGAAGTTAACGTTACTTGAGGACTCCCATAAAAGTACAGTTTGGCCTCTAGAAGATTAGGGTTTAGTATATGAAGCGAGGTGTCCATACACGCAAGGATGACGATTGGTTCGAGGCTCATCAGATTCTTCCACTGCTAGCGAGCGTCACGCCGAAAGTAAAGTCAGTTGTTCTGCAACTGTTTAAACGTGTAAGGTGCTGTGGCACTGTCTTAGGTAAATTGAACAAAAGTTTAAGAAACATATTTCAATAAATACATGAAAAGAAAATATATTCAGATGCAATTAAAAATCGCATCTGAATATAATTTCTTTTCATTTACAGACAAATACCCTTCCTCCCTCCCCTCTTTACCTGTATCCTTCTGTACAGGGTGATTCAAAAACAATTTAAAGGCGTGATTACATGTATAAAAGCAATACAAATTTGCTATGAATATTTGTTTTAAAACAAATACAAACTGTACTGATGTTCAACAAATTGTGCTGTTGTTTTATTTAAATCTGATTGTATTTACGCTTCAATTTTAAAATATAATTTTACCTCCTTAGTGATGGATTTAAAGTGATCATAGTGGATGATATGAATAATTATTTTAATACGGAGTTTCAAGTTTTTACTTCTCACTATTTCAAAGTGGCGAATGTTGTAATTTTATAGCCTAATATCCTAACCTAAACAGCGATCGGCCTCCCGCCTGGCTGATGCACTCCATACACGTTCACTTTAGGTTCAAGGCGGCCTCATGGCCGGGTTGGCCACTTGGCCAGACTACAACTAATACGATTCTAAAAAGTCGTCATCAAAGTCAAAATGTTAAAGAAAACGCAGAATTTTAACACAAGATATTAAACAAAATCTAGGCAGATAGAACCACCCAGGAGAAAGAAAAGTCATATGAAGAGAAAGTAAAGGTAGAGGAAACGACACCGAGGTATTCGGAAGCTAGGAACTCAGGCAGGCAAGAAAAAGTAAATCGGTCTAAATCCGGCCAGTTTTGCCTTGGACGGACCGAGTATGGGGGACAAATTCACCAACCAATGATGAAAATCGTCTAATATAATAAAGTTTTTTAAATTATGAATTATGGTATTTGAAAACGTTGGAATTTTAATTTTAGTTTTCATAAAAACATACTAGAAAGTTCTTAAAAGATTATTATTTAGTTGAGTTCTATAATTTGACTAAAAAGTAAATAACAAATTTACATTATACATAACGTTATTATTTAAAAAAAAGTCATGACTATTAAATTTCATAAAAATGAGAATATTACTTTACTAAAACCGAGACAAGAAAAAAATTAAGTCATGTAAGCACTTATGATATACATATTTTATTGTTATCTCTTTCCCGATAGAATAATGTCAGCTACATTCATAAGGTGAAAGCACTCATAGTAAACATATTTTACTGTGATCTCTTTCCCGCTAGAATACTGTCTGTTGGATCTCTAAGGTAATCACCGTTGTTTAATTAGTTAATTAATCTACAGGTAAACACACAAATTGATTATTCTACTCAAGCGAAGCCAGGAGCAAATTAGTCGGGAAATAGGATTACAGTGACGAGAAACTAGATTTTCAATCCCGCTCGTGGAAAACAGTTATTCCAAATTATGAAACAAGTATTTTCTTTTTCAACTTTGCAATGAAATAAATGATTAATATTTAATTGATATCGATTTTACAGGTCGATTAGTTTTGGATACTGATTGTTTGACACTTAACAACATTTTTTAAGTCAAGATATACAATTTGTATTCTAATTAAGTACAAATAAATTACGTTTTTTCATGATCAAAAATCACTATTTGTAACAAAGTGATTGGGTAGCCGAATCGAAATCGATCACGTCTTTGTCTCGAAAGGTTATTTTCGATCCTGTTGAGAGCATGTTGGTGTCTTGGTCAGTTCTGGGTCCAGTTGCCAGTCATTGATCACTGGGCTTTTAATTAATGATCCTGTATAAAAGATCATCTGGTCTTATTTATTCAGTAAGCTAAACGAGGTATCACTTTCAATCTGAACTTATATTCCGATCATTCTGGAATTATAAGCCACCAGAGTCTTATTTCATGACGACGCTATACATTATACATTAGTATGCATTGCTTGAAATGGCGACCTACCAAGGTAGGTATTTTAAGACAAGTATGACTGAAGTATGTATGAGTGAAGGATGATTGTAGCGCGATCTTGTAGTCTTGTTACTCTACTCACCAAAAAATTAACTAATAAATTTAATCGTACGGATCGAGTTCAGATAACAAAACGTATAGTTCAAAAACCATATATCTTAATAAAATTTTGTTTCACAACTATTTGGTGTTCGTATTAAATACTAATACTATTACCTCGTAGTTTTAACTCGTAATTTGTAACTTGTATCATGTAATTTTTTTTGTTAAGTAGCCCCCGGTTGTTTGCTTTTTAAGATAATGTATGATTATTGAAATTTAAATTGTTTGTCGTCAATCCGGTGTAGGGACCTACAAAACAAGTTTTTTTTGTTGAAGATAATAAAATACTAATTTTCAATTAATGCTTTTCAGTGCCTAGGGCCTAGATACATTAAAACAAAAAGACAAGATTGCCTGGATAGCAAAAAGCCTAGATAATATGGTACTATAAAAATAGATTACCAACTTTGGGAAAATATCACTATCCACACCAGCGACTAAATTATTCAATGTAGAAACCATCAAAAAATTATTAGAAATCTTCGCACTATTGACTCAAATACAGACCTAGAGAAAATAATAGTTACTTGCTCTCCAGCTATCATGACAAGCTCCCATTTCACCTTACCCCAAACATATTATTCATGTCCATCTAAGATACAAGTCTCCCCTGTACTTTGGTCTCTGAGTGATAAACACGGATCGATGCTTATCAATTAGCTTAAGGGTTGTAGTGACCCGAGCAGCCCGGCAGAGGCCGTTGTCCCCTGGGACTCGGGAGTTTGCCCGCGGCGCTAATTAAAGCTCTGACCTGCCTACCGATCTAACCCAGATGATTCATTTACTCATTCAAGAAAAATGTCTCTTAGATGGAAATCATACCGAATTTTTTTATAATTTATTGGCGTAAAACGTAGATAATTTGATTAGAACTTTTCGGACATTTGCCATCACTGATTAGTAAAAAACAAGTTTCACGACGTTTCGGGATCTGGAATCTGATCCCGTCTTCAGGTGGAACTAAACCTAGAACATAACAACATTAGTAACACATAGCCAGGGAAACCTGGACAAAAACACAGCTAAATCAGAGAACTGTAAAAGCAGTCACAAAAACACTATGCTGAAAAGAAAAACAATAACACAAAAACAGTTCTTTGATTTAGCTGTGTTTTTGTCCAGTTTTTCTGGCTATGCGATACTAATCTTGTTATGTTCTAGGTTTTGTTCCACTTGAAGACGGGATCAGATTCCAGATCCCGAAACGTCGGTCGTGAAACTGGTTTTTACTAATCAGTGATGGCAAATGTCCGCAAAAATCCTAATCAAAATATAAAATCACCATCACCAACCATGAATTTCAAACAAAGAAGTAACACGTTGAGTTGAAATATTATAATATTTCATATTTTTGACATGTGAAGAATTGCTCTGTTTTGAACATACGCCGTTAGTTTTAACTAATCAAAATAAATAAAATTAGTTTGTGATCAAACTATTAGTATGCATAGTAAAATTCTGTTTCAGAATGAAATGTCTCGTCTGATAAACGGAGCTTACCGGCCTCTATTTAATATTGAATCTGCCCCGACCATTTTTAATTGATTTATGCGTGGTACCTAATTAACAAGAAAAGCTAATTGTGCGATCCAGTACAATAGCACTGATCAGTACTACTAAATCCAATAGATAGATTTGGAATTGAACTCGCACTATATCGCTACCGATTCACCATCACAGTTTTAACCTACATATCACCAGTCTTTAATCATCTACATCTTGATTTGAGTTTAGATACACTTTTACTGCAAATTTTATTCATTAAAATAAAAAACTTAACCCATAAATCATATAGGCAGTAACAATTGTATTTAATATTAACTGCATAGTAAAGAGGTATTAGAAAATGTAAAAAAAAACTTGTAAACTTCTGGTCACTTTGATTTTTAATAGTTGTAAGGGCCATGTAGAACATTAGCTTTAAAATCTCACGTTAATAAATTTACAAAATCAGATATAATTATGGTTTGGTTTTAATTAGGGTACAACCTGTATGCAGTTCGTTTTGTGCGGCAATAGAGGGGAACACCTGCGCTTAATGGGGTTGTATTAGCCTCCATCAATTACGTCTTTGGCAGACTTGTTTCCAATACAAACACAATTGAAATCCTGTCGAATAGATTGTTTGAACTGTTTATTAGCTACATCAATTTAAAAAAAATGTTTAGGAAAAAATTTGCTTTCTTTTGTTTTATTCGTGAGTCAGTAACAGAGATATCAATACTTTTATATTTAAAAGCAGTTTTTTTCAAATCATTAAACTAAGCACTACTTCTTAAGTTTTCCTTTTACTAGACGCACGATCTATATTTACCATCGATGCAAACAAATATCACCCTTACAACAATTTATTTACATCGATTATAATTTAACTTTACATTTATTTGTCCTCTTAGTATCCATATTGCCTCATTAAGTATTCAATTTGCACCGTGAAGTGATTGGTAAGTAATAGTCGTCCATTATAATTCAACAAATCAAATTAAGAATATCTTGTTAAAGACTGATATTCTTATATAAACCCTTAAAAATATAACATTTACCATTTAATTGGCTCAGAAGGGTTAGTTTTCATATTATTGAATTTAGATAGTCAAAATAAAAATAAAGTATAGCCTACATGTGTAAGCATGGTAAATAAAAGTTACAGCAATTATCAATGTTTAGTTTTTTGCGTACTGGGGAAAAAGAGCCGAAGCGAGCAGTTAATAAGTCATATTAATAACCATAATATATTTGGAATGAGCTCAATGCGAACTATTAATTTATTTAAATCGTTACCAAACAATAAACCATCTCTATAATTTGATAAAGTCCTCTTGTGTTTGGATGAATTATGAAACAAAATTCACTTACATATACAGTCACCTTATGTGTTGTTAAAAAAAAACAAAAAAAACTATTGGTAAATTTATGATTATAACTTGTTCTAAATTGCAATGAAACTGTTTAATTGAAATTCATTTTTGGTGCTGGTGATTTTATTTATTTTTTTTTTTTTTTGTGGTCATTTGCCATATCTGATTTCATTTGAATGGTTGGACTGAATTTGTAATTGACTGATTAAATTAATTATAGCAGATGTCCGTAACAATCAAAAACAAAATACAGTATACACAGTTTGACTTACAATAAAGCGTAATCAACTTAATAATGTCTGACAAAAATTTATTCACATTGAAATTTTGCATAAATATTTGCTAAAAGTTTAAATGTAAGAATTATTTTCCTGGTATGAGTAGTTAGTTCTTCCATATTTTTAATGTCAACTACAATCACCGCAATAAATTAGCTATGCGTTTTCTTGAAGTTCTAAAATTGATCAAAAAGCTTTTTATCAATCTGGTTGGCAAAATGTATTTATTTCGTGTAATTAGAAATGAGACACAAAAATATAAAAACAATCTATCCCTCTCCTGAAATAATCTTGGTTTTACGAATGATCTTTTGTTTTTTTCAATATCATGGTTCTTGGCTTAAAACTACTACTTCCTTCTGGCGAAACTTGGGTATTCTGTTAAAAGTGGTATTCAATTTTACTTTCACAGTTAGTTAATTTAATTGATGATTCATAAATAATAACTTTTAGTTTTTGCAGCACGTACGGATCTAATAGAAACTTCTCCAGTAATACTCAATTTCACTTATTTCCCAGTGGAAATTCATTAATAATTATTTTGGGGAAATCGTGCAAATATCATTGATAATAATTTTAATAAAATAAAACATTGAAAAACACCAAATCATTTTTGTAATCCTCTTTCTTACTATTTATGAGAAAATCTTCAGAACATATTCATAAGAAGGAATTTACTTTAAGTTGTGTATTACATATATTTCTGTCTTATCTCTGGAATGCAATACTCTTTTATTATGTTTTACGTTTTTATAATGATTTTGTAAACGTAAAACCCATGACCAAACAAAAGTACTGGAGGAACAACCTCAAATACTCACGTTATCTGGGTGAGCAGTCGAATGTTGATAACACGAACTGCCGCACCGACACTGATAAGGAAGGACGTCACGGGCAGGACAACCGCGACGGACTGACAGGACGAGGCAGCGGTAACGAATATCCTGAGCGATCCTGCCTCAGTGCGCACACTCCATCCTTCCTGTGACAGGACTCCCTGCTCCGATGCACCGTGGATTGAATTGGGGTGCTATTAATACTTTGTATTTATTACTGGCAGTTGATTGTCACCACTTCTTCCGATTCCACGAATCTTATTTGCATTTGTTTTGCGTAAATTTCAGACAATGGAAAAACACGTTCCGAATATTTTTATCGTGTTGAAAGAACGGTTGTTTTTAATAAATTTGTTGCGAGGCTATATATTTCATTTATTCACTCGGGAGAAAAAGAATGAGATAGTTAGTATTTAATCGAATTTCCTTAAAGGAATAAACTACTATTACCGTTGGTCTCATGTTAAGACCCAAGCCCGAGACCATGGAAACTTTTCGTTTTGGGGCCCTCAGAAGGAAAAAGCACCATTCGTTCGAATTTATATATATATATATCTTTTAACACGTAAATATGGCCGTAAATAAGGTCCGATCTTAATGAAATTTGGTGCAGACATGTAAAGTGGTAAAAAATCGGGCGAGTTCGTGAACCAGTCCAATTGGACCGCCGGAAGGAGGGGTAAAGAGGGATAAACCCCCCAAAAAGGTTTTATTTCAATTTTTTTTACATACAAATTTTTAAATATTCTAACTTTTACTAGTACCATTGAATTCAGCTCGAAAAAAACAAATAATTCAGTATTTTAAATCAGTGCTCTATATCCATTTTTCGGATTAGTCTATTCTGCATAAATCAACAGAATATTTTAGTAGCAAGAACAATACGTTAGCCCTTTAGGAGAAACATTTCAGAGGTAAAAAAGTTGAAATTATTTCAATATTCGTGCGATATGGCGAAAAATAGAGTTATTCATACGGACCAAAATTTTAATAACTTTTTGGACTTAAGGACTTTTTAAAACTCCTTCATTTGCATTCTCTTCGGTTGCAAAACTTGATCTCTTATAAAAATTGCCACTTTGGCTCTTGTGATGAAATGTAATCATTGTTATCACCTAAATCCTGGCAGATAATGTTAGCTACTAAGGTATAATCCGAAGAGAGATAATACCTATGATCGAGGCACAGCCAACTTCTGATTTAAATTATTAGAAATATGTCCCAGTGAATAAGTGGGTTGGAGTATTTACAATGATGTCTTAATCGAAATAAGATACTTATGAGGTGGATTTTAAGGGAAAGTAGGTAATAGCGATGGTCACATTTTAAAAGAATAATTTAGTCACACATTATCTTTTTCACCTTTTTTTACATAACCTTATTTAGTGATAAAATAGGGTAAGATTTTCTACAGATGACAACAGAATTTCACAATAAAGTGCAGTAGAAATAACATAATTGTTTTAGGAAGAAAAGTATTGTAAAAAGCAGTTTATATTAATATAACGAAGATATGAAGTAATTGTTTCTCCGGTCTTGAATTTTACAATTGTTTTGCCCATTAGATCCCACAATGTTTTAGTAAGACCCCTAGATGTTACTATCATTTGTTTACTTTGGTAATATTAACTAATGGTAAAAAATTTAAAATATAATAACCAAGCGAATCAATATTTATGTATTTATAAATATCCACTATGGTCAACTATAACGAATTACGCCGTATTACCTTTTCGTATTCATTATATGTAAACAGTATTTTCGTATTTCTGACAAGAACTAAATTCTAAGTTGATTTTTGCATATACTGAGGGCAATATTGACGTGGTTAATTTTAAGGATCCGAGAACCCAGTCAAACAACTGTTTTTTTACGGTAACGGTGAGTCTTGAGGTAATTTGAAGACATTCTTATTGAAACTTACAATAATGGTGGTTTTAATAACTAAGAAAGAAGGTCTGATTATTAGTTGATTGCGTGATTTCCAATAACGCATTTCGTCACTCACGTCTGCTAACATGTAGCACTTACAGGACAAATCCATATAATTCCTCCAGTAAACGTCAATTGCTCGTGACAAACGGCTGACCTTATAAAATGCTCTTTGATTGCTGGGCACTTGCACTGTGAATCACCTCTCCCCCCCCCCTCTCTCCTACCCCTCTTTACCCCCCCCCTCGCTATCAGCCCTAGGGTCACTACCCCTGACATATCCCTTCAGGGGAAAGATTACTTTTATTGGGAATCACTCTTGACAATCTGTACCGATTTGTTACCCCATTGTCACATTGAAGCCTCTTTCTTCCTTGAATGTCTTTGTCGGCCTTATCATTTTTACTGTAAATTCAAAGTCTAGAGGGATCTATACCTCCGTACATTATGTTGCGTAAAAAAAATAACATTATTGGGATTTTAACGTCGTAATTAATAAAATTAATTATTTAGGTCGGAATCAAAAGAAAATGTATACTACATCCTATGTGCCCAATGCAGTTCTCCTTCAATTTGAAATGTGATCACACTAAACGTCATAGCATGTGTTCGTAATATATTTTTAAGCAAGACTACATGAGCATTTATGAAGAGCAAGAATAGTTAAACTTAAATTACCAGTCAATAATCAAACTATATTTATTGAAAAACTATTTATTATTCGAACGGTTTGAACATTATTTTTAGTTTTAAAATTGTATGCTTACTCCTATTGTTATTATTAGCGAATCTCCTATGGCATAATGAACCATTGTTATATGACATGCACGGTGGTTGTAAGACTTGGGACCACATGGTCTCTTGCTTAGACATTGCTTAGACCTGATGCCAGAGACATTATTTGTTCAAAACGTATCAATATATATAATTATATAAATAGATATAGCGGTTCTAGTAGTCACAATTTTTGTTAGGTTTTCTTAAAAATTAAGTAGAAACATTCCTTTTGACGAATTTGGAGCGCCTCAAACCACACATTTCTGAGGTAGGTTGTGTTTTGTCCCAAATGTAATATGTCATCCAAGCTTCAAATGTAATTTTAATATATTTTTTATAAAAACAATGTCTAGGCGTCTCCCAAAATTATGGCAAAATAACCGATTTATCAATGAAAATGAAATATGAACTTACAAAACGCAGAACGTTGCTTAATGGGTGTTGCACTGAAGCAGTTGCACTTAACATACAATTTCCTACAAGTGTGTTACAGATATGATCCGGTGGGATATGGCCCGGTTTTAATGTTTATAGTTCAGTTGGAAATTAGTTTGTGGAATAAATCGGGACACCCCTAATCCCAATTTTGGTGGAAATTTAGCTAATATTGTTTGGATTTTTGTCTGATCGCGTAATTTAAGGCCTGTATGTGATTGAAATTTGCTACCTCGTTTCATTGCAGCGTTCTATATGGGTACTTGATTTAGTTTTTTGTGTGTCCTCGTGGAAAGATATATAACATGATTCAAACTAAAAGCAAATTTTGTAATCTTCCTAACGAAATGTTTTACATTGATTAAAAAAAGTGTAGAGTCAATAATAATAATAAAATATTTTCAAGTGAATTTAGGTATTTTTACTTTGATTTCTCGGGCACAAATCCTAAACATGGAGGTGTTTTACAATTTAGCAAATGTAACCTTCGCAGCGGACCTGAGATAAATCAGCAAAACTCCAAGTTGCAGCCAGTGAACTGCGAAAAGGACTTTTAGGAAGTTCACCTGAAATCATGAAGTATTTGTCACGCTTCGGAAACTGGCAGATTGGTTCAAACCAGTTAGATAACTTGATTTATTACTTTTGCCAGCCATAAACATAAAATATCACTGACAAATGAATAACAAATAGTTATTTTTCTTCATATCTTACAGATTTGAGATGTAACACAAATTTTGCTTCAATTTGTAAAGAATACTAACTAAGAACAAATTGCAGTAAAAGTGCAATACAGTATTGTGGAGTAAAATAAATTAGTAATGTTAAATGAATATCCAATATTTCTAAGTATATTGTAAATAAAATATCACGGAAAGTGAATTTTACTGCTAGAGTTGAACATGAAATAGTGTAGTTTTAACAGTTAATTCAAGTCTCGACTTGAAACTGCCAGAAAACAAGTGCTTTATTAGAAAAGTTTGAGGCTGAGTATCAAAACAGAGTGAAATAGGCATTATTAAGAAAGTTGTAAAAACGCTTTTATTAAGAATTCGCCCAATGCCAACCAATTTTAGAACCGTGTACTGGTATCTTAAAAGTGCTCTTGCTAAATGGAAGTGAAAATAGTTTTGATGATTTTCCTTGTAAAGTGAATGGATATATTTTTACCTCAGTAAATATATATCCATATGTAAATAAGTAAATATATGTCAAATATATATCCTCAGTAAATTTTATGTTGGTAAATATATAATAATAAAAAATTATTTTACTTGAAATATTTTGTGATTTTGAGCGTAATGTTGCAGATTGCGAATTTTCAGGAAAATATTTGGATTAAATAACATAGTGATGACTTATTTTTATTGCAAATACCTGCTTGACTTTATGTCTATTTTTTTGATGAAACACACTTGTCATAATATAGTGAAGAACTTACTTAAAGGAAAGTTCCTTAAAGGAAAAAATCTTCCAATCTTCACCAGAACTATTTGTTATAATCTATCTCCTGCGCTCTTATGAGGGCTACACATACAATAGTTTTCAAGTTACAATATAATATAAACTATTTAGAAGTCAAAGAATGATTAAGTTAGGGGTTTTGCATATGGATACAACTTTTCGTCATGCCGATACTAAATACACTATTTTCGAATTTGTCACGAGGTTTAAATTCAAATAATAGCACAACAATAATATTCGTTAAGTAAGAACAAAGGCTTAGGCATATCTTGGCATTCGTTAGTGATAAAAAGTGTTTAGCTAAGAATATTTATTTAGTAACATCAAACACTGTCATTAAATTGTTGAACGACTCAAATTATCTACGCCCACATGCAAATATACTTCTGGTCATCGAATAGCAGGCGCTATCAGTGAAACTATGACAGAGCTGGAACAGATTAGATGAAGTTTTGTTACTATTATTTAGAGTTTGAGGTTAGGCCATGTACAATACGATTAGCTTGTGTTTATTACAATCGTGTTTTCATGTCTGTCCTACATTCATTTATTTATACGCTGTGTACTTATTTACTCAGTTTATTAGAATTTAGCTAGGCCACGAAATATATGATTAGCTTTGGTTTATTACAACAGTGTTGTTCATGCTAGTACTACATTTATCTATATGTTGTATGTTTTTATTTATTTTAATATTTTCCATATTTATTTACTTTTATGGATCTACGGATCAGGATGGAGAAAAAACTAAAGAGTTTGACAGGAGTAAAGTGAATTGTCTCGCACTCGCGAAAATTGTCGCCCTGACAACCATTTCCCTCAGGAGCCAATGTTGCTTTTTCCTTAGCACTAATAACTACTATGCAACGAAAAATGCCATGATATGATTAGTTTTTTAGCATTTTGACGTAGCTGCTATTCACTGCTAGCCCCGAATTCCCGCCGTAAGAAAACATAAACTGCCGTAAGTAGATAACCATAATACTGAACTACTGAACCATAATACTGAAACTGAACTGAATTTTGTGACGTTTGTCAATGCTGTTTACAGTCGGATGACAATAAAAAAAAAAAAAAAAACTAAACATAAACTCATACACTAATAGTCATTGCAGCCAAGTACCAAATTCATACACCAATAGCTATTGTAGCAAGGTGCCAAATATGCCAAATTATCTCACCACTCTCTCACATTTGCTGCGTGACTCATCGCCCACCCCGCTACAACACTTGAGGCTCCATTATCCCCCATTTAGGGGTGACAGAAATGTATATCAATCGCCTAAACACTAGCGATGGGGTTCGATGGGATTTGAACCCGTGCCAGAGCAAAGTGGAGGAATGAAAGGGTCGCATATCTCACCCCTGTTGACCCAATGAGTCATGTGACCCCCCCACCCCCATCCCCTATACTGATTTGGCCCATTAGATTCCACTTAGGATAATCCAGCCGTTCACACCTCATTTGCTCTATTTTGAGTGCTGGAAAATGATAAGCGATTGGGTAAGGGTTTGAGGAATGCAATTTAGTTTGGTGTAGTGAGAGGACAGTTAGAAGTACGGTACTTTGGTATTATACGGAGGCCACTATTTTTAGAGAGGTTTTTTAATTGGATACCAAAACTAACTACATAATTGGAGAGAACATACTTTAATTGACTGACTTATTGTCCAAATTTGACATAATTATGACGAGCGGTCTTTGTGTTATGCCTCCCAGAAGGCAGCGATGTCGGCGAGGTAAAGCGTCACCGCCGCTAGCGGTAACACCCGATCGTCACCCTTATACAGCGCGCTGCGGCGGTTACGTTGGGTTAGGTTATCATAAATATGTTTGTAGGACTTTCCTCGTTTCGTTACAAATCGAACGATACAGGATGGGTCATACTTTCGCCCGCCAAATCCTGTAGGCAAGTGATGCACACACTCCGGTCAACAACCTGACCTAGGCCTACTTGGAGGGGATTTGGCGGGTGAAGGTATGACTCATCTGGTATCGTTCGATTCGTAACGAAACGAGGAAAGTCCTAGTAACATATTTATGATAACCTAACCAAACATAACCGCCGCAGCGCGCTGTATAAGGGTGGCCTCCGTATAATACCAAAGTACCGAAGTGGTACTGAGGTTTTTAAAAATAATAAAGTTTGCAGCGGAGATGGCTAAAGCGCTAAGAGCTCTCTCTAGGATCGCGTGCGTTCTTCCTCTAGTGTTTCCTGAGCAGAGCGGTTGACTACACGTGCTCTTATGTCGGTGTGCTTTGGTATTTTTTTTTATTTTAAGATTTCATGTATCATAAGATTTCAATTTTTTTTTAGCTGTACAAACACTTTTAACTTCTTATTCCTAATTTGCGTACATGTGTACGTTGAATGGTATCAATAATTATTAAATGATTAAATTATTAATATTAAATGATTCAATATGAACTTATTTTAAAAATGCAGAACAAGGAAGATAAAGTATAACATATTTCATAGTACCAAAAACGGTTAAATAACACGATAAACGTTGAACGGTATTTTTTTTAACATAGTGCCGAATTTAGAAAATCGGCTGATTTTATTTACCATACTGATTTTTCTGTAGGTCGTAAAAAATTCCTTAATAACTGAGAGTTCCTTATAATTAACTAATAAAACTATCTAAAAAGAATATTAATATTAAATTTAAGTTATGAAAACCCTCAAGCTAAAAATTGGAATTTGTTGTATGCATGTCCAAATAAAAATAATACTGTCTTTGGGATAAAACTGGTTTTCCTTCTGTAGCCTAATTTGTAGATGAAAAAGTAATATAAAATTTCAATTTGAAGTCTTGTAGCATATTTTATTCAATAGCCGGCATTTTTTACATAATATAGGGACTTAAATGATGTCATATATCTACAATTTCATTGGTAAAAATATCGGAGCACTACATTTAAACGCTGAAAAGGAAAGAGGCGGTAAATAAAATGTCACTATAGAGTAGTGATTTCAGTTGTACATTGACATTTAGAAATTTTATACTGACTGTACTGAATATCAAATAACATTTCCTCGGAAGCGCAGCAAAACAAAACAAAGTTTAACTCAGCTTTCTAAACATTTGAGCAACAGCTGTTTACTCGAGCATTGTGTCACAATCAGGTTCAAAGTTCTTCCAAGCGAGCACGGCCGTTCGTGCACGCAAATAATCGTCTAATCTGGACTAGAAAGTTTGACTAGGCACTAATGACATTCTTAGGCGGTGACGTTGCGCTCATATCGAGTGGATAGTTCCAGACATTGTCCGCTCAGCGCTCGTGCGACTCGGTAGTCGCTTGCGCCAGGATGTGATGTCCGTGATTCATGTGTTTAACTTAAACTTAAACCTGTGTAAAAAAGTAAACTGTCGTTTATAATTTTATTTCTACGTAGTGCTTAGTTGACTCTTTGATAATGTTAAATAACGAATCTTTGACGGATATTTTCGCGAGTGAGGAAGAAGAACAAAAGTGTGATAAACTGTGTGACCTAGTTTCTTCATCGAATGAAGTTTCATTAGGCAGCTTGAACACCTCGACGGATTTAAGTGGTGATCCATCGGAGACAAAGTGTGCCGAAAACAGCGAAGACTCTTTAAACTTGTTTTTAGACGCCTCAGAAGAAACCAGAGTCCATAGACCTGGGTCTCAATCATCGGAAGACTCCTACTTATCGCTAAACACATCAATGTCGTTTGAAGATCACATTCACAAGGATCAAATCCTTAATAACAACTCGGTTTCACAAGTATTTCTCAATACCCCCGACATGTTTGGAGGGTCTCAAGGATCTCATGAATCACCAGGAGTCGCAGTCGAGGAAAACCTAGTTAATAAATCACCAGAGACCGAAGCTGGTGAAACCAATCGCTCTATAACTTCTGAAAGCTCTAGCGAAAATCGAGTTCAAGAGGAGTCTTACGAGAACTGGTCACTAGAAGGAGAGGGTTGTTCACGAGGCAATATAACTTCCAGTAATAGTGATGGAAGTCCAGAGCTATCAGTCATCCCGGAGGAGGAACCTCATTGTTCGCAGAACTTCCAGTTCCAGCGTTCTCAAGTATCCCATCATGCCTTCCCGGGACGCCTGGAGTCCCCCGACCCCCAGGATACCCTGAACTGCAGGGAGCCCCAGGAGCCGTGGGACTCTCAGGAGATCGCCAGGGTGTCCGAGAGGCTGGCGCTGCGGAGGAAACAAGCCAGGAGACTCATCTTGACTGTCATCAGGAAAAGGCAAATGGCAAAGGAAACATTAGACGCTTTTAAAAAGCGGTTGAAAAGATTTTGATTTATTTGTTTAAGTTTGTGTTTTATTTGAGTTTTTATACAAGAGTTTATTTTTTTATTTGTGTTGAATAAAATGTGTTTTACAAGTTCAATAGAGGTCAGTATTATTTTGACGTTTTTATTTATATAATAAATAAGTATTTTATTTACTTTTTCTTGAGGGCTTGATTATGAAATTAAACTACTAAAAAGATCTAGTAGTGAAGTTTTTGCAAATTAAATACAATTTCATTTCATAGTTATTGTTATTTATTATGACTTTGAGAACTAATTAAACCTATCGTCAGATTTTCACGCAAATCCTTTTTGAAGTTACATTATTATTATTTCTCGAACAATGTAGAGTCCCTTAATAATTTTTTTTTAAATAAATTACAAATAACTGTAGGGGGAAAGCTATGCGCTTGGTAAAACTAATGTCCTATTTAGGGAATAGTTTTACTTCATTTGAAGAAAGGTTTTTTTTTTGCTAGAAATAGGTGATAACGTAATACTAAACGTAAATTATTGAACAAAAATATAGATTACTTTTTAGAGAGTTATCATTTAATACTGTAAAGTGTTGTACCAGTACATTGTTTTTCTTAATCCAATGTTTTTTTCAAGAATAAAATAATTTAAAACTTTCAGTTAATCTTCTGATTAAATTATAGGTAGTTATTCTAAGGTATACAAGACTTTAACATCTATATAATTCTTGTTAGGTTTTTTTAATAAATAGGATGGAAACATTAAAGATTTTTAAAGATTAAAGATTAAATTTTTTTAGTAAAATAGGATGGAAACATTACAGGATAACTAATTACATTTGTACAATAAATACTGAAATGGAGGGAAATACAGGACACGTTTTACTTTTTATAAAATTGGGAAATACAGTAAAATATGAAAACTGCTGGGACAGCAACGCAGCCAGTGAGATTGTTAGGCGTCGCCAGAGGCTCTTGAGTGTAACAAGTCTAAGTCCGTTCAACGTTTTATTTTATTATGTTGCTAATTTTCAGAAGATTTTTGTACTTTTTTAATGTTTGTTCATAAAAAGTCGGTTTAAAAGAACTGGAAGCCGATCTAAGAGTGGTTACAATAGAAAATTAACTTATAAAAAAAGCCGCAATGGTTTTCAATTTTATTAATATAATGTCTGTAAACTTTTTTTAATATTTATTGAGTACCGGTAATCTCAAATATTAAGTAATAAGGCGAAACCATCGATCTTTTTTATTCATTTGTTTAGCAAACAAAATAAAATTAACGGTGAACAACTCTTAGCTGGGGGGATAACTTGGCAATGGGAAGAACACAGAATACAAATGGTGGACACTGGCAATTCATACTAAATAATTCAGATCTATAAACTTAAATACCATTGTGTTTTAGGGTAGCTAAATCATAGTGGTTTTGCAACAGACATAAAATTGAAAAATAACTGGATGCAACGGAAAAATCAGGTTTCTACAAATGTACTTAATTGTAATAGAACTTCAAACCCTTAGAGCTTATTAGAAAGGCATGTTGAAAACAATAATCATTACAGATAACGATATAAACAGGACTTTCATATAATTACTCATATACTGAAGTTTATACTACCTCAAATTTTGGCCCCTAATACTGGTCAAATTTTGGCTTTGGCCCCTAATGTAGTTTGTTTTTATATTTATGGTTCAATATTGCTATACTCAATTATGAAACAAATCCTAAGGGATAAGTAATAGTTCTATTATATTTGTAGCTGTTGTTCTGAAGTTACTGAATAAAGCTTTGATATAACAAGACGAACAAAGATGCTCTTTCAATATTGGATGATGCACTTAGACTATGTCGAGGGTGTTTGCTAAACAAGTAGAATTAGGACAATTTTACTGCGCCAAATATTATTACTTATTTTATAACTCTGGAAACAGTATGAAATAAAAAGTAGTGCTTGAGAGACATTTTGACCTTCATCATATTTCTGGTTTGTTAGTTATTTTGAAGTCTTGAAATATTTTCAAATTCAAAATAAAGGATGACTATTAAGACGTAAGTTTGTCTTGTATTCGGATGTACGTGTATATGCGCCCTTAGAAAGAAAATAAATCTCAGTAATGCTATATATTTATTAGATCAATAATATTATTCAATTAATTTTCAGGGGTATTGTAACATAATTTTGTTATGAATACAAATAAAACACTAGCTCTGAAACAGTCCATTTTTTTAGATCAGTTGTTTTTAGTTTATTGTACTTTCTTGTGATGTAATATACTATCCTCTAAGCTTGGTTCACACGAGCAATTTCAATCGCATCGAAATTGCCGAGATGCTATTCTGCTCAGTTAAGCGACCAGGTCGCATATACCTTATCGTATTTTGAATTATCCTTATGATTTCGTTACGAATTATGTGTATTTGACGTATTGTACTCTTTTCTGTTCCTTATTGTTGTCACGAAAATTACTTATCCTTGTTCTTTTAGAACTGTTTGCTCCGTTACAGAGAGTTGGTGGCTGAACGGAGCAAAATAAAATGAATATATTTTACAAGGGCATAAGTCAAAAAGGGCATAATTTTTAAATTTTGTCTTTTCATGTCCGATTATACGAATATTCAGTCAACCGAACACACCTTGTCCCCAATTAGTTCGGATAATCGGCGCTCTACTGTATATAGATTATGAATAGTTTCGTTTAATTAAGCTTTATATCTCTCCATGTGTTAAGGCAGATTAAGTGTAAGAAAGGGCCATGTGGCCCTAACTTTGCCTGGCTTAATAAAGAATTTTTTATTTCATTTCATTTCATTTCAAGTCAGAAAAAGTAAACTGCTGATAAATTAAAAACGATAAAATACAAAATTTTCACTCATATCATCCTATTTAACTTACAACAGATGAAAAAAACCCAGTTAAGAACTGGATTCAGAATATAACACCAATATCCTTACCCAAAATTTAGTTATAAAATAAAATAAAAATATCAAATATCGCCTTTTAAAAGAAAACAGTTTTATCAGGATGAAAATAATTAAATTTCAAGAAACGTTTTGTACCTTTAATATAGCAAATACTTTTACAGTTAGATAATAAATTATTATGGTGTCTATTCAATAAATCAATCCAAAAATAAATTAAAATTTATCGAATTCATCGCCATTTACCAATTTATTTTTTAAAAGGACCTACACAAAAAACCCGAAATGTCTTTTTTCGTTACACTTTTTTGGGAGGGGGGAGTGACCGATTCCCCATTAATTACTTATATACCGTTGTATTATACTTCGAGCAACACTGTTATTGCTTTGCTTATTTGTGTGTGGGACTTATCTGGGGCAGTATTACGCTGAAGAGAAATTCCTACATGGTGTGTCCCGGATCAACTTGTAAAAATAAACAATAAACAATACGACGCCACAGCAGTAACCATTGTGTGAATTTTAGTTTTAGAGTCAGTACTGGCATAGAAAAATAAACTGGAACCTGTTTATTTTTCTATGGACTGGGCAGCATTTATCAAACTAAAATCGAGCTGTTATTAACGGATGATTTACATCGTAGACTTAACTGCATTGCATCAACAATGAGCATATTCACAAAGCATTTAGAAAAGTAGGAGTATGTTATTTTTTATAATTTAAATTTGTTTTATTCAACGGATTTTTGCTCCTAAATATTTATTTATGCTTACTTATTCATTATTATTTTGCCTTCTAAACCATTGTGTAGAAATATTGTATGATACGTACATTTTCTTCTAGAAGTTCTTTTAAGTTTTGTAAACCATGTGTATTTGAGATAGTAATTTGGAAAGTACATAGTTTACAGAACTGTTTGTCTCAAGGTACGTTACCTAGAAATTATTACTTCATAATTCAGTCCTCATGTAAGATTAAGAGAACATAAAAACCCAAGCTTTTTTAAACATTTCTGACAAAGAGTACTTATTAAATTTAATGGGATTTAATGATTGTTATAATAAATCCTTTATATGCTTTACTTTGTTCTTTGAAAAACAACTTTTATAACGATTTTTGTATTTTGGTAGTTTGTTTTACGTGTATAAATCCAATTGTTATTTGAGTTAAAACTATTGCCTAGTTTTGAGCTAAAAATCTATTTATACTATACTGAGGGCTTTCTTGACAATCAAGAGGACAAGCTATAGGCTGCATTCAGATACCACTTTTAAGTACGGCTAAGGGTCATCGACCTGACAAAGAGTTCCCACCGTCCAAGACATGTGTGCGAAGTGACGACAAACTTGGGGCATGCCATTCTCCAAGTCCCTTCCTAAGCCGAACCGGTCATGGTTTGGATTGAGGAGTAAGGAAACATTTTAATACTCTAAACAAGAAGGTTAGTTAGTGTATTTTTCTAATAAAAATGTACTTCGTAGCAACAGAAATGTCTTAGTTTTTGTAGCAACAGTAGAAATTAATTTTTTTTTACAATAAAAGGTGCTAAAACTAAAAATGAGATGTCAAATGAGAATTGAAATCCCCTTTCATACATAGCTGTAATACATAAACAAATTATGTTTTTTCTTTCAATACGTTATTTATATTATGAAAAATCCGGTCAATTGAATTAGGAAAGCGAGAAAAACGTAAAAAATTCAAATAAAACTTTATCAGTTAACGAATAATACAAATACATAATTAAATCAGATCACATTCTTCAAACGTTCAGTATTTACTTTTTAATGTGGTTTAATATTTTATTGATGATGTTACGCTGTCAAATAATTTATAAAAAAGTTTGAAAACATGTATAATTGCATGTTTGTTTGTATAATTGCAGGTAATATTAAGCATATTAATTTTTAATAATATTTCACCAACAATTAACAAATTTATCCACTTAGGGATGAGAAAAGGTAGAGAGAAGTCAAAATATAGCCGTGGCTGCGAATGTTTTCATAAAGTCTCACCGAGTATATTTGAAGCTTGTTTGTTATGGGCTCTGCCTATACTGTATAAGTCTGCCGGCACCCCATCCTTTGTGATGCTGATGCTACTTTGAGAAGGGTATTCAAAATCAGCCTTCTGTAAACCTACACGGCACACAGTAGAAATTGTATTTCAATATTTAAGTTATTACAACAGTAGTCTGGTAATATTACCTAAGATCATTCATCAACATTCACATGATTAACAGCAACAAGATTTACAAACTGTATGATGATAAGGTTTTAAAACTATTCCCATTTCCCGATTTCCTAATACCAATTACCTTTAAAAAAATACACAGCAAGACAAAATTTTTAAGTTTCCTAACTACGAGTTCCTCGGTGGTATCATAGAGCTTCTGAATGGAGTTGTTACAAACATATATCGGGAGGAAGTATGGTTTACTTATCGTTCCCTGAGATCTACAGTGAGGCCAGTTCCCAGGATTACTACTCTTACCTACTAAGAATAAATAGTCGAAATTAAAATATAGGAAGGGGAGAAATGCTAAAGTTTACACCCCCGAGTCTCTCACTGTCGCAGTTCATACGGACATCCTAACATTTCCATCAGGTCAGTAAATAAAAGTAATAGTAAGGATAATTTATTCATACTAAATAAAGAGGATGTCCTCAGCTCTTAACTGCAAGTGAAATAAACAAAATGCAAACCAAAACACACTTTTTCTTTTAACCAACTTTGAAAAAAATTACATAAACTTAATTACTGAAAGGTGGCTTTTGAATACGAAACATGCTTCTACCAAGTGGAGTGTGGAAAACACAAGAACAACATAAACGTTAACAAATTCCTCGTTCATTATTCGGAATTGTGATATAAACTTCGTGTATACGACTTAATGTTTCCTAGGAGGATGTATTTGCACCAAAACACAAGTCAGAGTCTTGGTTTGTTGAGTCATTAATAACTTGCTGAACACACCATTTCGGAAGTTGGTAACGTTTTCCTCAAGGTAGACAATGAGACAAATACGACTTAGTAGTGTGGTGCTACTTGAAGTGGAACTTGTTGTGTTATGTTATTTACTTATCAATGTATTATTCACAAAAATAATGCAATATTAGGTAATATTTTACTGTATTTGCCAATATGGGTATTTTTTTAAAGTGTGGAATGCATCTAAAGACAACAACGTTTTAAGTGGTAAATATAATACAAATAAATACATGCGAGATGATAATTTTTTGAAGGAAAAATCTTAAGGTATTTTAATACTTATTAGAATTCACTAGATCCCCTTTGTCTCTGAGTAATAATCCAGTTCTTCATACGTACTTAACAAGCATAAGGTCATAACATATGCCATGCCACAAACATCTCCTGTGAACGATGAAGATCAGCATGCACAAACTGGCATTAGTATTCCACCAGTTTTCAATCACCAACAGAGCTTACGTTTACAGAAATAAAGTGTACCTGTTATGGGTGTGATGTTTTCCTATTACCCAGGACATTTTTTCAAGTTCACAGTACAAAATGTATAATCACAGTACACCTCGGATTATCCAGACCCCACATTATCCGGATCCCGGATTATCCGGACCGGTCCATCCGAGAAATTCAAAAATTAAAATAACGGTAAAAACATGATTTTAGCGAGTTTACGGGGGAAATGTGCCTTCTAAAAGTAAAATGCAAACATAATAGATTACCGAACGCATTTGGAATCACAATAATTGAAGGAATCACATTGCCTAAACAGTACATTACAGCATTTTCGTGAACATAATATTCTGGATTGCTACTTGGGGTGCTGTCAGTAATCAACAAAGGCGTAGGCCTACGGCAATTTTGCGAGTTACCCTAGTTTATTGCTGGCATTTGATGCGTTATTTCTTAAGAATGGTTACCGTAATAAGTTTTAAGTTACTTCATTTTTCGTCATTATTATTCCAAGTTTGAGTCATTTTGAGTTTGATGATCTTAATAAATTAAATAATATAATTTGGCGTTTTATTCCAAACCTAAACCATAAGTACGGTAAAGGTTTACATTATATTCGTACGATTAATAATGAAGTTTAGGTCTTGAATTTGTTTCAAAATTAAGCCCCCGTAAAATTTGAAAGATTAATATGTTGTAGTCTTGATACGCCGTTTTCAGCATCAATTTAGCACGGGCTAAGGTACGCAATCTCTATTTAGGCGAAATTGTAATTACCTCGGATTATTCGGATTTTTTGTTATCCGGATCGTTGTTCCGCCACATTAATCCGGATAATCCGAGGTGTACTGCAATTATTTTCCAAAAAAACTGTTTTTAAGGGCACTAATTATTTGTCTAATAAACCTTCTATAAGCTTTGTTTTGATTAAAAATACGAAAACCTAAATAGTGTTTTAACAAAAATAGCAGTAATTATGCACAATTGACAGTTACGACTTAATTATACAATTATTCTTTGTACTTTCAATTTCACCGTCTTCTGGGGTGTATTTCTCAATGTCTCAAAGACAGAGGGAGGGGACAGGTTTAATAATAAGTGCGAGCAAAGTTGGGGAGACAAAGGTAGTGTCTTAGTCTTTTGTTGGAGAATAATTCAATTCCAGGACAATTGAGTTGGAGTGGGAGGAGAAAGCAAAGACCCAGTGTTCCACCCTGGTCAAATAATGAATAAAATGAAGTTTTACAGGTAGAAATACTTATTATTTTAGTGTATTACCAATATAGGTAATATAATTTAAATGATTTTACAATTCATAAAAATCGCTAATCCGTGATTAATTTATATCATTATCTTAAAAAATTTTACCCAAGATCTTTATAAAAAGGCTTCCACGAATTTTTACATAAAAATATGATTTTTATTATTGGTTTGGTTTAAAACATAATTATTTATAAGGTGAAACGCTATATTATTCATAATACATAAGATTTATAAAGACTTCGTAGAAATATTTCAATTCAAAAATAAACAGTCTGTACTCCTGCTAGTCATTATTGTAAAAACTAGGAGGATGTGAGTAGTGAAATTTTGAAGTCGGGTCTAGGCAGGTCGAGGCGTGTTAAAAAGGGCGCAAGTTTCGAGTTTTTTCGAGTCGTGTTTCTTTTTGGAGGAGGAGTTGATAATTGTTACATTTATATCCAATCATCATATCAAATAATCATGATTATAAATAAAATATAATTTAATGTGCCAATGTTACTCATCTTCGAAGTGTTCCTGAGTTTAAAGTAAACCTGTTTTCAAATGAAGTGGCGATAATTAAAGCCATCTTTAACATAGCCTCTCAGCATTACTCTGATTTTGAAAATTTGATTGAAACCTCAGCCTAATGAGGTACACGACCAGGCAAACTTGCACTTGCATACTTATAAGCTTTTGTAATATATTTGGAGAAGTTCGAAAATAAAAAGTAAAACCAGAAGTATTGATTTAATAAAAATCTCAAATACTATAAAACTCTAATTATTACTTTAATTCTGGCAAAAGAACAATAGTATTATAGTGGCGGGTAAAATTGGGGTTGACTAAGTGGAAAATGACCGCTAAGTTCGATTGCGATTCCGACTAAACGGAGGGAATGACTCCTTGACTCCATCTGAAGAATATTTTCCAAACTTCGAGTCGATCCGCGTAGTGCGAACTTGTGTTTGTTGAAACTCTTGGTTAAAACGATCAGTATTCTCAAAGCATTTTGAAAAGTAAATAATGAGCTACTAATAAATGAATACGAAACCAAAACTAGGATTATTTATGGATTTAAAGTAATTCCGCTGATATATATTTCCGAATATGCAATGTTCATAGAAAGTATCAGCATATTCTCCTTGCAAATCCAAATAATACAGTATATTTTAAGGCTCTAGTCGACTTAAAACTACCTCTCATTAAAAATAATTATTTAATTTATACACAACATTTAGCGACAGTTAACGTCCTTAATTAATTATGAAAAAAATTTGATCCGACCCAAATTTAAATGAAAGGCTTGGACACGTACACCCTGATAACGACGCAGAGGCGAAACGTGTGATGCTGTCGGTCACGTCTGCTGCAGATGGGGATATTGTTGATTACAAAACAAGCCGTAATTACAGTCATGCTGGTACTATGGTTTGCAAATTATCTGAAGCAATAAAAATAGC
This sequence comes from Flexamia atlantica, assembly GCA_035578135.1. NCBI lineage: Eukaryota > Metazoa > Arthropoda > Insecta > Hemiptera > Cicadellidae > Flexamia > Flexamia atlantica. The sequence goes on along the minus strand of JAQJVK010000003.1, from coordinate 60,733,809 downwards.
ATTTTTTATATCATGATTTTTTTCAGCCCAATGACTGTAAATGTTAATACATCATTGGTTATATGTGCGTTTTGAATGTTCTGTGCAGTGGAAAAATAATAACCTAAAGTGGGTCCATCAAACTTCGAAACGTATCAATAGTCAGCGGTCAAATTTACGCATATAAATTTTATTTTTTAAACGCCTTCATTTTTTAGAAACAAACGAGACGTTCAGAAGTGCGGTTTGTATCACCCGTAGTTGAAGGCGCAACTGACAGAGATACACTTTGTATCACTTTTGAACTTTTAGTAATGTACGTATTATGTTGTTTGAGGATGGCGATCGAAAAGTCTAATCCATTGACAAGATTTTAATTACATATGGCTTTAATAATTTGTGTTTAAATGTTGCGTTGACAAATTGTTCAAAGCTCTTCAGGTTTGGTAAAGGTATTCTACAAGACATATTTTTTCTGTTGAATTCCAATACCTCTGGGAAAGAACTTTTCATAATTTAGTTGTACGTCAGAAAAACGGCAGTCTGAAAAAGAAAGCAGGAGTCAAGTACTCTTACATATTAAAATTTTTGCTAAATAGGCTACATCACGAACTAACCATTTGAGAACTACCTAGTCGTATTAAAAATAGTTAAATTAATTTTAATTGAAATTAATTATTAAATTAATTATTTTTCATACTAACAATATTATACTGAGGCCTATACATCATATAACTTTCTGGTACGCAATTTATTGTGCAACTGGACCATCGCAAGTTATATGCCATTCACCCTGGTATTTGTTGGCGATTAATACCAGTGAAATTCATAAATGAATTTCACTGTTTCTGCATTTGGATCAAGATAAGTATTAATTACGAAGACTAAAACCCTGCGACCTTTTGTGGATTCAAAAATAAATTTATATCATATATACTCTTTAAATTCATGTTTTAATCATGGGGATACATAAACGTAACGTAGGCATATAATTTAAGGCAAAACTATTCTTCACGATAACTTTCGGACTTAAAAATTCATTCTGAAGAAAAGAACTAACTGTTTTTCCTGCAGCCTCTCTCGGGTGCCGGATAAGAGTGTTATCTCTGAGTGTTTATTCTAGGTGATTTGTTTACCTCCGTTCCTATCGTATTCGGCTTCGCACTGACTTTATTGGATTTCCTCCCGACAATAACGGTTCTTTTTAATGAAGATCGATAAAACTTCTCGAAGCTAAGGTCTATAGTAATTACTGAAAATGTTCCACGTATTTGCTGTGTTAAGCCATGGCTTGTTACGTTATTTTAAAATTATAATTGTGTGTTTGATTTCGTTTAGCACTTTTATTTTGAACTGATAAAAGTATATGGATATTGGGTCTTTGAAAAATAATAGTTGTTTGAAAAAAATTTTTCTTTGCTGGTATATAATAAATATGCAACGGTTTGGAAGAATACGAGTCTAACGTAGTTTATCAAAATGATGTTCATAGAAGAACAATGTTACTGATGTAAGAATTCTTAAAAATAAACCTTAAAACTGTATATTTTAAGTGAGTAAGTATTAATACTTACTCACTTGTAGTCGAATCAAGAAAGTTTGATCCTGTTGTAAAACTTAATTTGATGTTATTCTTTTATTAAAATTATTAGAAGTAAACTTTGTCACAACTTCAATCAAACCAGGTTATTGCAAAACTTATCTATCGTAGTCGAAGTAACAAGAAATTTAAGGATTTTTGGCAAGTTAAAAGACTGTGAACGCATCTGACAACATAACTCCCTGTTGTAATCTCACAAAATATGCTTTTATCCTCCAGAGGAACCACAGGTGTTCGCGAACAAAGGAAATGATTCATTTCTTGAATTCCTTCTGTACCTGTATTTTCAGCGCACAGGAGTTGGCACTTGGCACCTATTTCATCTTCAAATGTATTTTATCATTTTATGAAAAAAATAGAAATTTGTTTAAATTATACATTAAGCTAGATAAAGATATACTTTTAAATCTTCGACATTAATACATGGGTACACGGTAAATTTGGGTAAATTACAAATTAAGCAAGTGTAAGATATACTTAAAAATCTTCGATCTTTATACGTGGAAACAAGGTTAACGTTACTTAAGGAGAAGTAACATATGTTGCACATGTGTTTATTAACATATAATATGAAGATCCTATTTCTCTGTGAGTTAATCAAGTTTATGCTGCATATTGGAGTAAAAAAAACGTTGTGGATCTGTCAGATTGAAAAATGACCACATAGATCTAAGCTTATCGGCTCGATCCATTACATTTATAAATGGAAAACTGGAAAACGAAGAAAATATGGCTTTTTAAAAACATTACAATATTATCTAATGATCGAATCGAGATATTGCGAATCAGGTGAATGTTTAATATTAATTTACTGCTTATCCTAATAGGCATTGTTCTTTTTTGATGTGTTTTAAATAGTTGCCTTTTACATCACTCCGAATCATGAGCTGAAATTTGCGCTGAGTATGCTCTATCTTATAATATAATAGTTTATAACTGATAACTATGAATTTTTCAAAAATTATTTTATGTACCTTGAAGACGAAAAGCTTAAATTGTTTTTACCTCTTCTCGTTAAGAAGTAACGTGGCAAGGTAAAGAACATGTGTGGGAGAAATGGCCATTGTATTAAACCAAACATCTTTGAAATTACATGAGTTTAACCTGAAAAACTGCGCAGACATAATTTTATTGCCCTGTTTCCTCAATTTCACAGAATAAATATTTTTAATAAAAACTAATTAAACGGGAAATATATTCTTTTCGTCACATTTATTTCTCGTGACTGAGCGTAATTTAATTTTCGTTAATATTGTAGTGATAAGAAAATAAAGGTAACGTTCTTATCGATGTATAAAACTTTATCATAATACAGTGGCATTGCTAAGGCGTAGTTGTACTGTAAAACTGAGGAACACTCAATCTATGTGGGGTTACCGTTCAAAATTTCATCCCTTAGCCCATTCCAAACATGACTTTAATCCCGGTTCAATTCCGGCTTGGGCAACGAACCAAACACTGATTGCATTCAGTCAAGTCCTTTGGAACTAGAGGAAAAATAACGCATTTCCTACAGGTAGAAACAAACCGAATTTTTTCTTTGACACTGGTTCGTTATTAAAATTGTACCAATGTATAGAATCTAGTGTTACGTTAAGGCAAAATATCACTTTATGTAAAATAAATAATTTTCTCCAATTTTAATACATAGCTGCAGATTTTAAAACTGTTATTGCTCCCTCAATCTGTTTAACAATGAACCTCTAACATAAGATTGATTAATATATAAAACATATTGTAAGGCAATTATAATGTTCTATTTTATTTAAATGTTATCTCTTCTCATTACATGACATTAGAATGAGGTGTCCTATTTCAAAAGCTCACCTAGGACACTAGCTCAGATACGATTGACACGTTACCTAATGAGCCACGTTTATTCAAAGCCATTATTCCATAGCAAAAAATCTTCGTCGATTGGTGGGTTTGAGCCTGGGACCCTGGGTATGAAGCTCCGGAGTACAATCCCTACACTAAGACACTTCTCGACACCAATCATTATTTTAAAAAATGTTTGAATTCGTCAATATGTATTTTTCAATATAAATACAGTCACATTGAAGCCTGAAATATCACTGACGATGATCAGGATGAATAGAACAAAAATATGTGGTTCTATTTAAACCCGTCATCACTGGCCAGCTGATGTAGACGCAGATCAAATTGCTTTCCCTTCAATTCTGTTTTAGTTCAAAATCACAGCTGAACTAGACACGAATACGTCACTGTCACGACACACAAGAAATCGCTAGTTATTGGAATACCTATATTTTTTCATCGTACTAACACAGAAACAAATGTTTTCAGTTCCTTGTTGTTGGCTCGAAAGTTACCCATTGCCGGCCTAGTTCGGATAAACTTTTTCTGGCCTAGGCCAAATATGAGGGAAGTAAACAATCAGCTGATTTTGCAGGAAACAGACGTTTCATGCTTGTTTATTGGTTGTTTTTTAGAGGAATGTAGTAGCAGCACTGCACTCGTAGCAAATGTTTGTTCTGTTTGTTACAGGTTAGGTTTGAAGGTTTGAGAAACGTATGTTTATGCAAGGACTACGTTATGATTGAAAGTATGTTTTTTCTGCGTAGAATTATGAAAAATATCGTACGTTACACGGCCGAGAAGTTTTGCCAGACTCGCATGATAATCCCGCACTCTCTTTCGCTCGCGCGGGAAATACCATGCTCGTCCGGCAAAACAGTACTTCCCGGCCTAGTAACGTAATATACTATTCTCTTCTTGGTGATGGTTATACATGCAAGCGATCGAACTAGTAATGGAATTTTCATTTGCTACTAAGAGTTAATGAAATGGGCAAAGTGGTATGTACCGTATATTGAATTTTCGATCTGTATATGTTTTGTAATCCTTAGGCTTATAAGTAATTCATTTTAAGAATAAAGCGGATATAGTGGATCTAAATTTGTTTTTTAAAGCAGAAAGTTTTCGTAAGCAAATGAAACACTTGGGCTTGATTATGTTTTATGACATAAAGAAAGCAAAAACTGAAACAAAGAAACACATTTTAGAACCTTAAATTTCTCTTGAGACGTTCATTTTCCACAGATAAAAGAGTAATGAGAAATGGGGTTTCCTAACGAGTAAAAAAATAACTGGAGAGTAAAAGAAAAAATGATGAGAAAACAAAAGTTCAGACTCGTTCAGCCATTGCTGCTTAATTCTCAAGACAACTAAACTTAAGATGGTTGAGCATTGCAAGAAATGGTTAGGAACATACTGTCTCAAATAATACATGGTGTTTTTTTTAACGCAACCCATTTTTAAGATTGAAAAATGCACATATAAATATGAAATGAGCATTGATTGATTTGAATGCACATATAAATATGAAATGAGCATTGTTTTATTGATCTTTACAACCTATTATTTAAGTCTTATCACATTTAGTTTACATTACGGGCTCAAACAGTCCGCCATTGGCATTTGTACAAAGTTATGCTCTTTCTATTAAATTCCCAAATACGTGTTACAAGGTACCTCTTTGAATTTCTTGCTTTAAATTTGTTGTTTGTTTTGAGGTGCTGAATATCCTGTGAATTGTTTTCGTAGGCCTTAATTTTGATGTATCCCCAAATAAAATATTATAGTGGGGTCAAATCTGGGGATCTTAGGAAAAAATCCATCACCGATAAAATAAAGTTTAGGGTTGCGTTTTTAATGTGTGTGTCTTTAAGCACGATAACTCGCGTAAAAGTGGTCCGATCTGAATGAAATTTGCCACAGATATGTAAAGTAGTAATTATCCTAAGAAAACAATTCACACCTCAAAACAAACATAACAAATTTAAAGCAAGAAATTCGAAGAGATACCTTGTAACATGTGTTCGGGAATATGATGGAGAGAGCATAACTTTATACAAATGCCAATGGCGGACTGTCTGAGGACATAATGCAAACTAAATGTGATCAAACTTAAATAATATGTTGTATAAAATGTAGAGATCAATAAAACTATGATTATCACATTTTTTTATATGCATTAATCTTATTCAATCTTAAAAATGGGTTGCGTTTAAAAAAACACCCTGTATTTAACGGAGGAATAAACAAATATTTTTGAATAATCGTAGACTTCGAGAGAGTAAATAATATATAATTACCTTTTGTAATAAAATTGACCTTTTAGGGTTGCAAAGGAAAACTTTAAACCCCTAAATTGTTTTCGGATAGAATAGATTTATTTGGTAAGTATCTAATAATTTATTATTTGAAAGAGTTGGACAGTGTTTGTGTAGATGATTACAACCAAACTATTTGGTCACTTAACATCTAGATTTGACTTTTGAAGGTCTCAATAACTCAGTACATAGACATAACACTGACAGCCAGTGCCACTGTATACTCCCACCCAACATCCACAAGAAAGTGGTTGGTTGGTGCACTGGCCACTTGGAGCCAATGCAGATCTTCCAAGTTTCAGTTCTGGCTCAATTAGATAACATTGATAAAAAAACAAGTAAATTAAAACACTGTATATATCAAGCAGGCTACTAATATTTAAATTACTTTTTCAAGACAGAATTCTACCCATAGTGAGCTTCTCATTAAATTCATGAAAAATTATCTGAATCTCATAGGAGGATCTAACTAACTAATAATTAATTTTTGGGGACCTCGAAAATATGTTAACTACCTTAAATAAACTGGTTTATTGTTCTGCAAAATGATTTTCCATTATTTAGAATCGGATATTTGTAATTTCAAAACAACACAAATTATCATTAAATTTATAATGGAACTTGCAGACAGCTGAAAAAATATGGAACAGTAATTTAAATAACAGGGAATAAATATGTCCAGTAGCACAAGTAATTATACTGAAATGAATTAAAATAAATATAAATGGTGGTATAAATATAAAACGTTGGTATATTTATTTTTTCAATATATTCTTTCTACGATAGCTGTTAATCACATTATTACAAACATTATATATCATACTTAAAACACATTCCATCATACAAAAAGCGATGGAGTAAAAGTTTCTACTGTTCGCTTCATCAAAATTCGTCGTGTGTTGGAACAACTTTCCTTTCGTAAAACAAAAGCGTCAATTTCTTTTGAAAGACAAAAAGACACAAAGTTCACAATCTAACACTTACAACTTTGTTTCTTTTAAAGACTTATGTTTTTGTGACATTTTCTCTTTCTTAGTTAATAAGCATAATTCTTTCAAAACCACTTTTAAAAGGAATGATTTTCACTTTTGGTGTTTTACTCGAAGTACGAATGCGCTGAAACTTTTGTAGGTTAAACTTAAGGCCCATTTTGTAATACATTAAGAATATTCATTGTTAATTAACTTAAATATTGAAAAGAATATACACCCTAAATTGTTTTGCTTCAAAATATGATCCGATTAAATGCTAGAGTCACATTTTTTATTTGAAAATGGTTAGTATATTTTGTTATCTGGCATTTCAATTTATTTCTTGATGAGTGCTATCATTCTATACACTTGCCTTAAAAATAATGCCCCTCTTCCTATCTTTTGTCACACATAAATTATTCTGATCCATTCAGTATTTTTATTACGAAATGTATTAATAAAATTTAAAACTTTGGTAAAAATAGGCCTATTCCCCAAAAGTGGGTGTTAAGTCCTTGCAAAACATGTCACGGCACTGTCACATCTCCTGCATAAAAAACCTGGCCCAATTCTCGGGGCCGTGTACTCCGACAGGGTGGGGCCCTTAGGTTAGATTTCAGCTGACATAAGAATGCTCATAATATTACACGGATTAACTATCTTTTAAAATATAGGTTATTATTATATATGAATTAATAATAAAAAGTAGTAGGTATAGTAGTGCAGACATTATATTACCTCTTCTAAAAGTAAAAAGGGTACTTGCATGGCTTGCGATGTGATTTGAAGGCTAACGATAGGTATTTAAAGCTTTATGATTTCTTACTAAAATTAATTAACTAAATTAGCCCCTATGAATAAGCCTGAATTAAGAAAAGTGATTATGTTCGTCAATTACATCAAGTTTTAAGGAATAATAACTTTTATTTCAATATAAGTGGATGTGGCTACTAATAAACGAACAATGAGAAATACAAATTTGAGGCTAGGAGCAGCTATTTCGAACTTAAAGCAGCAATTTATTCATTTATCTGAAAAATATTAACTAATTTAAATGTTAAAAGATTAAAAAAATATAAAAAATATGACTGATACTGTAAACCAACATGAATTCTAGATTGAAAAAAAGTTTGAAATCTGTTAATTTTTTGGGATTCAAATTGATTCCAGCTGTCAAGTGCGTAAGTCACACGGCCAGGCTACAAATAAAGAGCAATATCATTGTTAAATTACCAAAAATGTATTTTTAAGCACATTGAAGCTCTTCTTAGCCAATGACCTCGTTTTTACCTTAATGTGTACTTCCTGTTACTTAAATAACTCTAATTTAAACGAAGTAAAAACTGATGTTCTAAATAATGATGTATATGCAGCAATAAACGTTTATAACATTAGAATTAATTAATATGCCACTTGCTAAATACGTAGACCTTAAATCTAAAATATTTACTTGACCCTTAATCAAATTCATGGTGTTTTGGTAGAGTTCAGTTCTCGCTGAACCGAATTTCTTAGAGGCGAGTAATTGTGTTTCACAATCTATTTACTTAGTTCGGAACACTTGCTTGCTCCGGACTTTGAAATCTTATTCAAATAACATAATGTTTCTTCGTTATTAAAATTGCTTATTATGTGTACAAACTGATGCAATGTTAATATATGTACATAGCCTTATCCACATGATTATTATGTTATTTATAAATGAACACTTAACACTCATTGAATCTTTGTACATTAGTCAAAAAGTTATAGATTTGATCTTAATAAAAATGATAGTAATTTTGGTAAAGATCTATTGTTTTGAATAGCGTAATGATTTGTTTTTAATTCCTATAACTTCCATAGGTATTAATTAGGTTATCCTATATTTGGATTATTTAAACGTAATACGTGTGTAAAAACACTAAAACTATTTTGCTTAAAGTTTCAATTTTTCTACTACCAAAACTACGAGCACTCACATATTTAACAATATTACGAGAGCAATACTAGTCTCTTGGGGAAATGTTTACTTAATCTCTGTACTTATTTCAATTTTAAAGCACTATTGTCCTTATACAGGGTTGGGCAAAAGTCTGGAATATATAAAATAACTCTTATATTATTTTGCAGAAAGGGATGAAACTTTACAGTTGTGTATCTAGTACAAATAGGAACATTTTCTCAGTTTTTCGCACGATGAGGGGACGGCCCACGCTGGAAGTTTTGAAATTCCTAAACATAAGCATACCTCGAGTTATACCTCATTTTAAAGGCCTAATTAGTAGATCATAACAGCGCAAACCGTGACTCAAAAGATTGATCCAATCAGAAGTTACAGCTCCTCAAACATTTTAATTTTAGATTTGATTCAATCTTGAGTTTATTGGCCAACAATAAAAACTTTGAGGAGCTGTAACTTCTGATTGGATCATCCTTTTGAGGCACGGTTTGCGCTGTTGTGATCTACTAATTAAGACCTTTAAAATGAGTTATTCATGTTGTTAAGTCTCCGAAGCTGATAAGACAATTATAAATAGGTTACGTACCTCCGTCTTCAGCTTCAAAAAAATCCAATTAAATCTGGACTACCATGGTTTCGACAAAAATATTGTCATCATCAGGTCCGTTTTCAATAATCCAAACATTCGGCGTTCACCTACCGGCCGGTACACGTTGTAGTGGACTTACTTGTTTTTAAATGTCTAACTTATTCGTTTATGTGTTATGTGTTTTAAATTCTATCTTTTTGACAATGAACAACGAATGTTTGGATTATTGAAAACGGACCTGATGATGACAATATTTTTGTCGAAACCATGGTAGTCCAGATTTAATTGGATTTTTTTGAAGCTGAAGACGGAGGTACGTAACCTATTTATAATTTAAAATGAGGTATAACTCAAGGTATGCTTACGCTTAAGAATTTCAAGACTTCCAGTGTGGGCCGTCCCCTCATCGTGCGAAAAACTGAGAAAATACGCCAAAATATTCCTATTTGTACTAGATGCACAAATGTAAAGCTTCATCACTTTCTGCAAAATAATATAAAAGTTATTTTATATATTCCAGATTTTTTCCCAACCCTGTATGTACATGTACAGAGTAGACGGGTACCCCTGGGATATCGACTGTAACAGGATCCGTGTGCAGTAGTGTGTTAAGAGTGCTTCCCTCCCTGCCTTGCACCTAATACAGTATCGATGAAATTGAACAATATCCTAATAGCGATATGAATAAAGTAGTTTTTATATTATTTTATATTTATTATTTATATTTTTATAACAGCGCAGAATTTAAAGAGTATTATCTAAACATTAACTGGTCTTGATATATCGTTTCATTGCTATGAAACCAAATATTCATTTTGAATTAACATCGTAAATTGCACTACTATTTCGATTAGAACTGAAGATAAATCGTATCTAACAAAGTTTGTAACTCCAGCATTAAACACACAAAAATAACCCTTTCTGTGTTTTTATATTTTTTCAAGATTATTTTACAAGTTTACAACCACCCGATTAACAACAAAAGAAAATATAACTTTCTTTGAACACATGAATTCAGCTACATTCAAACATGTTAACACATTCAATAGACCAACATGTGGGCTTCTGGCAATTAAAGCCTGGCCATTATAGCCATAGTCGCTTCGGGTGGTGCTCATTCAATTCACCCCCTGCCAGTTCTTAGTTTGTAAACAGCATCGATATTAGATTTTGATCATACTTTGAAATGGAATCACCTCGTACATAATATTTTTCAACCATCTAACGCTTTGTTCCCCAACATATCTAATTTTTGTCTATATATCATTACAATGTTAAATTTATTTCAGTAATTAAAATGTAAACTTTTGAATAATATGATTTAATTACTATATGTTGTATGGTAAACTAGTGTTTCACACTACACACCTTACATTAAGATTATTCATGAGATCAAGTATTAGGAACTCCTTATAAACAGAACTATTTGGAAGTTTCCAAAGATATGTTTGAGAAACAACAACCATTGCAGATAAAGATACTGTATCCTCGTATGTATTCATGTTGAAGCTTGGTACAAAAAAAGGCTTGACTTGGATTTTTCGGGTTGAAAGAAAATTATCAGATAACATTTAATCGGATAATTTGGAAAATATTTATTCGTAGTTTAACACAGGCTAAGAATCTTTTTTATGGTGAAATGTAAGTAATTAATTTCGTCCGCTGGGATTGAACGCTTTAATAGAAATAACATGTTATTCAGTTTATCCTACCTGAAAATAATCAAAATCTGTTATATTTCGATAAACAAATGTTCTAAGGAAACTACAAACTGTATTTTTTATGTAAATATGTACATTGTTACGTTATTAGGTTAATTTAAACCAACATATACTAATTAGAACGGTTTAGAAGCTAGGATGGAAGGTTCAAATTTGAATTTCTTTTGTTGCTTTGTTTCATTTAGTGTACATGTATTAATTTTACTGGAGAAGGTTCATTTACTGTTTACAATAAAAACTTGAGTGCTTTAGTAACTTTTTATACTTTATTATGTGTTCGAAAGTCGCATCTTAAAAATATTTTAAGAGTAACTGTTATTCTTATTTTTAATACATCTTCAAGACGTGTCGCGTCGTCTCCAGACTTTCTCCCTGTCTCAAATTTGTCGATACCACACTTGCATCCACATCACATTCAAATTTGTTGAAAGGTTTCTTTTAAGGGTGCATATACAGCCGAAGCAAACTCAACAAGAACGTGTCCTTTCATATCATCTATCTCAACTTTCGCCCTGTCCATGACAATTATTAAAATTAATTGGATTACGCTCTTTCAATTTAACTGAGTATACAGGATGAAGAAGGTAACCATACTACCTTTGGCATCTAAGAAACCATTATATTAACGGGAAATTGTAAATGGTGTACTTCACTTATTTTTAAAACAATGAAAGTGAATCAAAGACTGTCGTTTTATAAAGCATTAAATAGTTTTTATATTTAGTATAAAACACCACGTATTCCTGAGGGCCAACCCGAATTACGTTAAGCTCCCTCCCCGGAATAGTAAAGGCCGAATAATAAAAGGTTTTGTTCCTAAAAACATGTGATGAATGCGTGGGGTGGTTCTGATAAAATACAATGTATTTTGTGTGACTCCTAAATAAAATCACTATTAAGACGTTTTTATTCAACCCAAACGTTATTGATACACAGACTACCGAAGTTGTGCCAATACATTTTCCATGGTGAAAATCAGACTTTTAACTGATTGTATTCATCCTTAACCGTTGATTTGTGGATGAAATTCCAGAAAAAAACAAACAAGTCTTCAAAATTAAGCTTTCATCCGATAACACCATAAAATATAATCCAGTAATTTACAAGAAAAAGTAAAAGCTATTTTCTCTGTAAATAAAGGTGTCCTTAAAAAAAACAAAAAAACATATTTACTATAGAGAAATCTGTAAATTCTCCTACTAAAAGTTTTTCTTAAATCTAATTAATTTCTTAGATGCCAATAGAGGCACAGGTAAGTTGTTGTCGTACCCTGATTGAAACTGTTATTTCATAAACTAATCTTTTTAACGTACGATTTAGAAACATTTTAAAATTCTTCTTAGTGAAACCACCGTTATGTTATTTCTCAGTAATTCGCTCGAGGAAGACTGTAATGAACAGGGCTCCAAAATTAGCAGGATCGGTGCAGGAGGCGTGACAGACTCGATCTTGTTCTCATTCGGGGGATGATTGCCTCCAGCGCCTAATCCCAATAAACCACTTTCTGGCTCAGCCACAACTGCTAGATATTCGGTTTCGTCGAACACTACAAAGGTCTGATACTATAAGTCTCAAGGATATCTTTAGTGTTATTTAATCCAGTAAAAGATCCATTAATCAAACATTTTCTTTAATCTCAAGTAAACATATTTTTATGACTTTTATAAATAAACTTAAAATTATAATCACGAATAAATGGAAGTGTCTATTACCTGTGAAAGAAAGATTTTACATAACGGTTTCTGCAAAGATTGATGTTTAAAAAGAATAAGAAACAGACATAAATGAAGAGAAATGATTAAAAAACTATTGACATATCATTATTTTTATATCCCAGAAAGTTATATATATTTTCAAAGGATATGAAAAAGAATATTTTGCAAGGATTGGTCAATCATAAACTTGATATATTTAAACATCTGACGTAGTTAAACCAAAGTAAAAAACGTTTCAAATTCTTTATTCAAACCTGATATTGACTTAACTGTGCTTTTTGGTGTAATTGCCAAGTATGAAATTTTACAAATATCGTTCAAAAACTAATGCATGTACTTAATAACTCACTTAAGGACTAGTTTTATATGAGAAACTTGGTTCGAAGTTGAAATTACTTGGCAAGTTGTGTGACATTAACGCCACGAGGCGTCACCTGGTTGCGGTTACTTCGCTGCAAACGTGAGTTAATTACGTTTTTAACACTAAAATTTATGACACTTTCATGATTCATATCTCCACAGTAATTTTCAATTATATTATATAGAAATATTTATGGAAATATAACAAGTACCTTTGTTAATACTGTACATTAGACATGTTCTTTCTCTAATCAAACTTGTTTAAAAATCTAAGAAGGGCGCATATTTATATTGAGATGTTAAGTTAGACAATAGTAATTTCAGAATAATTTAAAAATATACAGTATTTCATTAGAGTCCATTGGAACATTTACTTTAAATAACGCGGCGTTACTTCCTTTAGCGTCTGAGGTGACGAATCAACTTTTATTGTATGAATAAGTACAATCGAGTTGGTACTTTTTAATAAAACTTAAAATAATACAGATGCTAATATTTTCAGAAATATTTTTACAAAAGTTTGCCTTGACAAACTAAAAAAAATTGAAAATAAAATTCCACTGTGTATATCTTTTAAATTGTTTTAACTATACATACAACTTATAGTTTTAACTGCTGGGTATTTTTTCTATTACTTGGGTTTGGGTTTCTTAAGAACAGTCGATTTTCTTCAGTTATTTCAGGTCAGTCTATGTCTAAAGCTGTTAACCCAGATACGATACAGTTCATCCTGCTTATGCAAATTGTAATGCAAACTCTCAGTAGGGTGATGATATCCCTCCATAAAACTAATGACAGAAAGCAACAATATCTGTATCCTGTCTTTGTGTAAATGGATGACAATTAATCTTGTAATCAAGGTAAGCGTCAATAAACATAAATTTATCCAATACAGTATAATCATAGTGACAGTAAGTCTACAACGATTGTTATTTTACTTCAATAGCCATGAAAATTGGCAAAAAACTACCATCCATATTTCAGCAGCAGCTGTGCACAGGCATAGTTTCACACAAAAAACTCTGTTAAATATTTGTTTGATTCGATATTCTAAAATATTAACAGAAAATTGAACACTCCCATTTTAAAATGGTCTAATAAGTCTATTAACGTCATTACATGTTAATTCATTTATTGTACTGTTTTTTCCTTCTGTATAAGCTTAATATTTGATAACATATAATGCCTTAATAATTTTGTTTAGGTGACATTATCAAAACAATGAATTTGACATGCCTTTTTGCAAACGATCGTAGGAAAGAAGTATTTTTGCTACAACCTGTGAGAAGGTAATTGGGTCACTAGAGAGGGAATTGAATTAATGTCCCCGGTCACTTGAGATGATCAGTGGCTGGCCAGATTCAATACCATAACTTTTGGGACATGGCTTTAAAACTTTAAAACCAACCATTGAAAATGCCGGACCAATTTCTCTTGCTATAATCATACTCGTATATAAACAGTCATATTCATTATTTAAAATATAAAATTAATACTTAATGTAATGCAAACGAAAAAACTTACATAGAACGGTCTTTTATTTCAAGATTACAATGTGTACAACGATTTTTATTCAACATATTAATCCAATATTGTTTCAAAACAGAACACGAGTTTAAAACGTCGCATGTTTAAACTCACATCATTCAAGACTTATATCGTAAGCATTCAATTTAAGTTGAGGAAGTGTCAAGGTTTCCATTTAAATATCTACCCGTAGCGGGATAAGACATTAGAAACTGTCGATAACAGGATTTGTGTACAGAAGTGTGTAAGGAGCTCATGAACTCCCCTCGCCCTCTCCAGAGCTAATCTTGACGAAATTGATAACGATCCTCCAGCCACCTCTCTGTCTCCCAAGTTAAAAAGACTCCGTCATAACATGTTTTATTTTGTAAGTTTTTAATTCCTGGAATTAATTTATTTACTTATTATTTTAGACCTACATACATTATCAAAAAATTTCGATTGAACTTTGTGTCATTTGGTCTGGACGCTAGTACTGCAAATCAAGCAGACTAAATATATAATTTGAAGCGAAAGTCGGATGATGCACATTTTTCTGGAATTAATAAATTTTTTGTTCTAGGAGACTCCTTAACACGTAATTTATTCCCAGACTAGGAATTGTACGGAAATTTCACCAAAAGAATGAATTTGCAGTGGGAAATGTAACAAGACAATTCGTGCAATACAATAAATCCGACCCAATCACTATCAAAACATCTGTGTCTTTGTCGATAACAACTTGGCGGGAAGTGCTCGACGTGCCGGGTGTTACCGTTTCCAATTTACCCCTCCTTCGTGTGTGGTGACAACTATCGAGTTTACGAATATTAAACTAAGCTTATTCAAAATTCAAAACAATATGTTAAAGCATACTCACTATGAATTATTTATTTATCAAATTAGTCAGAAGTGCTACTTAGAATCATTTGACCAAATAGTTTAATGATTAAGTCGAAGTATTTGGGGAAGATAAGGCTAAGAATTTTCGAACGGGGTCTATCAAATTCCCCAAGTAGGTTTATTTTACAGCTTAAAACTATTTAAAATGTTATGATTTTTCTAACGCAATGAAATTAGATATGAGATTAATGAAACGTCAAGTTAATTTTCCTTTCATCTTTGGGGCAATACCCACTGATCAAAACCTATCTCAAGGAAAAACACGAATACCTCAGCTTGCAAAATCGAAGCAATAAAAATTATACTTTCACAAATGTATTCTTGAGGTTTAAAAATATTCAAAACCTAATCCTCGATTTCTTGTGCCTCAAAATGCGACTGCCGAGAGTTTAAGAGTATGGAATTACCTAAAAAACACGACCTTCAGTAATGTGGTGAAATGCCATCAAATGATCAATGCTCCTATCAGACATGCTAGTTAACATTGTTGCTCCGAACACTTATTATAAGCCATGTCTGATATGTATTAATAACACGTATTGCAACATTTAAACACTGTTCCTCTCCACACTATTTTCTGTATTTTCTTCTAATTTAACGTAAACTATTACGAAAAATGATTTCAATAGTATATAATCAAGTATTTGAAAAGTTCAACCATACCGTTTGCGTTGTCATCGAGGCATAACTCCATTCAATCCATAACGTATTTTTCAAAACCTTAAGACTACAAATAAAACACAAAATACAAATCTTAAATCTTAATTGATAATTGAGAAACAATACACTCTCTGAACTCAACGCTAGTTCGAGATTATTTCCATGGAGTAAGGACTGACTAAATGAGTCGGATCTGTGCAAGAAAAGGGTACAGACTTCATCTCCTTCGCATTCAAGGGATGATTGCTTCCCTACGACTGATCTCTATAAACTACCCTCTGACTAAACGCCGGTCCCCTTTATGGTATCTCGTTCTATCACTTGGTTTTATAGAATAAGATGATTTATCTGAAGGTTAAAGGATGGTTGATAAATAACATCAAAAGAAGAAACAATTTAAAATACGTGAATATTAATTTTCATATATATGAGTGTTTATAATTTACTACCTATCTGGAATGAGTCTCAACAACAGCTGACATAAAAGACTGTTTTTTAATTCAAAATAAATATTACTTTGTTTTTTTTTGTTTTTGTTTTACAGCAAATATTAGACCTGGAAAAAATGGACACAACTTAATTTTCTTTAAAAATTGTTATTAATTATTAACTTTGCATATAATGTTTTTACTGTCAAAATATTATTATAATTAAACTTCAAGAATGATTTATTTTATTTAAATATACAAAGGTCCTTCGACTCCACCAATTTTCAAGGTAAATTACAAAACATTTTATTAGTTCTCCGGGCCGGATTATGAATTAATCTATTATGAATAAAAGATTATTGTAGCTTGTAAGATTTTTTGACGTTATTATTAGAGTATCAAGAAATCATCCGCTTAATTCGCATTATTAGTTTATTGCAATAGTTTCATGACAAAAATATAGTTTTTTTCTTGGTCGAATTACTTTTATTGAGTATAAGTTTTTCTGGAAACATTTTTAGAGGAGGTATTTGATGTATCATTGTTTATACTGTTTGTTTATACTGTTTTTTTTGCTCAGATTTTGCAAGGTTTAAGTTTATTTCCAAGTTAAATTAAGTTTATTTCCAAAAAGGATAATGTAAAATGAGCAAATGAGCATCGTTCATTTTTTAATAAATTAAGTTGCATTAACATTTCATTTCAAAATTGTATTTATTATATTTATAGATTTGATACAACGTTTTGTACTTTTAATTTATGACATATATAGTGAGTATGGTGCCCGCTTACAAACTTGTAGGTAGCCGGATCGATCCCGAGAAAAGTTAGTAGCTTTTTGAAGGGTTGTTTCTGGAGCCAGCTGCCATTGGTTGTTGAGCTATTAATTAACAATCCTGTCTAAGGAACGTGCCATCCTTAGTCAGTAACAAGGCTACAAGATCGCGTCACTATCATCACGATCATCACACTCATCCTTCACCCATATTCAGGGTATCGTCCTCCATGAGGCACCTGTCTTAGTAAGAATGATTAAGAAAAAAACTTTTCGTTATACTGTTTTAAAAACATATGTTTTCAATGCATGTTTTCCGGACCTAAATACACTCTTTTTATTCCTAGGAATTAAAAGCTGATGTACTCGATATCAGCTGACTCTTTATAAAAGTCAAAAAGTAGCGATATCAGCTAGGACTATAAAAGTCAAAAAGTGCTGACATAAAAGACTGTTTTTAATTCAAAATAAATATTACTTTGTTTTGTTTTTGTTTTTGTTTTACAGCAAATATTAGACCTGGAAAAAACGGACACAACTTAATTTTCTTTAAAAATTGTTATTAATTATTAACTTTGCATATAATGTTTTTACTGTCAAAATATTATTATAATTAAACTTCAAGAATGATTTATTTTATTTAATAATACAAAGGTCCTTCGACTCCACCAATTTTCAAGGTAAATTACAAAACATACGAGTACGTCGTAATAATCGAACAATATTCATTCGATTACAAATAATCGACACATTCATTGTTGTCAGTTTAATCAATTTGTGAATCTCGCTCATTTCACCAATCGATTATTACATGCGTTCGATACGTCGATAGTTGTTCGTTGTTGTCAGTCTATCCTAACACACATGAAACAGGCAATCAGCTGAATGCTTCAAATAGCAAGAAGAAGACGGTGACATCTTTTGGCATATTTAAAGGTAAACAGGATGTAAAATTTTGGTTTTCTTAATTAGTTTACGTATTGTATTGAGCAATACAACGAAAAATATAGTTCATCACACGGACCTAAAGCTGCTTTTCGTTACTCGGTCATTTTTCAACCTCGGCTTACAGCCTCGGTTGTAAAACTTGACCTTGTACGAAAAGCGTCACTTTAGGTCCTTGTAATGAAATATACTATTACTTTCAAATCTCTATAACTTATACATAATAATAAGCTTGATATTATTACGTTATGCTTTGTATTATTAGAGTATAGTTAAATCATTTGTAACATATTAATACATTATTACTCTCATATAAAAAATATATATCTATATTGTGCACTACCCTTCTATTCAAAGAAATCGATTCGATAAAAATAAATATTCTTTTTAGTATGTTATTTAAAATTATTAACTGATTATTACATTTTATAATTGCAAAATGTTTATTATAATACATTTTCTAAGACCCAAGCGGTAACGGGTCTTACAACCCATGTCACGTTTTCATCACCTTCCTTGCATCAAAAGCAGAACATCCCTGGAGAGCGCACGAAGACGTTTGGGAAAAGTGATAGTTGGAAAGTGAGAGAATTCTAAGAATATTCCAATAATTTTGTAAAGTTCCCTTAATAGTCTATTTGGTTTATTCCTTTAAATCATATATTTCGACAGTAAAATAAGGCGATAATCAAAAATACATTTTTAATTCCTAAAATGAAAGTTAAACATATTGCAACCCCTTTTTAATGCAACAGTATGTTAATATTTTGTAAATAGAAAAAAACTATTACAAAATCATAGCAAATTTAAGAATGAAATAAAAAAGAAATGTTCGTTACGAACATTTATAAAAAAAATGTACATATATTTTGTTGACTTGTAAATAATACCGGTAGTGTATAAAATAATACAAGTGTTTAAACAATTAAACTTAATTTGTAAAATACAATTTTTATTGACTTGGTTACACTATAACAAATTTTCATGTTGATTAAACTTATAAAATCATATATTTCTAACTTTATGCAAGTGCAATCAAAATTTGTGAAGTTACAGAAATTGTTTAACTCTTGCAGAAACAATTTACTTAATCTTTGGAGCGAGTAATTGTTCTTCATAATTAATTTACTTAGTTTGAAACTTTCTGGTTTGGCTCTTGAAAAAGCAAGAAAATGAAATACGCAAAACTTCCTCCTCACTGATTTCCTTAAAATGATTTGATATTGTTTTTAGTTCGCTATTAACCTAAATGTTGAACTGAGGTAAAAATGTAAAATGTACTTCCAAATATTAAAGTTCTTTACAACTATCCTGTAAATTAATTGTACATTTAAGTGAAAGGGATGTTACAGTCATAGCCAAACTGACAAGTCCTTTATATTAGGGTGGATATCTGAGCCTGATTTGTTATGATAATTGGACTCGCAAAGGATTGGCTTTAATAATAAGCAAGGAGGGTCGGTTGTGGACTGCAATGGGTAGGTCAGATGATTGGACACCAGCTCTAGCATTACCTCAGTTCATAGTGCCCTAACTCGTACAAGATTTGTAAAATATAATTATAAATTAATTAATTCAGCAATAATTTTGCAAATTAATGACTTATTTTAGGTTTTTTTTTATTTAACTATGGATAAATTTAAAATCCACCTGTAGACAAAGTGTACTCTAAAATTAACTTATAAAAGGAAACAGAATCGGTAAACCGAATCTTAAATAAATAGAACACAATAAGCGTTTATATTTGCGATTCAAAATTAAAATTCGAGAACCTAAGAAAATATATTTACAGTGTAAAATTTAACTTACATCTTTTCATGACTGAATGCATTGTACAAACAGTGACTTTCAGGGCATTACATGAATCGCCATGTCGAGCGTCCCTGATAAAACAGTCACGTTCATTCCACTTTTCTTGGGAGAAAAACAAGATAGCTTAATCCTTACACCTCTCGTATATTTTGGAAGAGTGTCATCTTGGTGACAACCAAGTAGAACCATTAAACAGTAAACACCTTATGTACAGAACGATTCGAAGGAAGTGGCACGTTTGTGCATAATTTGAAGTTTTAATCCAAACAATGACTCCTAGATCTACTTATGGAAAAATAAGACCGTTGATGTTACAATTATGCTGGTAAAAGGTAAATTTTTTTAAATTTACGCTATTACAAAATTGTATATATCATTAGATTTCTATAAAAGTGGGTTTTCAATTTATAGCTGAGCGAAAAATCGTGTGGTAACTGGCAAAGTTACACAAGCAATTATTCGTAATATACAAGACTAGAGCTCATTTATAATCTTTCAATATTAAAACTACTACTGTAAATTATTATTAATCTCAACGGTTTCATAATCAATATATAAGGTAATCTATTTATCTTAACAAAAGAATAATCCAACGAATAATCCAACGAATAATCCAACGAATAATCTTAACGAATAATCTATTTTATTTTCGTAACTATTAAACACGTACAAAAGTCACGATTAAGAAAATAATTTCGTTTTAGTACACAACATTTGTACAATGTGTTGTTAAGAAACAGCTCTTAATCAATTTTCTTACTCCCGAATCGAAAGTTTGTCTTTAGAGTCTGACTGCAGTAAAAAACCACCCTCAAAATCATATATAATAAACAAACAGCGGCAATTAGGACACTGATAACAATCGCCAAGATATCAATCAGAGTTCGTTGACAAAAGGTCAGCTCGACGACAGCAGGCTTTAGGTGGGGAGCACCCCTATGCCGCAACACGTAGTCGGTCCAGTACACCACGGCTTGCTTCGGCGTCATCGCAGTGTCTCTGAATAGACGGGAGAGTCTCTGCATGTTCATTTTATACCTGGAAAATATTTTTCATTCATTGAGACTCTTTAAAACATATTAATCTAATTATGTATTATAGGTTTATTTTTCTGCATTAGTTCTTAGAAATGTATTGCATTTTTAAATTTTTATCGTAATGTATGCTGTAAAAAGGTTAAACAAAACAATAATTAGTATTCAGGAGCTGAAGTACCCGACTATACTTCATGAAGACAAAAACAATCAAATTATGATGTTGTTTAGGAGAGTTACATTGTGTCGCCTTTTTCATGGGAACTAGATAATCCGTGAGCCAAGTTTGATCTATGAAAAACCAATTAAAGTTCAGATCCAGACCGGCTAGTTAAAGTTCATGTGTTAACCAATTTTTTCAGTAAGACTCACGATGGTATATCAGTTCAAGAAACGGAATGAGAAGGATTTGGAATATGTCAGCATTCAAGGGAAAATTATGAATTTATTTTAACTCAAGTCTGCACTAAATTTATTAGCGAATTTCCCCTATAGGGAAGAAGCTGTTACCGTAGTACTCATGGTAAGACCTAAGCCCGAGACCATGATAACTTTTCGTTTTGGGGCCCCCAGAAGCAAAAAACACTATTCGTTCATGTTCATAAATATATATATATAGATATATCTATGTGTCTTTAAGCACGATAACTCGCATAAAAAAGGTCCAATCTTAATGAAATTTGGCATGGATGTGTAAAGTAGTAATTATTCGGACGAGTTCGTAATCCAGCCCAATCGGACTACCGAAAGGGGGGGGTAAAGGGGGGTAAACCCCCAAAAAATGGGTTTTTTGAGTTTTTTACATCGAAAAATAAAAATAATCCAATTTTTGTTGGCACCATTAAATTCAGCTCAAAAAACAAACAATTTAGTATTTTGAATCACTGCTCTATGTCCATTGGTTACCGAGATATTGAAAGTGGTAAACACAGTACGTTGTCCCAATGTTAACCTTATGGGAAATAAATAAAATTCTATATCACGCTTATTTCTCAACATATCTGGATAAAACTTGGTTTGTGGATTCATCTAGATGAGATCTAATGTTTAATAGTCTAAAATCACCAATATTTCCATTTTCGTGGCAGCAAACCTGCATACTCATTCCCCATGTTATTCTTTTGGAGCTTAAAAAAAACATGTCAAATCTCGCTATATTGGATTGAAATATGTTGTTTTGCACTGGAAATTCGCTGAGTATGCAGGTTTGCTGCAACGGGGGTATTTTTGAAATTCATTCAACCCGGAAGTGATCTTTAACATGTTAATTTTAACACATTATTCAATTATTGATGAAATTTAACAATTTATGTAATTCAGAGTTTTTAAATGGACTGTATCGTAAATCAGACTGTTTGTTACTTTGCTGGGTGGTTTTATGTTTGTCTTCACTACTCCTCTTCAGATAATTTATTTGCTTTAATAATTCAGGGGCCCCTTTTTGGTTAGTTCCTGTTCTTGCATAGTGACAGTTTGATTGAATTCAAATATCTTGCTGTTTGAATCTTGAGAAATTGATTATAATAAAAAGCTAATAATGTAGCTGATGAATTTACTTCCTGCTGACTTCATGACAACTTGTGTGAGAGTGAGGAAGGAGGGAATACATTGTGCTCCTATTGGCTGATATGTTCAACTGTTTGTTTGAGTACTGTGATTGGCTGATTTAAAAACTGCTTGCATTTACAGGTCTGACCCCTTAAAACATTAAATTCCTTGCTTATACAAACTTGGTATTATATGAAATGAAAGTATTTTTCTCGTTTAGTTTACAATTAACATTTTTGACAATGCTTTTCGTCAATGAGTCTCTCATTGGGCCTGAGGACCCAAAAGTACACGGTCATAACCGTGACCAACCGGGCATTATATCATAATCGATGCGACCAACCGAAATCGATCGCAATTTTCCATCCTTTATGTACATTTCCTGTCTTGTATATGAGTACAGTAAAAGTGAAAACATATTTAAGAGTTGTAAGACGTCTTTTATTTATATCCAGTATATAAAATAACTAAAAATCATATGACACATATTTTATAAAATAGATGGATAAGAGGTTCATCATTTACAACTTAAAATTGCAACTATGCAATAGTCACGAATAATCAAAACAAAATATTAATAAATGCCTGATACCAAAACTTACTTTGAATCACCAAGCACCGTTTCAATCGCAGCCGAGAGGGTTTCTTCGTCGACGTCATCGGGGAGAATCCTGACGCCGACCTGGTGGGCGAGGATGGCGGCGACGTTGCGGTGCTGGTCGGCGAAGTGGGGGATACCCACCAGGGGCACCCCTGAGTGTAGCGCCTCGTGGTAGCTGGCGGCGCCGCCGTGGGTGATGAACAGCACACAGTGGGGGTGGGCTGAGACAGAGGATGATTACGTGGCGGCGACGTTGCGGTGCTGGTCGGCGAAGTGGGGGATGGCCACCAGGGGCACCCCTGAGTGTAGCGCCTCGTGGTAGCTGGCGGCGCCGCCGTGGGTGATGAACAGCACCCAGTGGGGGTGGGCTGAGACAGAGGATGATTACGTGGCGGCAACATTGTGGTAGTGGTCGGCGAAGTGGGGGATAGCCACCAGCGGCACCCCTGAGTGTAGCGCCTCGTGGTAGCTGGCGGCGCCGCCGTGGGTGATGAACAGCACACAGTGGGGGTGGGCTGAGACAGAGGATGATTACGTGGCGGCGACGTTGCGGTGCTGGTCGGCGAAGTGGGGGATGGCCACCAGGGGCACCCCTGAGTGTAGCGCCTCGTGGTAGCTGGCGGCGCCGCCGTGGGTGATGAACAGCACACAGTGGGGGTGGGCTGTAGACAGAGGATGATTACGTGGCGGCGACGTTGCGGTGCTGGTCGGCGAAGTGGGGGATACCCACAAGGGGCACCCCTGAGTGTAGCGCCTCGTGGTAGCTGGCGGCGCCGCCGTGGGTGATGAACAGCACACAGTGGGGGTGGGCTGAGACAGAGGATGATTACGTGGCGGCGACGTTGTGGTAGTGGTCGGCGAAGTGGGGGATGGCCACCAGCGGCACCCCTGAGTGTAGCGCCTCGTGGTAGCTGGCGGCGCCGCCGTGGGTGATGAACAGCACACAGTGAGGGTGGGCTGTAGACAGAGGATGATTACGTGGCGGCGACGTTGCGGTGCTGGTCGGCGAAGTGGGGGATACCCACCAGGGGCACCCCTGAGTGTAGCGCCTCGTGGTAGCTGGCGGCGCCGCCGTGGGTGATGAACAGCACACAGTGGGGGTGGGCTGTAGACAGAGGATGATTACGTGGCGGCGACGTTGCGGTGCTGGTCGGCGGAGTGGGGGATGGCCACCAGCGGCACCCCTGAGTGTAGCGCCACGTGGTAGCTGGCGGCGCCGCCGTGGGTGATGAACAGCACACAGTGGGGGTGGGCTGTAGACAGAGGATGATTACGTGGCGGCGACGTTGCGGTGCTGGTCGGCGAAGTGGGGGATGGCCACCAGCGGCACCCCTGAGTGTAGCGCCTCGTGGTAGCTGGCGGCCCCGCCGTGGGTGATGAACAGCACACAGTGGGGGTGGGCTGTAGACAGAGGATGATTACGTGGCGGCGAAGTTGCGGTGCTGGTCGGCGAAGTGGGGGATGGCCACCAGCGGCACCCCTGAGTGTAGCGCCTCGTGGTAGCTGGCGGCGCCGCCGTGGGTGATGAACAGCACACAGTGGGGGTGGGCTGTGGACAGAGGATGATTACGTGGTGGCGACGTTGCGGTGCTGGTCGGTGAAGTGCGGTATGGCCACCAGGGGCACCCCTGAGTGTAGCGCCTCGTGGTAGCTGGCGGCGCCGCCGTGGGTGATGAACAGCACACAGTGGGGTGGGCTGTAGACGAGGATGATTACGTGGGCTGTAGACAGAGGATGATTACGTGGCGGCGACGTTGCGGTGCTGGTCTGCGAAGTGGGGGATGGCCACCAGCGGCACCCCTGAGTGTAGCTCCTCGTGGTAGCTGGCGGCGCCGCCGTGGGTGATGAACAGCACACAGTGGGGGTGGGCTGTAGACAGAGGATGATTACGTGGCGGCGACGTTGCGGTGCTGGTCGGCGAAGTGGGGGATGGCCACCAGGGGCACCCCTGAGTGTAGCGCCTCGTGGTAGCTGGCGGCGCCGCCGTGGGTGATGAACAGCACACAGTGGGGGTGGGCTGTAGACAGAGGATGATTACGTGGCGGCAACGTTGTGGTAGTGGTCGGCGAAGTGGGGGATGGCCACCAGCGGCACCCCTGAGTGTAGCGCCTCGTGGTAGCTGGCGGCGCCGCCGTGGGTGATGAACAGCACACAGTGGGGGTGGGCTGTAGACAGAGGATGATTACGTGGTGGCGACGTTGTGGTAGTGGTCGGCGAAGTGGGGGATGGCCACCAGCGGCACCCCTGAGTGTAGCGCCTCGTGGTAACTGGCGGCGCCGCCGTGGGTGATGAACAGCACACAGTGGCGGTGGGCTGTAGACAGAGGATGTTTACGTGGTGGCGACGTTGTGGTAGTGGTCGGCGAAGTGGGGGATGGCCACCAGCGGCACCCCTGAGTGTAGCACCTCGTGGTAGCTGGCGGCGCCGCCGTGGGTGATGAACAGCACACAGTTGGAGTGGGCTGTAGACAGAGGATGATTACGTGGCGGCGACGTTGCGGTGCTGGTCGGCGAAGTGGGGGATGCCCACCAGCGGCACCCCTGAGTGTAGCGCCTCGTGGTGGCTGGCGGCGCCGCCGTGGGTGATGAACAGCACACAGTGGGGGTGGGCTGTAGACAGAGGATGTTTACGTGGTGGCGACGTTGTGGTAGTGGTCGGCGAAGTGGGGGATGGCCACCAGGGGCACCCCTGAGTGTAGCGCCTCGTGGTAGCTGGCAGCGCCGCCGTGGGTGATGAACAGCACACAGTGGGGGTGGGCTGTAGACAGAGGATGATTACGTGGCAGCGACGTTGCGGTGCTGGTCGGCGAAGTGGGGGATGGCCACCAGCGGCACCCCTGAGTGTAGCGCCTCGTGGTAGCTGGCGGCGCCGCCGTGGGTGATGAACAGCACACAGTGGGGGTGGGCTGTAGACAGAGGATGATTACGTGGCGGCGACGTTGCGGTGCTGGTCGGCGAAGTGGGGGATGGCCACCAGCGGCACCCCTGAGTGTAGCGCCTCGTGGTAGCTGGCGGCGCCGCCGTGGGTGATGAACAGCACACATTGGGGGTGGGCTGTAGACAGAGGATGATTACGTGGTGGCGACGTTGTGGTAGTGGTCGGCGAAGTGGGGGATGGCCACCAGGGGCACCCCTGAGTGTAGCGCCTCGTGGTAGCTGGCGGCGCCGCCGTGGGTGATGAACAGCACACAGTGAGGGTGGGTTGTAGACAGAGGATGATTACGTGGTGGCGACGTTGTGGTAGTGGTCGGCGAAGTGGGGGATGGCCACCAGCGGCACCCCTGAGTGTAGCGCCTCGTGGTAGCTGGCGGCGCCGCCGTGGGTGATGAACAGCACACAGGGGGGGTGGGCTGTAGACAGAGGATGATTACGTGGTGGCGACGTTGTGGCAGTGGTCGGCGAAGTGGGGGATGGCCACCAGCGGCACCCCTGAGTGTAGCGCCTCGTGGTAGCTGGCGGCGCCGCCGTGGGTGATGAACAGCACACATTGGGGGTGGGCTGTAGACAGAGGATGATTACGTGGTGGCGACGTTGTGGTAGTGGTCGGCGAAGTGGGGGATGGCCACCAGCGGCACCCCTGAGTGTAGCGCCTCGTGGTAGCTGGCGGCGCCGCCGTGGGTGATGAACAGCATACAGTGGGGGTGGGCTGTAGACAGAGGATGTTTACGTGGCGGCGACGTTGTGGTAGTGGTCGGCGAAGTGGGGGATGGCCACCAGCGGCACCCCTGAGTGTAGCGCCTCGTGGTAGCTGGCGGCGCCGCCGTGGGTGATGAACAGCACACAGTGGGGGTGGGCTGTAGACAGAGGATGATTACGTGGCGGCGACGTTGCGGTGCTGGTCGGCGAAGTGGGGGATGGCCACCAGCGGCACCCCTGAGTGTAGCGCCTCGTGGTAGCTGGCGACGCCGCCGTGGGTGATGAACAGCACACAGTGGGGGTGGGCTGTAGACAGAGGATGATTACGTGGCAGCGACGTTGCGGTGCTGGTCGGCGAAGTGGGGGATGCCCACCAGGGGCACCCCTGAGTGTAGCGCCTCGTGGTAGCTGGCGGCGCCGCCGTGGGTGATGAACAGCACACAGTGTGGGTGGGCTGTAGACAGAGGATGATTACGTGGTGGCGACGTTGTGGTAGTGGTCGGCGAAGTGGGGGATGGCCACCAGGGGCACCTCTGAGTGTAGCGCCTCGTAGTAGCTGGCGGCGCCGCCGTGGGTGATGAACAGCACACAGTGGGGGTGGGCTGTAGACAGAGGATGATTACGTGGCGGCGAAGTTGCGGTGCTGGTCGGCGAAGTGGGGGATGGCCACCAGCGGCACCCCTGAGTGTAGCGCCTCGTGGTAGCTGGCGGCGCCGCCGTGGGTGATGAACAGCACACAGTGGGGGTGGGCTGTGGACAGAGGATGATTACGTGGTGGCGACGTTGCGGTGCTGGTCGGTGAAGTGCGGTATGGCCACCAGGGGCACCCCTGAGTGTAGCGCCTCGTGGTAGCTGGCGGCGCCGCCGTGGGTGATGAACAGCACACAGTGGGGTGGGCTGTAGACGAGGATGATTACGTGGGCTGTAGACAGAGGATGATTACGTGGCGGTTACGTTGCGGTGCTGGTCTGCGAAGTGGGGGATGGCCACCAGCGGCACCCCTGAGTGTAGCTCCTCGTGGTAGCTGGCGGCGCCGCCGTGGGTGATGAACAGCACACAGTGGGGGTGGGCTGTAGACAGAGGATGATTACGTGGCGGCGACGTTGCGGTGCTGGTCGGCGAAGTGGGGGATGGCCACCAGGGGCACCCCTGAGTGTAGCGCCTCGTGGTAGCTGGCGGCGCCGCCGTGGGTGATGAACAGCACACAGTGGGGGTGGGCTGTAGACAGAGGATGATTACGTGGCGGCAACGTTGTGGTAGTGGTCGGCGAAGTGGGGGATGGCCACCAGCGGCACCCCTGAGTGTAGCGCCTCGTGGTAGCTGGCGGCGCCGCCGTGGGTGATGAACAGCACACAGTGGGGGTGGGCTGTAGACAGAGGATGATTACGTGGTGGCGACGTTGTGGTAGTGGTCGGCGAAGTGGGGGATGGCCACCAGCGGCACCCCTGAGTGTAGCGCCTCGTGGTAACTGGCGGCGCCGCCGTGGGTGATGAACAGCACACAGTGGCGGTGGGCTGTAGACAGAGGATGTTTACGTGGTGGCGACGTTGTGGTAGTGGTCGGCGAAGTGGGGGATGGCCACCAGCGGCACCCCTGAGTGTAGCACCTCGTGGTAGCTGGCGGCGCCGCCGTGGGTGATGAACAGCACACAGTTGGGGTGGGCTGTAGACAGAGGATGATTACGTGGCGGCGACGTTGCGGTGCTGGTCGGCGAAGTGGGGGATGCCCACCAGCGGCACCCCTGAGTGTAGCGCCTCGTGGTGGCTGGCGGCGCCGCCGTGGGTGATGAACAGCACACAGTGGGGGTGGGCTGTAGACAGAGGATGTTTACGTGGTGGCGACGTTGTGGTAGTGGTCGGCGAAGTGGGGGATGGCCACCAGGGGCACCCCTGAGTGTAGCGCCTCGTGGTAGCTGGCAGCGCCGCCGTGGGTGATGAACAGCACACAGTGGGGGTGGGCTGTAGACAGAGGATGATTACGTGGCAACGACGTTGCGGTGCTGGTCGGCGAAGTGGGGGATGGCCACCAGCGGCACCCCTGAGTGTAGCGCCTCGTGGTAGCTGGCGGCGCCGCCGTGGGTGATGAACAGCACACAGTGGGGGTGGGCTGTAGACAGAGGATGATTACGTGGCGGCGACGTTGCGGTGCTGGTCGGCGAAGTGGGGGATGGCCACCAGCGGCACCCCTGAGTGTAGCGCCTCGTGGTAGCTGGCGGCGCCGCCGTGGGTGATGAACAGCACACATTGGGGGTGGGCTGTAGACAGAGGATGATTACGTGGTGGCGACGTTGTGGTAGTGGTCGGCGAAGTGGGGGATGGCCACCAGGGGCACCCCTGAGTGTAGCGCCTCGTGGTAGCTGGCGGCGCCGCCGTGGGTGATGAACAGCACACAGTGAGGGTGGGTTGTAGACAGAGGATGATTACGTGGTGGCGACGTTGTGGTAGTGGTCGGCGAAGTGGGGGATGGCCACCAGCGGCACCCCTGAGTGTAGCGCCTCGTGGTAGCTGGCGGCGCCGCCGTGGGTGATGAACAGCACACAGGGGGGGTGGGCTGTAGACAGAGGATGATTACGTGGTGGCGACGTTGTGGCAGTGGTCGGCGAAGTGGGGGATGGCCACCAGCGGCACCCCTGAGTGTAGCGCCTCGTGGTAGCTGGCGGCGCCGCCGTGGGTGATGAACAGCACACATTGGGGGTGGGCTGTAGACAGAGGATGATTACGTGGTGGCGACGTTGTGGTAGTGGTCGGCGAAGTGGGGGATGGCCACCAGCGGCACCCCTGAGTGTAGCGCCTCGTGGTAGCTGGCGGCGCCGCCGTGGGTGATGAACAGCATACAGTGGGGGTGGGCTGTAGACAGAGGATGTTTACGTGGCGGCGACGTTGTGGTAGTGGTCGGCGAAGTGGGGGATGGCCACCAGCGGCACCCCTGAGTGTAGCGCCTCGTGGTAGCTGGCGGCGCCGCCGTGGGTGATGAACAGCACACAGTGGGGGTGGGCTGTAGACAGAGGATGATTACGTGGCGGCGACGTTGCGGTGCTGGTCGGCGAAGTGGGGGATGGCCACCAGCGGCACCCCTGAGTGTAGCGCCTCGTGGTAGCTGGCGACGCCGCCGTGGGTGATGAACAGCACACAGTGGGGGTGGGCTGTAGACAGAGGATGATTACGTGGCAGCGACGTTGCGGTGCTGGTCGGCGAAGTGGGGGATGCCCACCAGGGGCACCCCTGAGTGTAGCGCCTCGTGGTAGCTGGCGGCGCCGCCGTGGGTGATGAACAGCACACAGTGTGGGTGGGCTGTAGACAGAGGATGATTACGTGGTGGCGACGTTGTGGTAGTGGTCGGCGAAGTGGGGGATGGCCACCAGGGGCACCTCTGAGTGTAGCGCCTCGTAGTAGCTGGCGGCGCCACCGTGGGTGATGAACAGCACACAGTGGGGGTGGGCTGTAGACAGAGGATGATTACGTGGTGGCGACGTTGTGGTAGTGGTCGGCGAAGTGGGGGATGGCCACCAGGGGCACCTCTGAGTGTAGCGCCTCGTGGTAGCTGGCGGCGCCGCCGTGGGTGATGAACAGCACACAGTGGGGGTGGGCTGTAGACAGAGGATGATTACGTGGTGGCGACGTTGTGGTAGTGGTCGGCGAAGTGGGGGATGGCCACCAGCGCACCCCTGAGTGTAGCGCCTCGTGGTAGCTGGCGGCGCCGCCGTGGGCGATAAATAGCACACAGTGGGGGTGGGCTGTAGACAGAGGATGATTACGTGGTGGCGACGTTGTGGTAGTGGTCGGCGAAGTGGGGGATGGCCACCAGCAGCACCCCTGAGTGTAGCGCCTCGTGGTAGCTGGCGGCGCCGCCGTGGGTGATGAACAGCACACAGTGGGGGTGGGCTGTAGACAGAGGATGATTACGTGGTGGCGACGTTGTGGTAGTGGTCGGCGAAGTGGAGGATGGCCACCAGGGGCACCTCTGAGTGTAGCGCCTCGTGGTAGCTGGCGGCGCCGCCGTGGGTGATG
This sequence comes from Flexamia atlantica, assembly GCA_035578135.1. Taxonomy (NCBI): domain Eukaryota; kingdom Metazoa; phylum Arthropoda; class Insecta; order Hemiptera; family Cicadellidae; genus Flexamia; species Flexamia atlantica. The sequence goes on along the minus strand of JAQJVK010000003.1, from coordinate 60,702,942 downwards.
AACAGCACACAGTGGGGGTGGGCTGTAGACAGAGGATGATTACGTGGTGGCGACGTTGCGGTGCTGGTCGGCGAAGTGGGGGATGGCCACCAGGGGCACCCCTGAGTGTGCCTCGTGGTAGCTGGCGGCGCCGCCGTGGGTGATGAACAGCACACAGTGGGGGTGGGCTGTAGACAGAGGATGATTACGTGGTGGTAACGTTGTGGTAGTGGTCGGCGAAGTGGGGGATGGCCACCAGGGGCACCCCTGAGTGTGCCTCGTGGTAGCTGGCGGCGGCGCTGTGGGTGATGAACAGCACACAGTGGGGGTGGGCTGTAGACAGAGGATGATTACGTGGTGGCGACGTTGTGGTAGTGGTCGGCGAAGTGGGGGATGGCCACCAGGGGCACCCCTGAGTGTAGCGCCTCGTGGTAGCTGGCGGCGCCGCCGTGGGTGATGAACAGCACACAGTGGGGGTGGGCTGTAGACAGAGGATGATTACGTGGTGGCGACGTTGCGGTGCTGGTCGGCGAAGTGGGGGATGGCCACCAGGGGCACCCCTGAGTGTGCCTCGTGGTAGCTGGCGGCGCCGCCGTGGGTGATAAACAGCACACAGTGGGGGTGGGCTGAGACAGAGGATGATTACGTGGTGGCGACGTTGTGGTAGTTGTCGGCGAAGTGGGGGATGGCCACCAGCGGCACCCCTGAGTGTAGCGCCTCGTGGTAGCTGGCGGCGGCGTCGCCGTGGGTGATGAACAGCACACAGTGGGGGTGGGCTGTAGACAGAGGATGATTACGTGGTGGCGACGTTGTGGTAGTTGTCGGCGAAGTGGGGGATGGCCACCAGCGGCACCCCTGAGTGTAGCGCCTCGTGGTAGCTGGCGGCGGCGTCGCCGTGGGTGATGAACAGCACACAGTGGGGGTGGGCTGAGACAGAGGATGATTACGTGGCGGCGACGTTGTGGTAGTTGTCGGCGAAGTGGGGGATGGCCACCAGCAGCACCCCTGAGTGTAGCGCCTCGTGGTAGCTGGCGGCGCCGCCGTGGGTGATGAACAGCACACAGTGGGGGTGGGCTGTAGACAGAGGATGATTACGTGGTGGCGACGTTGCGGTGCTGGTCGGCGAAGTGGGGGATGGCCACCAGGGGCACCCCTGAGTGTAGCGCCTCGTGGTAGCTGGCGGCGCCGCCGTGGGTGATGAACAGCACACAGTGGGGGTGGGCTGTAGACAGAGGATGATTACGTGGTGGCGACGTTGCGGTAGTGGTCGGCGAAGTGGGGGATGGCCACCAGCAGCACCCCTGAGTGTAGCGCCTCGTGGTAGCTGGCGGCGCCGCCGTGGGTGATGAACAGCACACAGTGGGGGTGGGCTGTAGACAGAGGATGATTACGTGGTGGCGACGTTGCGGTGCTGGTCGGCGAAGTGGGGGATGGCCACCAGGGGCACCCCTGAGTGTGCCTCGTGGTAGCTGGCGCCGCCGCCGTGGGTGATAAACAGCACACAGTGGGGGTGGGCTGAGACAGAGGATGATTACGTGGTGGCGACGTTGTGGTAGTTGTCGGCGAAGTGGGGGATGGCCACCAGCGGCACCCCTGAGTGTAGCGCCTCGTGGTAGCTGGCGGCGGCGTCGCCGTGGGTGATGAACAGCACACAGTGGGGGTGGGCTGTAGACAGAGGATGATTACGTGGTGGCGACGTTGTGGTAGTTGTCGGCGAAGTGGGGGATGGCCACCAGCGGCACCCCTGAGTGTAGCGCCTCGTGGTAGCTGGCGGCGGCGTCGCCGTGGGTGATGAACAGCACACAGTGGGGGTGGGCTGAGACAGAGGATGATTACGTGGCGGCGACGTTGTGGTAGTTGTCGGCGAAGTGGGGGATGGCCACCAGCGGCACCCCTGAGTGTAGCGCCTCGTGGTAGCTGGCGGCGGCGTCGCCGTGGGTGATGAACAGCACACAGTGGGGGTGGGCTGAGACAGAGGATGATTACGTGGAGGCGACGTTGTGGTAGTTGTCGGCGAAGTGGGGGATGGCCACCAGCGGCACCCCTGAGTGTAGCGCCTCGTGGTAGCTGGCGGCGGCGTCGCCGTGGGTGATGAACAGCACACAGTGGGGCTGGGCTGTAGACAGAGGATGATTACGTGGTGCGACGTTGCGGTATTGGTCGGCGAAGTGGGGGATGCCCACCAGGGGCACCCCTGAGTGTAGCGCCTCGTGGTAGCTGGCGGCGTCGCTGTGGGTGATTAACAGCACACAGTGTGGGTGGGCTGTAGACAGAGGATGATTACGTGGTGGCGACGTTGTGGTAGTGGTCGGCGAAGTGGGGGATGGCCACCAGCGGCACCCCTGAGTGTAGCGCCTCGTGGTAGCTGGCGTCGCCGCCGTGGGTGATGAACAGCACACAGTGGGGGTGGGCTGTAGACAGAGGATGATTACGTGGTGGCGACGTTGTGGTAGTGGTCGGCGAAGTGGGGGATGGCCACCAGGGGCACCTCTGAGTGTAGCGCCTCGTGGTAGCTGGCGGCGCCGCCGTGGGTGATGAACAGCACACAGTGAGGGTGGGCTGTAGACAGAGGATGATTACGTGGTGGCGACGTTGTGGTAGTGGTCGGCGAAGTGGGGGATGGCCACCAGCGGCACCCCTGAGTGTAGCGCCTCGTGGTAGCTGGCGGCGCCGCCGTGGGTGATGAACAACACACAGTAGGGGTGGGCTGTAGACAGAGGATGATTACGTGGCGGACAGGTTGCGGTGCTGGTCGGCGAAGTGGGGGATGGCCACCAGGGGCACCCCTGAGTGTACCGCCTCGTGGTAGCTGGCGGCGCCGCCGTGGGTGATGAACAGCACACAGTGGGGGTGGGCTGAGACAGAGGATGATTACGTGGCGGCAACGTTGTGGTGCTGGTCGGCGAAGTGGGGGATGGCCACCAGGGGCACCCCTGAGTGTAGCGCCTCGTGGTAGCTGGCGGCGCCGCCGTGGGTGATGAACAACATGTGTGTACTGTGAACATGTGTGTGTACCCTACTGTGGTAGGGGTGGGCTGTAGACAGAGGATGATTACGTGGCGGCGACGTTGTGGTGCTGGTCGGCGAAGTGGGGGATGGCCACCAGGGGCGCCCCTGAGTGTAGCGCCTCGTGGTAGCTGGCGGCGCCGCCGTGGGTGATGAACAGCACACAGTGGGGCTGGGCTGTAGACAGAGGATGATTACGTGGTGCGACGTTGCGGTATTGGTCGGCGAAGTGGGGGATGCCCACCAGGGGCACCCCTGAGTGTAGCGCCTCGTGGTAGCTGGCGGCGTCGCCGTGGGTGATTAACAGCACACAGTGTGGGTGGGCTGTAGACAGAGGATGATTACGTGGTGGCGACGTTGTGGTAGTGGTCGGCGAAGTGGGGGATGGCCACCAGGGGCACCTCTGAGTGTAGCGCCTCGTGGTAGCTGGCGTCGCCGCCGTGGGTGATGAACAGCACACAGTGGGGGTGGGCTGTAGACAGAGGATGATTACGTGGTGGCGACGTTGTGGTAGTGGTCGGCGAAGTGGGGGATGGCCACCAGGGGCACCTCTGAGTGTAGCGCCTCGTGGTAGCTGGCGGCGCCGCCGTGGGTGATGAACAGCACACAGTGAGGGTGGGCTGTAGACAGAGGATGATTACGTGGTGGCGACGTTGTGGTAGTGGTCGGCGAAGTGGGGGATGGCCACCAGCGCACCCCTGAGTGTAGCGCCTCGTGGTAGCTGGCGGCGCCGCCGTGGGCGATGAATAGCACACAGTGGGGGTGTGCTGTAGACAGAGGATGATTACGTGGTGGCGACGTTGTGGTAGTGGTCGGCGAAGTGGGGGATGGCCACCAGCGGCACCCCTGAGTGTAGCGCCTCGTGGTAGCTGGCGGCGCCGCCGTGGGTGATGAACAGCACACAGTGGGGGTGGGCTGAGACAGAGGATGATTACGTGGTGGCGACGTTGCGGTGCTGGTCGGCGAAGTGGGGGATGGCCACCAGCGGCACCCCTGAGTGTAGCGCCTCGTGGTAGCTGGCGGCGCCGCCGTGGGTGATGAACAGCACACAGTGGGGGTGGGCTGAGACAGAGGATGATTACGTGGTGGCGACGTTGTGGTAGTGGTCGGCGAAGTGGGGGATGGCCACCAGCGGCACCCCTGAGTGTAGTGCCTCGTGGTAGCTGGCGGCGCCGCCGTGGGTGATGAACAGCACACAGTGGGGGTGGGCTGTAGACAGAGGATGATTACGTGGTGGCGACGTTGTGGTAGTGGTCGGCGAAGTGGGGGATGGCCACCAGGGGCACCCCTGAGTGTAGCGCCTCGTGGTAGCTGGCGGCGCCGCCGTGGGTGATGAACAGCACACAGTGGGGGTGGGCTGTAGACAGAGGATGATTACGTGGTGGCGACGTTGCGGTGCTGGTCGGCGAAGTGGGGGATGGCCACCAGGGGCACCCCTGAGTGTGCCTCGTGGTAGCTGGCGGCGCCGCCGTGGGTGATGAACAGCACACAGTGGGGGTGGTCTGTAGACAGAGGATGATTACGTGGTGGCGACGTTGTGGTAGTGATCGGCGAAGTGGGGGATGGCCACCAGGGGCACCCCTGAGTGTGCCTCGTGGTAGCTGGCGGCGGCGCTGTGGGTGATGAACAGCACACAGTGGGGGTGGGCTGTAGACAGAGGATGATTACGTGGTGGCGACGTTGTCGTAGTGGTCGGCGAAGTGGGGGATGGCCACCAGGGGCACCCCTGAGTGTAGCGCCTCGTGGTAGCTGGCGGCGCCGCCGTGGGTGATGAACAGCACACAGTGGGGGTGGGCTGTAGACAGAGGATGATTACGTGGTGGCGACGTTGCGGTGCTGGTCGGCGAAGTGGGGGATACCCACCAGGGGCACCCCTGAGTGTAGCTCCTCGTGGTAGCTGGCGGCGCCGCCGTGGGTGATAAACAGCACACAGTGGGGGTGGGCTGAGACAGAGGATGATTACGTGGTGGCGACGTTGTGGTAGTTGTCGGCGAAGTGGGGGATGGCCACCAGCGGCACCCCTGAGTGTAGCGCCTCGTGGTAGCTGGCGGCGCCGCCGTGGGTGATGAACAGCACACAGTGGGGGTGGGCTGTAGACAGAGGATGATTACGTGGTGGCGACGTTGTGGTAGTGGTCGGCGAAGTGGGGGATGGCCACCAGCGGCACCCCTGAGTGTAGCGCCTCGTGGTAGCTGGCGGCGGCGTCGCCGTGGGTGATGAACAGCACACAGTGGGGGTGGGCTGTAGACAGAGGATGATTACGTGGTGGCGACGTTGTGGTAGTTGTCGGCGAAGTGGGGGATGGCCACCAGCGGCACCCCTGAGTGTAGCGCCTCGTGGTAGCTGGCGGCGGCGTCGCCGTGGGTGATGAACAGCACACAGTGGGGGTGGGCTGTAGACAGTGGATGATTACGTGGTGGCGACGTTGTGGTAGTTGTCGGCGAAGTGGGGGATGGCCACCAGCGGCACCCCTGAGTGTAGCGCCTCGTGGTAGCTGGCGGCGGCGTCGCCGTGGGTGATGAACAGCACACAGTGGGGGTGGGCTGAGACAGAGGATGATTACGTGGCGGCGACGTTGTGGTAGTTGTCGGCGAAGTGGGGGATGGCCACCAGCGGCACCCCTGAGTGTAGCGCCTCGTGGTAGCTGGCGGCGGCGTCGCCGTGGGTGATGAACAGCACACAGTGGGGGTGGGCTGAGACAGAGGATGATTACGTGGAGGCGACGTTGTGGTAGTTGTCGGCGAAGTGGGGGATGGCCACCAGCGGCACCCCTGAGTGTAGCGCCTCGTGGTAGCTGGCGGCGGCGTCGCCGTGGGTGATGAACAGCACACAGTGGGGCTGGGCTGTAGACAGAGGATGATTACGTGGTGCGACGTTGCGGTATTGGTCGGCGAAGTGGGGGATGCCCACCAGGGGCACCCCTGAGTGTAGCGCCTCGTGGTAGCTGGCGGCGTCGCCGTGGGTGATTAACAGCACACAGTGTGGGTGGGCTGTAGACAGAGGATGATTACGTGGTGGCGACGTTGTGGTAGTGGTCGGCGAAGTGGGGGATGGCCACCAGCGGCACCCCTGAGTGTAGCGCCTCGTGGTAGCTGGCGTCGCCGCCGTGGGTGATGAACAGCACACAGTGGGGGTGGGCTGTAGACAGAGGATGATTACGTGGTGGCGACGTTGTGGTAGTGGTCGGCGAAGTGGGGGATGGCCACCAGGGGCACCTCTGAGTGTAGCGCCTCGTGGTAGCTGGCGGCGCCGCCGTGGGTGATGAACAGCACACAGTGAGGGTGGGCTGTAGACAGAGGATGGTTACGTGGTGGCGACGTTGTGGTAGTGGTCGGCGAAGTGGGGGATGGCCACCAGGGGCACCTCTGAGTGTAGCGCCTCGTGGTAGCTGGCGGCGCCGCCGTGGGTGATGAACAGCACACAGTGAGGGTGGGCTGTAGACAGAGGATGATTACGTGGTGGCGACGTTGTGGTAGTGGTCGGCGAAGTGGGGGATGGCCACCAGCGGCACCCCTGAGTGTAGCGCCTCGTGGTAGCTGGCGGCGCCGCCGTGGGTGATGAACAGCACACAGTGAGGGTGGGCTGTAGACAGAGGATGATTACGTGGCGGACAGGTTGCGGTGCTGGTCGGCGAAGTGGGGGATGGCCACCAGGGGCACCCCTGAGTGTAGCGCCTCGTGGTAGCTGGCGGCGCCGCCGTGGGTGATGAACAGCACACAGTGGGGGTGGGCTGAGACAGAGGATGATTACGTGGCGGCAACGTTGTGGTGCTGGTCGGCGAAGTGGGGGATGGCCACCAGGGGCACCCCTGAGTGTAGCGCCTCGTGGTAGCTGGCGGCGCCGCCGTGGGTGATGAACAACATGTGTGTACTGTGAACATGTGTGTGTACCCTACTGTGGTAGGGGTGGGCTGTAGACAGAGGATGATTACGTGGCGGCGACGTTGTGGTGCTGGTCGGCGAAGTGGGGGATGGCCACCAGGGGCGCCCCTGAGTGTAGCGCCTCGTGGTAGCTGGCGGCGCCGCCGTGGGTGATGAACAGCACACAGTGGGGCTGGGCTGTAGACAGAGGATGATTACGTGGTGCGACGTTGCGGTATTGGTCGGCGAAGTGGGGGATGCCCACCAGGGGCACCCCTGAGTGTAGCGCCTCGTGGTAGCTGGCGGCGTCGCCGTGGGTGATTAACAGCACACAGTGTGGGTGGGCTGTAGACAGAGGATGATTACGTGGTGGCGACGTTGTGGTAGTGGTCGGCGAAGTGGGGGATGGCCACCAGGGGCACCTCTGAGTGTAGCGCCTCGTGGTAGCTGGCGTCGCCGCCGTGGGTGATGAACAGCACACAGTGGGGGTGGGCTGTAGACAGAGGATGATTACGTGGTGGCGACGTTGTGGTAGTGGTCGGCGAAGTGGGGGATGGCCACCAGGGGCACCTCTGAGTGTAGCGCCTCGTGGTAGCTGGCGGCGCCGCCGTGGGTGATGAACAGCACACAGTGAGGGTGGGCTGTAGACAGAGGATGATTACGTGGTGGCGACGTTGTGGTAGTGGTCGGCGAAGTGGGGGATGGCCACCAGCGCACCCCTGAGTGTAGCGCCTCGTGGTAGCTGGCGGCGCCGCCGTGGGCGATGAATAGCACACAGTGGGGGTGGGCTGTAGACAGAGGATGATTACGTGGTGGCGACGTTGTGGTAGTGGTCGGCGAAGTGGGGGATGGCCACCAGCGGCACCCCTGAGTGTAGCGCCTCGTGGTAGCTGGCGGCGCCGCCGTGGGTGATGAACAGCACACAGTGGGGGTGGGCTGAGACAGAGGATGATTACGTGGTGGCGACGTTGCGGTGCTGGTCGGCGAAGTGGGGGATGGCCACCAGCGGCACCCCTGAGTGTAGCGCCTCGTGGTAGCTGGCGGCGCCGCCGTGGGTGATGAACAGCACACAGTGGGGGTGGGCTGAGACAGAGGATGATTACGTGGTGGCGACGTTGTGGTAGTGGTCGGCGAAGTGGGGGATGGCCACCAGCGGCACCCCTGAGTGTAGTGCCTCGTGGTAGCTGGCGGCGCCGCCGTGGGTGATGAACAGCACACAGTGGGGGTGGGCTGTAGACAGAGGATGATTACGTGGTGGCGACGTTGTGGTAGTGGTCGGCGAAGTGGGGGATGGCCACCAGGGGCACCCCTGAGTGTAGCGCCTCGTGGTAGCTGGCGGCGCCGCCGTGGGTGATGAACAGCACACAGTGGGGGTGGGCTGTAGACAGAGGATGATTACGTGGTGGCGACGTTGCGGTGCTGGTCGGCGAAGTGGGGGATGGCCACCAGGGGCACCCCTGAGTGTGCCTCGTGGTAGCTGGCGGCGCCGCCGTGGGTGATGAACAGCACACAGTGGGGGTGGTCTGTAGACAGAGGATGATTACGTGGTGGCGACGTTGTGGTAGTGATCGGCGAAGTGGGGGATGGCCACCAGGGGCACCCCTGAGTGTGCCTCGTGGTAGCTGGCGGCGGCGCTGTGGGTGATGAACAGCACACAGTGGGGGTGGGCTGTAGACAGAGGATGATTACGTGGTGGCGACGTTGTCGTAGTGGTCGGCGAAGTGGGGGATGGCCACCAGGGGCACCCCTGAGTGTAGCGCCTCGTGGTAGCTGGCGGCGCCGCCGTGGGTGATGAACAGCACACAGTGGGGGTGGGCTGTAGACAGAGGATGATTACGTGGTGGCGACGTTGCGGTGCTGGTCGGCGAAGTGGGGGATACCCACCAGGGGCACCCCTGAGTGTAGCGCCTCGTGGTAGCTGGCGGCGCCGCCGTGGGTGATGAACAGCACACAGTGGGGGTGGGCTGTAGACAGAGGATGATTACGTGGTGGCGACGTTGCGGTGCTGGTCGGCGAAGTGGGGGATGGCCACCAGCGGCACCCCTGAGTGTAGCGCCTCGTGGTAGCTGGCGGCGCCGCCGTGGGTGATGAACAGCACACAGTGGGGGTGGGCTGTAGACAGAGGATGATTACGTGGTGGCGACGTTGCGGTGCTGGTCGGCGAAGTGGGGGATACCCACCAGGGGCACCCCTGAGTGTAGCGCCTCGTGGTAGCTGGCGGCGCCGCCGTGGGTGATAAACAGCACACAGTGGGGGTGGGCTGAGACAGAGGATGATTACGTGGTGGCGACGTTGTGGTAGTTGTCGGCGAAGTGGGGGATGGCCACCAGCGGCACCCCTGAGTGTAGCGCCTCGTGGTAGCTGGCGGCGCCGCCGTGGGTGATGAACAGCACACAGTGGGGGTGGGCTGTAGACAGAGGATGATTACGTGGTGGCGACGTTGTGGTAGTTGTCGGCGAAGTGGGGGATGGCCACCAGCGGCACCCCTGAGTGTAGCGCCTCGTGGTAGCTGGCGGCGGCGTCGCCGTGGGTGATGAACAGCACACAGTGGGGGTGGGCTGTAGACAGAGGATGATTACGTGGTGGCGACGTTGTGGTAGTTGTCGGCGAAGTGGGGGATGGCCACCAGCGGCACCCCTGAGTGTAGCGCCTCGTGGTAGCTGGCGGCGGCGTCGCCGTGGGTGATGAACAGCACACAGTGGGGGTGGGCTGTAGACAGAGGATGATTACGTGGTGGCGACGTTGTGGTAGTTGTCGGCGAAGTGGGGGATGGCCACCAGCGGCACCCCTGAGTGTAGCGCCTCGTGGTAGCTGGCGGCGGCGTCGCCGTGGGTGATGAACAGCACACAGTGGGGGTGGGCTGAGACAGAGGATGATTACGTGGCGGCGACGTTGTGGTAGTTGTCGGCGAAGTGGGGGATGGCCACCAGCGGCACCCCTGAGTGTAGCGCCTCGTGGTAGCTGGCGGCGGCGTCGCCGTGGGTGATGAACAGCACACAGTGGGGGTGGGCTGAGACAGAGGATGATTACGTGGAGGCGACGTTGTGGTAGTTGTCGGCGAAGTGGGGGATGGCCACCAGCGGCACCCCTGAGTGTAGCGCCTCGTGGTAGCTGGCGGCGGCGTCGCCGTGGGTGATGAACAGCACACAGTGGGGGTGGGCTGAGACAGAGGATGATTACGTGGCGGCGACGTTGTGGTAGTTGTCGGCGAAGTGGGGGATGGCCACCAGCGGCACCCCTGAGTGTAGCGCCTCGTGGTGGCTGGCGGCGCCGCCGTGGGTGATGAACAGCACACAGTGGGGCTGGGCTGTAGACAGAGGATGATTACGTGGTGGCGACGTTGTGGTAGTTGTCGGCGAAGTGGGGGATGCCCACCAGGGGCACCCCTGAGTGTAGCGCCTCGTGGTAGCTGGCGGCGGCGTCGCCGTGGGTGATGAACAGCACACAGTGGGGGTGGGCTGAGACAGAGGATGATTACGTGGCGGCGACGTTGTGGTAGTTGTCGGCGAAGTGGGGGATGGCCACCAGCGGCACCCCTGAGTGTAGCGCCTCGTGGTAGCTGGCGGCGGCGTCGCCGTGGGTGATGAACAGCACACAGTGGGGGTGGGCTGAGACAGAGGATGATTACGTGGCGGCGACGTTGTGGTAGTTGTCGGCGAAGTGGGGGATGGCCACCAGCGGCACCCCTGAGTGTAGCGCCTCGTGGTGGCTGGCGGCGCCGCCGTGGGTGATGAACAGCACACAGTGGGGGTGGGCTGTAGACAGAGGATGATTACGTGGTGGCGACGTTGTGGTAGTTGTCGGCGAAGTGGGGGATGCCCACCAGGGGCACCCCTGAGTGTAGCGCCTCGTGGTAGCTGGCGGCGCCGCCGTGGGTGATGAACAGCACACAGTGGGGGTGGGCTGTAGACAGAGGATGATTACGTGGTGGCGACGTTGTGGTAGTGGTCGGCGAAGTGGGGGATGGCCACCAGCGGCACCCCTGAGTGTAGCGCCTCGTAGTAGTTGGCGGCGCCGCCGTGGGTGATGAACAGCACACAGTGGGGGTGGGCTGAGACAGAGGATGATTACGTGGTGGCGACGTTGTGGTAGTTGTCGGCGAAGTGGGGGATGGCCACCAGCGGCACCCCTGAGTGTAGCGCCTCGTGGTAGCTGGCGGCGCCGCCGTGGGTGATGAACAGCACACAGTGGGGGTGGGCTGAGACAGAGGATGATTACGTGGTGGCGACGTTGTGGTAGTGGTCGGCGAAGTGGGGGATGGCCACCAGGGGCACCCCTGAGTGTAGCGCCTCGTGGTAGCTGGCGGCGCCGCCGTGGGTGATGAACAGCACACAGTGGGGGTGGGCTGTAGACAGAGGATGATTACGTGGTGGCGACGTTGTGGTAGTGGTCGGCGAAGTGGGGGATGGCCACCAGCGGCACCCCTGAGTGTAGTGCCTCGTGGTAGCTGGCGGCGCCGCCGTGGGTGATGAACAGCACACAGTGGCGGTGGGCTGTAGACAGAGGATGATTACGTGGTGGCGACGTTGTGGTAGTGGTCGGCGAAGTGGGGGATACCCACCAGGGGCACCCCTGAGTGTAGCGCCTCGTGGTAGCTGGCGGCGCCGCCGTGGGTGATGAACAGCACACAGTGAGGGTGGGTGTGAAAAAAACTTAAATTTTTATATCCTGAAAATTACCAGTTTTTTTATACTTGCATGCTTGTTTCTACATTACAAATTTATCTCAAAAGTAGTTTGTTATTTCCTCTGAGTCGTGGATATAACTCACTTTTGATAAAAAAAAGTGTTCTAGGCAGTTCTCATAGTCATTTTAAATGTTTAGAATCGATTGCGAAAATTATAAGTCGAGCAATATAAAATGTGGTCTTGTGACTTCCCTTATTTTATGATTAACAACAAATTAATAACAAAAGTACCGTCAGCTAGAAGTACATTACTTTATTTAATTGATTACGGTCGTTGAGAGAACAAATACTTGAGGAAACACATAGGTGATATATTACCGATTTCAGCTGGTTCCACGAAGTAAAAATTGTAATAAGCTACTACAGTCCCATTAGGTTGTAATTTGATAATTTTTTCAAGACAGATCAGCAGCTATATTTTGTAAAGAAAATTCTATTGCATATACGTTTTGAAACTTTAATCATACGGGAAGCCAAACAATTTCATAGAAGTAGCTAGTGATATACTTTTTGGCACCTTTTAAAATGTCTTTTCTTTACCCGTCAATAAACTTTTTGTTTCCAATCTTTAGAAAAACAAGCAATTATATGTTAATTAAGGAATATAAAAGGGATTTTATGTATTAGAAACTGGATTTATGATATAAACGATTTGTCATCTTTAACACAAAATGCGGAACTCTTTATCAAATAATGAAAAAATGTCAACATTTAGATAGCCATAATTAAATTATTTACAATTCTCTTTAAATTAAGTGGAACTAACGTGCACCAGTTTATATTTAAACGAAAATTTAATTTGTGACATCAATGTCTAAAAAGAAGGAGTTCAGTTTAATTATCTTTCATTCTAAAAGCCGAACTAGTTAGCCTTAAATGCTTAGCGGTATAAATGCTTGGATTTACTATCCAAAACATCTTGATTGGATTTACTATCAAGATAAAAGTCAAATTTATCTTCAATTTTTATTTTGACTTCACATTATAAATTTGTTATAAGGCAGCAATATTATTCATTAATATGAACCCAAATAAAAAATGAAAACAGTTTATATTTATATCATGGAAGGCTATTTGAAAATAATTTATGGATAACTTCAGTAACATTTTTTTACCCAGAATATCACGTTGAGGCATCCACTTGACCAGCATGACATTGTCTGGAAGGTCATTGATGTTTTCCTTCCTCGTTTTCCATATCACTCTCTGCGGTAGTTTCTTGAAAGTGTTGACGATGTCAGTGAAGTATTTCTCAGGTTTGCTTTCATCGTTTATAACAGTCCCCAGGGCCAACAATATCACTCCATTTGAAGCCCCGTCCATAAACACTTTTATTTCCTTTGTAAGAACGAACCTGTTTTAAGATTAACTAATAAAATATTGTTAATAAAGTGGCAACACTTCTAATTTTTGTTAATAGATCAGAACCCTTGTGACAAGCTTAAACTTAAATACCCCCGTTGCAGCAGACCTGCATACTCAGCGAATTTCAAATGCAAAAGAACATATTTCAATCCAACATAGCAAGATTTGACATGTTTTTGTAATCTTCATAAGAATAACATGGGGAATGAGATGCAGGTTTGCTGCAACAGGTATGTTAAAACTGGTTGTTTTTACTTCTATATTTAATAGATCTTAACTAGAAGAAGCCAAACCCCAAGTTTTATTAACATTTGTTAAGAAATAAGGAAGATATAGAATTTTTAATTTCCCATAAGGATAACATGGGGAATGAATATGCAGGTTTGCTGCCACGAAAATAAAAGTATCGAGGATTTTAGACTATTAATCATTAGATCTCATCTAGATGAAGCAACAAACCAAGTTTTATTAAGATGCGTTGAGAACTAAGCAAGGTTTAGAATTTTACTTATTCCCCATAAGGTTAACATTGGGACAACGTACTGTGTTTACCATTTTCAATATCTCAGTAACCAATGGATATAGAGCAATGATTCAAAATACTAAATTGTTTGTTTTTTTGAGCTGAATTCAATAGTGCCAACAAAAATTAGATAATTTATATTTTTGCATATAAAAAACTCAAAAAACCCAGTTTTGGAGGGTTTTATCCCCCTTTACCCCCCCTTCCGGAGGTCCGATCGGGCTGGTTTTCGAACTCGTCCGTTCGATTACCACTTTACATGTCTGCACCAAATTTCATTAAGATCGGACCATATTTACGGCCGCTATCGTGCTGACAGACACACACACACACACACACACACACACACACACACACACACACACACACACACATATATATATATATATATATATAAATTTTAACGAATGGTGTTTTTTGCTTCTGGTGGCCCCAAAACAAAAAGTTATCATGGTCTCGGGCTTCTTAGGTCTCACCATGAGACCTACGGTAATAGCTTCTTCCCTATAGGGGAAATTCGCTAAAAGGGTATAAAAATTTTAAAATTAAAATATTAAAAAGTGGATTAAAGGATTTACCGAAAGCATCTGTTGTAACTAAAATCTACATATTAACGATCTCTGGACAATCATGCTCTTGGTATAACAAAAGCATCGTCGTTATTTTCTTTAATTTCGAATGTAAGATTCAAGGATGAAAATGCGTTTACTCTAGAATCCTCATAAATTTAGTACAATGATTTTAATTGAAGAAAATGATTCTGAAAATAGTGATCTTAACGTGTCTGCCAGGTACAGTATTTGTATTCAATTAACTTTGCTATCACAGCCTTGTGAGCCTTGTATTCACCGTACTCGTTATCATATTATTGTTATCTCTGTCTGCACTGCGTGATTTTTTCTCGACCAACCTTGACAATCAATTTGAACTCAGTCTGTAAGGTCTAGACGAGATGTATGTGTCAGGTTTTATAGCACAAATCCTAGTTTTTTTTTCGTAACAACACAATCAAAACAAAGCCAATTTTTAACCTTGTTACACTAAAAAATGAAGTAAAAACTTCAGGTCGTTTAGTTTTCAGTGTTCCGTAGGCTTAAATTTAAATGGGGAGACTGAATCCAAAGATTAAATTTTAATACTGAACTTAATTAAAAACATGTTTGGCATACATCTTTTTTTGCTTACCGTATTTTTAAAAAACTAAAATGTCAGAGCTTGACTCTCGAAAAAGAATTATTTTACATTATTCTTTTCTTTTGCCATAATTCAACTTGCTGCCCACAGCTTATACTATTTATCAAAACTTATTTTATCTATTTTGCCAAGCAAATAAACATTTTTACCCAGCTTATATTTTTTTATACAAGGCAAGTCTCAGAATAAACACAGTTGAACACTTTGACGACTAAACTACGTCGATAACCAAACCCTAAACAATGCATTTATTAAGGTTAGGGTTGTTGTTTAACATTTTCTTAGGCTACTACATTCGTGCAATCATGTTCGATAAAAACTGGATTTGAAAGATGGCGCCATAAATATTTTACTTATTCTAAAAGAGATAAAAGATTTGACTGTCAGTAATTATTCAAATTATTTTAGTTATTTTTTAACGTAAAATATAGCTATTAATATTAATGTTTCTGTAAAATAGATTTTAAAAGAGATTTTGTTACCTGTGGCAGAGGCTTCTCCGGCTCAATGTGGATACCAGCAACAGGAACTATTGTCAAGGGTCTGGGCTGGGCGTATTCCACTGTCAAATGTTCGTTCACAAACATCAAAGATACGTTTTTGGTAAGTTCCATTAATGGTGGCATGTCTGGGAAATATTCTTTCATCTTCTTTTCTACATTTGGTAAATGATGAGTGTAGTAAGAGTATACACCACTGACCATAGCGAACGCGTTCACTATCCTCTGCCAGAGATTCATCTTGTTCGAATGAGGGTAGCACATTTGGGGTACGTAAGATACGGAGAATACATTACCCATTTGTAGATTCACAAGAGTGTTAGCGGAAAAAGTGTGGATTCCTATTGTAGGGGCTTTGAATTTATGTCCGAACAACATAGTGAACTCTTGACCTTGGAAAGGTTCTGCGATTATCAGGTCGAATGTTTTGTTCGATTGAAGTAGATCGATAATATCTGAATTCCCTAAAGTTCTGTCCATAAGTTTGCTATGTCGACTGAATATGTTTTCAAGACAGTTCCAATTTCTTGAGGCTGAAAACGTTTCATAATAAAATGTGTAAAAGTCTAAAGTTAATGGCTAAATAATAATATTTCTAGCAATAAATGACGCTTTTTGGCCTGAAGTTTTTACGGTTAAGAACGAGGTTGATTGTAATTTCGAGCTAAACAGAACTTGGAGTTAACTATCAAAGAAAACCAAAATTATTGTATATAATTCAATAAAATGTTGTATGTAATTCAATATTATGCTTCAATAGAATTCACTTTGCACTTATGAAAAATTATAATCTTTATTACACTTAAGGGTTTTTTTAATTAAATAACACCTACTTACTGAATTAAAATAATCGCCAAATTATAACTTATAATAACTTAGAATACAACTTCAAGATTCATTCCTACCAAGTGAGCCTTTAGAATCCATACCATTCAGTGTTAAGTTCTACAGTTAATTATTTTGTGCTCAGCTTGAAACTTTCCCTTGACTTTTTTATGACTTGAAATGAGTCTAAATTAATTAAAAAGTAAACAACGTCCAAAACAAAATTTCATAAAAATAAAATCGTACTTTCCGTTTGTGGAGAAAATTTTGAAATGTTAAAGTAAATTTAAAACGTGCGTTGTTAATTTTAATTTAATTACAATTTTATGTACTCACGAGTGTAAGGTATTTTCTCCCCCACCCCCAGGGAGACGTCGGTGTAGTTGGGAGGCGGGTCGGCCAGGGGGTGTACTCCATACACGGTGACGTCATGTCCGGCCTCTGCCAGGGTCCGGAGGATGGCCTGAATGATGATATGGTGGCTCCTGGCAGACCCTGGCACCACTGCCAGGATACGAGCCCCTTCCGTGGAAATGATAAGGGTTATCAGGGGGAACAGCGTATGTACCTGAGGAAAGTTTGGTTTTTAGGACCGATATGAAATTCTAAAGTAGCATTTTTACCATAGACGTTCAGTGAAAAATTTCAAATATTTTAAAAACTAGTGTTCAGTTTTTTTAATATTATAATTTGTTTAATATGCATTTTTTACAAACATAATCATTATAAAAATAAACCTAGTGGGGCACTCTAGGGAACTATTTGTTCCTTTAACCAAGAAGAGGAACTTTTGAAAACTTATTTTTGGCTTTATTACAACCCAAAAATGATTTATCATTTTGGGTCTAATCGGTTCAGATTCGTCAAAGTATAGAAGTATTACACCAGGATTAAAATGGTTAAACTTCATCTTTCAAATTATATAATATGATAAAAAAGAGTTTTTGAATATTTAACACTATTTAGTGAGTCTCTCAGCCTTCAAAGTCTACAGCATAGACTATGGGGTGTGGTTCAACAAGTAATAAGGTTATCCCATTATTGTATAAAAATATAAAATGTAAAGTTTAACCTTAAACTTCGAGAGTTTCTGTTTGTTAGAGTTAAAGTTAAAGCCCCATTGAAGTTTAACTGTAAAAAAATAAATGTATAAGAAACATGGCGACCGGTAAAAAATATTACATACCTTTTTAATAAATATTCTAATTTTCACAGACTATCAAGTAAATGCACTTACCTTCATTATTACGGGGGTATATCTTTAACATGTATATGTAACATCTTTCCACATTACACAGAAGTAAACAACAGCAACCAAATAAATATCTGAAATTCATGTAAAATAAAATAGAGATCAAAAGAAGTAAACATTTCTCTGGAGTAATATTGTACCTTGAAATAAAAATTTATATATCCTCTTTAGAAAGCAGAGAATAAGAAATATCACCTGAAATTGAACTGATCACATCATACGTATTTAATGGTCTGTATAATTTAATTTAGTGAGAGAATCATAATGGAAGACGTTCAATAACAAACATAAAACCACGCTATAAAAAACACAATTTAAACATTTGTTTGTCACAAGCTTACTTACATATTTTAAGTTTATGTTCCATTTCAACGGCGTACCAGTGTTTTAACTGCACTGTTCACGTTTACACACATGTTGATAACGGCTCGGTCACCGTATGCTTCAAGGTAAAACAAGGAAAACTACCATCGCCCTCGAGTAGTGTACTGTACCATCGCCCTAATCTTATCTAAGTTAAAATATGCCATCTTATTTCTGTCGGTGTCGGTGCCATGACTCACATCCTATTTTTAACAAAAAGGTCTAATGTGGATCCACGGATAATTAATATAAATTACTGATTAAATGATTCAAAATAGAATTTATTTTTGATAATTAGCTACAAGAAATAAAACATATTTTATAATAAGTGCAAATACTTTTTATTCCCTTTTAGAAACAACTCGTTTCCTTACTCTCCTTACTCGTTTCCTGCAACTCGTTTTCCTTATTTTAGTCCTTAGTTAATAGTTCGATAATTTTTTTAAAAGACCTGAATAAGATAAACTACTCTTAGGTTTCGTGGAAAAAACAACTGTGAAAAATGATTTTCAGAGTACTAAAGGATGTATTGTAAGAGGATGAAAACCCGAGGAAATAAAAGTGATTCTCCACAGTTTTATCGCTTCGGTTTCAGTATGAATTATTCTCAAGTTTTTTCTATAAAATTTGAGGATATATGTAATTTTTATACCAAAGAAAGATTTATTTAGATTGTTTTGAAAACGATTTTATGGCATACAGCAGAATCTTTCCCTCGCAATAGCTGTAGTCAATGGAATTTTCCTTTTGATCTATTTGAAGTAGCTACAGCAAGCTTCCATGCTATCCAAGCAAGCTATCCATGCTTCTGCAAGCTAACATTCTAAGTATTCACAACTCATTTCACTTTTTTTTCATTCTAATTGAAACTTCTAACGCCCAAGGATTCAAAAAACGAGAATCGGACGAGAACCTTCTTAAGCGCAAGCTGAAAAACTTCTCAAAGGCTCATTTGGGATAGGATGTATACAGCGGTTTGATAATACAAAAACGTTAAAACAGACAACCGAGTGGTTTAGTACTGTAAGATCATTTAATATGTGCATACTTCGTCGAGCTATTTTGAAACGCTACCAACACCTGTGTTTCCATCAGTTTAGTCACCTATATAAAGCCTTGTATAACTGTGCCACTCCAGATGTCACCCTTACTCCAGTATTAATTACATCCGCTCCCTTATAATTTACACAGCCTTTTCATTATTAATTAAGACTTTTAAGGTTTCAGAATTAATTGGTTTGATATGTGATCCATCGCGCATATTATTCTTTGTAGCCAACATAAAAAAGGAGAATATTTTTCCGTTCAAACATAGGCATATTGTGATAAATAAGCAATAAAGCAATACATAGAAGTAATAAATTTACACAAGGATAATGCAGGATGTTTTTTTTAACGCAACCCAATTTTAAGCTCAAATAATGGACATATAAATATGAAATGAGTATTGTTTTATTGATCTTTACATTTTATACAGCCTATTATTTAAGATTAATCACATTTAGTTTACATTATATGCTCAAACAGTCCGTCATTGGCATGTGTATAAAGTTACGCTATTTCAATCAAATTCCCGCACACGTGTTGCAAGGTGCCTCTTTGAGTTTTTTGCATTAAATTTGCTATGTTTGTTTTGAGGCGCTAAATATCCTGTGAATTGTTTTCATGGGCCATATTTTCTATGTATCCCCAAATAAAATAATATAGTCAAATCCGGGGATCTTGGGGGAAAATAATCCTTCACCGATAAAATCGTTTTGGGTTGCGTTTTTAATATGTGTGTCTTTAAGCACGATAAACCGCGTAAAAATGGCCCGTTTTGAATTAAATTTGCCACAGACATGTAAAGTAGTAATTATCCTAGAAAAAAATTCACGAGATATTCAGCACCTCAAAACAAACAAAGCAAAATTTAATGCAAGGAATTCAAAGAGGTGCCTTGCAACACGTGTTCGGGAATTTGATGGAGAGAGCATAACTTTTTACAAATGCCAATGGCGGACTGTTTGAGCACACAATGTAAACTAAATGTGATCAAACTTAAATAATAGGCTGTATAAAATGTAAAGATTAATAAAACAATACTCATTATACATTCATATGTGCAGTATTCAATCTTAAAAATGGGTTGCGTTTAAAAGAAACACCCTTTATTAAAAAAACCAGTGAACAATCAGAACAATCAAAGCCGAATATAAACTTTATTTTGAATGTTGAAATATTCGTGCTGTATTAAAAATATTTCTTTCGTTACTTAAAGTATTAAGGTATCCTAGCTCTTACTAGTCTTCCCTTACTGACCGTGTAAATATGACTTAATATTCAGAAAAAACTAATGATTGCTGGCCTTTAAAAAGTATTTACAATAATATTGGAGTTACTTTGGGATTCTCCAAACATTTATGATTTTTAAAACAAAAAATTGGTGAGACTAGTTTGAACGAATGAGACTGATTGCTACCTATGACAAGCCAATTCCCTTTTGTATTTGGCGTTTCCTTTATCTAACATTCCAATTTTGGCACCGGTAGGAGGGTTACAAAATAAATTGGCCCGAGTGTTTTGTAATTATGACATAGCCAATATCCTTTTCATGATTGCAAATAACTTTATGTGAACGTTACTTGACGGCAACGTTAATCTTGAACAAGATCAGCCAGTTACCATTGCATTATTTAGAGGGTAGTATGTTCCATAAATAAAATACCTATTTGTACCACAAAAGAGGATGTCTGACCAATTCATATTGACCTTTTAAATGATTATTTCGTGGTATAACCTTTATCCCAAGGGCGTTTAAGAAAAAGTGTCCTAATGAAAGAGTCTACATTATGATAGATTGAATTTAGTCCTAGAAACGCATAGTAACTATTATACATACTGAAAACTACAATAAATTAGAGAGAGTATTCTAATTATTATTGAGAGCGAAAAAGTGTCATAGTAACTAAACTACGGTTCAAAATTTCAGAAAAAAACCTGTTTGAATTTGCCATGAATTACAGAACAATCATCATTTATTAAATCTTTGTTAATATAGTAAATATCACGATAATCTTTAAATCAACCCATTTTATTAGACTAGTAAATACTGAAATGTGATCGTAAGTATTCAATTTCCCACTTTTCCTTTTTCAGACATATCCTTTGTTTCACTGGAGGCACGACGAAGTGACGGATGGTTTCACGCAGCTGACGGGACAATTTGAATCTTCGCAAAATTCAATCTCGCTCCCCCCCCCCACGAACATCTCTTGACGCGTTGACAAACGCTTTTAATAATGCAGAAGGGTGCATCCTATTGTCTGAAGTTGACGGACTGAGCATAATA
Source organism: Flexamia atlantica (assembly GCA_035578135.1). Lineage (NCBI taxonomy): Eukaryota > Metazoa > Arthropoda > Insecta > Hemiptera > Cicadellidae > Flexamia > Flexamia atlantica. The sequence goes on along the minus strand of JAQJVK010000003.1, from coordinate 60,682,057 downwards.
GGGAAGTGTCCTTGAGATTTGAACGGAATACAATGCTTGGAAGATAGGCATAAAAGAATTCTTGGGCTGAAATTGTCCGGTCCTTAAGACTTTTAGATTAAAAAATTGCCAATGGATAAACATTTCTCAAGTAATGTTATTGACTACATGGATTCTTTAATTAATGTTTTATTCATCTTGAAATAAGCCAGCAGTAAACTTGGAGCTATTTATGCATCGGGGAAAGATGTTCTAAACAATTAGATGTTTTCCCTCAGTTTAGTATTTATTGTTCATGATTTAGGCCGATTTTTCTTTTGATACATTGTGATCTTGTTCTGTGTTGCATTCGTTAAATTAAATAAAAAAAAATCTATTGGATTTTAATTTTAATTTTTAATTAGGAACCCTATTATATTTACTTAATGTAATTTAAAAAAGCTCCGTATTCTCACCTAAGTATAGGTATATTTTTCTTATATGTTTAAAAATACGCATGTATATTTCATGCCATCGCATCAAAACATTAACATTTGAACAATATGATAGAGCATTACACATTTTAAAATGATTTCTGAAGATTTTATAGCTAATCGTCAACACATATCAAATTACAATTATTAGAATTTGTTTACAGATAGAATTACTCGCAAACAAAGCCAATAATATAATATATAATGATGATAATACATTATAATATAGTATAATAATATAATATATTATTACCTGAAAATATAAAATTATTTTAATTCATCTTGCCGTACTAGTTTTTAAGTTACTACACTTCATCTTCAGCGGCAAACCTCTACTCATAAAGCCCACATTTCTGTGTTTGTCAGATATAGTCATACAATTATTAAACAAAGTATATTCTAGAAAACACAGATAAAAAAAACACTGATACCCTTATACCGATGTCGGACAAAAACGTAGAAAGCACATCACTCCCTCTCGGTCAATATAGGCCTACTAACCATTTCCTGAGCAGGTGCAAGGTTAAGGACACACCATCGCCTGCTTATCAAAGCAGCTGATATAATGGACAGACTGCAGACATAATTGCCTATTGAGTATTATAAATATAATTTTGTCTGGGATATACTCTTTCGTAAAATATTACTTAAACTTTTAACAAAAATGTTGTAAATAAAATATTATTCCCACACCTGTGCTTCTCTCGCATCACTAATTCAAAACTTTTAATGCCCTGTAAAGTGTATTTCATGTGAAAGATTCAGCTCTAAATATTAAACTACTGAATAATAGCCAATAAAAAAACTAAAGAAATTATAAATAGAATAGGTCTGATTAGCCAAGTCAAATAATATAAGGATTTTTAATGTTTTTTCTAATAACATCGTGGTTAGAAATATGTTTTCTGTTGTTTTACCAAAGCTGTTTTAAGTTAAAACTATGCAGCTCTTGATTAATTACAATAGAACAACCAAAGTGTCATAAATTTTAATGCTAACAGCGTAATTAACTCACGTTTACAGCGAAGTAACCACAACCAGTTGACGCCTCGTGGCGTTAATGTCACACAACTTCCCAAGTAATTTCAACTTAGAACCACGTTTCTAATATAAAACTAATCCTTAAATGAGTATAAAGGTATATACAGTACTTTTGAATCTTCCCGATACGTGTAAAAGCGTTTACTTGGCGAATACGTGAAAAGTCGATAAGACATTCAATAATAGTATATTTCGCAACAAGGGCCGAAAATGAGGTTTTGCAGGCTCGAGATCGTGTTTCAAATTCGAGACGAAGTCGAGAATTTGAAACGATCGAGAGCTGCAAAACCCTTTCGGCCGAGGTGCGAACGCTATTTTTCACCACACTACACAATGAAATATACCCTAAACAATTAAAAAAACTGATTATTATTTGACTCACTTGAAAACAAAACACAGCTATGACAATTATATGATTGCAACTATCCTGTCTTGAATGCCGTATAATTTTGTGATGTTCTGACGTTGTTTCAAGCAAATAAACTATCAGCTGACTTTCGGCCCTAGGGCCCCCAACGTTTTCGGTCCTGTGGCGGCAAACGGTGTGTTTCGGTCCGCGTTTGACGTTTGTAAAACAGGTGATTTCGTCGTAGTGTGGTGAAAACAGATAGTTTAACATTACTTAATTTATGATTAAAAGTAATTTCCATTTCATACTGGTTGAAAATATATTGGCATAACTTTCTAAAGCTATAACAATAGCTTTCCAAGCTTAATTGGTACACCGGCAACTCAGAGATGAGCAGACCTTTTAAGTATTAAAAAATTTTTTTTTTCTTAATAACATCAGTATTTTACAAAAATTAATCCATACAGGAAAACGTACGTAGAATATTTCGTTCATGATATCTGAGATAATAAACATTATTATTTCTTGCAGATTTCGAATAGGACTTTTTAAAGCTATTTTTACTGATTGAAGAAAATAAATTTAATAAACTTGAGGTTTGAGTAAGTAAACCTTTGAGAAATAACATTGGTTTGAATAACTCTGAACAACAAGCTTAAAACTAATAGACCTTTTTGGTGTTCGACGAAATCGTAGATTCAGCAGTTGCGGCAGAGCCAGAGGTGGTTTATTGGGATTAGGCGCTGGAAGCAATCATCCCCCGACTGAGAATAAGATAGAGTCTGTCACGCCTCCTGCATCGATCCTGCTAATTTTGGAACCCTTTTCATTAAAGTCTCCCTCAATCGTATTACTGAGAAATAACATTAAACATGTAACGTGATAACAGTTTCGTGAAGAGGAATTGTCGTTTCAAAATTTTGGGTTAGAAAGATGAGGATATTAAATTTTTATCAGCGATTTTTAACTGAAATATTATCTTAAGACACCACCTTTGGGTTTTCTCTAATTTTAATTCACCCCTTTCCTTTTTTTCAAAAACTTACCATAGATTGCTTAATGAAGGGAAAAATCTTAATTTTTTGCTAGAAGATGGTTATAATCCTACCCGTTGTTGTCAGGATGAAATCCCAAATTATTAAAAGTTGTATAACTAAGCGTAGTTGCCGGAAACGGGGATACAGTGTTAACTCAAAATTGTCCTTCATCTTGGAAAACGGCGGACACTTGCAAAAAATTGAATTTATATATTTTCGACAATCTTGTAACATAATTGAAGTCCCCCGTTTAAAGTTTTCCCTACATCTAATAGTTTCTGAGATGCCAATGGTAGAATAGTCAACTTGTTTACCCTGTATATTCTAAATTGAAATGTAATGGTTTCAACACCATGGACAGCACGAAATGTTGAGATTGATAATATGAAAGGAAACATTTACCTTGAGGGTTGCATACGTTGTATATTCACCATTTTTAAAGAAACCTTTCAACAAATTTGAATGTGATGTGGACAGGAGAGTGGTGGTATCGACACATTTCAAACAGCTAGGAAGTCTTGGGACGAAGATGGCATGTCTTGGTAATGTATTGAAAATAACAATAACAACAAGCTTTTAAAATATGAGACGTAAGCAATAGTAAAATATAAAAAATTAGGTTTTTGCATTTCATAAGCAATTAATGCAATCATCTTCAGTATTATATACTAATGAATTACAAATAAAAAACGCGATAATGTAATACAGAATTGAACCTTAAGTAACATTTGTAAGCCACGTTTCTAGCTTCTATACTGCTCTAAATTGTATATGACAGTTGAAGGGGACCTAATAATGTAATAATGTATAATTGTAGCACAAAAAAGTATCAATAATGTAACAATGTATAATTATATCACAAAAAGTAGAGTTTATGGTTTCCTTAGCACATTCGTTTATAGAAATATAAATTTCGATTAGTTTCATATGAAATAAACTGAATTAAATATTATTTCTATAAAAAAACTTGGCCAGTTTCGATTCCAATGTCGAAATTAATTATTAAAAGGTAGTCCATAAAACAAGTTTCTCAGCCAATAAGAATCTTTGAGTACATATTTTCAAAGCTATCTGATTAAATGTTGAGGTTTAATTGGTTATAAATTTGAATGATGTATAAAATATACAAGTATTATTTAATTCTAAAATGTATTCAAAGATATATTCGTCTAAGAACATGGTAAAACATGAGTGCTTACAAACAAAATCAGTTATGATCCGGAGTTTTGAGTTTGGGGAAGGAAGAAAGATTTAATTCATTTAAGAGTGAAAATGCAATGAATAAGTTATACATTGCCCATTCAAACAGAAAAATCCAGTTTAAACCACTATTTTTCGTAAACCAAGCTTCAACATGTTTCTCACAAGGATTCAGTATCTTTATCTTCAATGGTCGTTTCTCCAACTTATCTCTGAAAACTTTCAAGTAGATATTTTTATAAGTTCATAATACTTTATCGCATAAATAATATTAGCCTAAGGTGTGTAGTGTAATTTTACCACGTAACATGTAGTAAAAGATATTCATCAAAAGTATCCATTTTAATTACTGAAATAAATTTAAAATTTTATAACTGGTGCCATATCTTAAGGCCCAGTCCGTCCGTAAGACTAATGTTAATTTTAGCATTGGGCTTATGGTCGGCGGGCGTGGGCCTTAAGATTTGGTACCAACTGTAAAGCTATAATAACGTATTGGAAATTAAAGCCTTACATGGTTAAAACACCGATTTAAATTAAGTCATTTCGTTTCTATGTATATTCGAATTCTAATATCGATGCTGTTTACAAACTAAGAGCTGGCAGGGGGTGAATTGAAAGCGCACCACCTGAAGCGACACGCTATAATGGCCAGGCTTTAATTGACAGAAGCCCACATGTTGGTCTGTCGAATGTGTTAACATCTTTGAATGTAGCTGAATTCGTGTGTTTTAGGAAGGTTATGTTTGCTTCTGTTGTTAATCAGGAGCAAGAAACTTGTGAATTTATTTTGAACAAATATGATAACACAAAGAGGGTTATTTTGTTATGTGTTTAATGCTGGGGTTAGAAATCCTGTTAGATAGGATTTATGATGCATTCTAATAGAAGTGGCCTTTAATTAAGTTTTTCCTGATCTTGTATTTTCCTATATTAATTCATCATTAATATTCGGTTTTATACTGATGAAATATATAAAAGCCAAATAAGGTTTAATTATCCCATTTTAAATCCTCCACATTCATAAAATTTTAAACTATCCATATTGAAAAGTTAAAAAGTTAATTATTAAAAGTTAAATAATTAACTTTTTAGTTAAACTTATTAGTTAACTTATTAGTTAAATATCGTTATAACGGTATGTTGAATGATATCAGCATCTGGTGCATGGGAGGGAGGGGAAACACTCTTAACACACTACTGCACACCGAACCTGTTACACTCGATATCCCAAGGGTACACGTCTACTCTGTTACTCTAATGATTTAGTGGCTTGAAGTTGAAACAAAATAAATTATAGCATTTTACAGTACTGAACGTCAAGAAAAAATAATTGCCGACAGGATTAATATTGCTTGTTTAGTATTGTAAACTTAATATGATCGCTCGTTGTATTAGTAGTGGGGAAATTGATTCATCAAACAATCATGGTTTTTAATACAATTACACAAATAAATAACACCTTTCAAAATTGTAAAACGTTAAAGAAAAACCTTAATACTATTGAAAATTATGTATTTACAAAGTTTAATGTTGAATGAGATTTCAAAGTCCGGAGCAAGTAAGAGGTCTGGAACTAAGTAAATAGATTGTGAAACACAACTACTTGCTCTAAGCAAATAGTTTCAGCGAGAACTGAATAATTTAGTTAAACGTTCTACAAAATTTTACTCACTTTACTACATGAATCGTGTCAAGGGTATAGTTAAATACGTTAAAAAAACGAAAGTTGAGCTTTTTGAGTCGAGTTTTTTGAAAAAAAGAAGTTAATAGTTATTATACTTCTGCATAATCATCATGCTATAAATAATAATATTCAATAAACACAATGGAATATTTTTAAGTTATTCAACTTGGAAGTGTTGCTGAGTTAAACGCAAACCTGTGTTTCCAAATGAACTGACGGTAATTCAGGCCGTATGCCCTCATAAACAATTATTAATTTGATTAAATATAAGCTTGAGTAGATACACACCCATCTACACTGTCACTTGAAAACTTAAAATGAATTTAGTTTTATAATTAAGTATTCAATGGTTGAAAAAAATCAGTCTTAATTTGAATGAGTACGTAATGAATAAGCTCAAGTTCAAGGAATGATTTAAGTGATATATGCCGATTTAGGATAAACGAGGGGAGTAACGAGTCGCTCGGCTCGAAAAAGCTTGAAAATCGAGTACTCCAACACTAATTTTTAATACATTTATTAATAAATATAGTTTAACCGTTTGATATTATAGAGATTTTTATGGATTCTGGAGCTGTAAACAAACATAAAGGGCCCCACCTAGGGAATCCAATCCCGGGATCCCGTGTTATTTTAGGGCTTATTTAATCCCGGGATTTTTTGGCTCAATACCGGGATATTCGGGATTATAAAATTACGTGTAAAATTGATATTTACTAGGATCTTAACAGTTGAAACAATGTTATAACTAAGAAAAACCAGTTACATGTTGTTTTTGACCAAATAATCATGGTCTGATGAGTTATTTGTCGTCTTATATTTGGTATATAAGTAGTTTCCAGTTAATATTTTCAAGTTTCTGAAAGAATACATAGAGACTTTAACCTGTTTCTGATACAATGTAATGAAATTGCAATTAAGTTTCATTACGATGTTCTAATGATCATTTTATCGTACTTCTAGTTTTTCTAATTACATCTTTCCAAGTCCTGATACTGTTTGGTCAAGTAACTATTCATGTTTTATATAAGACTTTCTTTAAATTATGTCTGAATGAATATTTTATGGCTCTTTACATAGTTCACGGTTATACAGGATAATGTGTTCCGTTTTCACTCTGATGTCTACTACTGTATTAAGTGTTTCATGATAAGGCTGACTATGTCATCAATTTTTTTACGCTCAATTTTGTATATATAAAATCACGTTAACAACTGAAAACTAAACGGAAAACTGCTTTCTATATTGCTTTATATTACGATACCATTTATACATATGAATCAATACTAAATATTATTTTTTTTATCGGCAAATACTATGTTGGGTCAATCCCGGGATCGGTTCCGGGATCCCGGGATTGAAAATATCGTCCGGGATTGGATTCCCTAGCACCACCCTATCAGAGTACACGGCCTAGACGATAGGGTCAAGTTTTTATGCAGGAGATGTGACAGTTACGTGACATGTTTTGTAAGGTCTTACTAGCAGATTTTGCAGAATAGGCATGAATTAAAGCCGTAAAATGAATTTATATCTGAACAATCAAATAAAAATTAATTTGAGGGCTTTAATTTAAATATTCAATTTTTCATAACTATAGTAATGTAATGTTCCAGAACAAATTACGTGAGTCAAAATGTAGCGAATAAGATAGTTCTTGTTTAAGGCGAGTGTAAGGTGACAGCGCTTAAGAAATAATAGAAGTTCTGGATGGTAATAAAATTCATTTTAAAATCGAAATTATTAAATTATTGTTTACAAAGAACACATTTTAAAGCCGACAAATGTTGTGCTATATATAAATGTTTGTTTTTCTTCAACATCCAAGTTAATTGGACATTACGACTTATAATATTTTACAAAATGGACCTTAAGTTCAAAGTATTGTCTTATTTATGAAGAATTTATTATTAGAACTTGTATATTTCCAGTAAAACACTTAAATAAAAAAAATAATAAAAGTGATTTGGAGAGAAGCATGTTGAAAGAGAAAATGTCACAAAAACATAAGTTATTAAATGAAACAAAGTTGTAAGCGCTAGATTGTGAACTTTGCGTCTTTTTGTCTTTTGAAAGAAATTGGCGCTTTTGTTATACGTAGAGGAAAGTTGTTCCAACACACGACGAATTTTGATGAAGCAAACAATAGAAACTTTTACTCCATTGCCTTTTGTACGATGAAATGTGTTTTAAGTATATTTTATATTGTTTTTAATCATACGATAAGCAACTGTCATAGTAGGAATACATTTAATTTGGAAGGCTCAACGAATTACCATTTCATTTCATTTGATTTCAGTACAATTACGTCTGAGAATATACATATTTATTTTATGTTATCTAAAGTACTGTTCATTATTATTTTTCTTGTTCAATCCACACTCTCCATTTCCAAAAGTTTTCTAAATGAGACATACCCCTTTTTTCTGTCGAGACTACAAGACATCATTTAGATTGTGAGAGATGGGGGGAAGAAAAGGAGCCCTCTTCGGTCTCCGGCAAACAGGTGACGAACTAAATGCTAGCATTGGGACAAAGCTCTAAAACCTCGTTGAGGGCAAAGTCATAGATAGGGCTGCCAATCTATCAGAATATGGGGGCACAATAAGCTTCGGTTGATGACCTGAGACCTTTAAGTCTATTCACCAAACTCCAATAAATCAATCAACCAATCAGTCAATCAATCAATCAAGTAGTAGCAGAAACCTCGAAATATTTTATTTTACGAAGCAGTCACATTTCAGTGGCCTCTTTGGTTCCTGAAAAATATTAATGTGTAGTTCTCACGAGACTGAAATAAATCTGTAAGACAATGTTAACCAGAAAACGGTGTTTGCATTTTGTTTCAAAACTAATATTTTGACGATTAATCGTCTGCTCGTTTTTTTATCAAGGCTGAAGTTTTTTGAACGATCCCAACTTTTGTTTTTTCTTTATTTTTTTTACTCTCCTGTTCTTCCATCACTCTTTTGGGAACCCGTATCATTACGCTCTCTTCTGTAGAAAAGAAACGTCTCAAGTGAAGTTTAATACGGAAAATTATGTTTTTTTTAATTTTTTAGGATATGAATGGTTTTAAAGTTGATTGTTTAATTTACGTACAGTGAAAATATTTGGTACATATCCTATGGGAATTCTCATGTCGATCCAAGTATATATCTAAAATTCCAACTGGGGGCCCAAAAATGAAACGTTGTCATGGTCTCGGCCTTGGTCTTACCATTAGTACTGCGGCAACAGCTTCTTCCCTGTAGAGGAAATTCAAAGTTACAGAAAGTACTGGCAGCAGAAATAGTGTTCAAATGACGTGTTACGTGGCATTGACAACTTTCAGACACAGCTTATAACAAGTGCACGGAACATTTATGGAAAATAACATATGAGAGGGGAACACTGAAAATCATTTGTTGGCATATCACCCCCATTTCTGCAGCAGATCTGTGTACTCAGTAAATTCCAAACGCTAACTCATGGCAATCTTATTTTGGCGCACAAGAAATGTGAGGATTAGATATGTATCTTAGAATAGGTTTTGGTCTCTGTCCATTAACCTAAAGCTAAAAAAAATTGGTAACTTATTGCGTTCATTTTATTTCTTATTCACTGTATATTAAAACTATGGCATAAAATAGGCATAAATAGGTTTAAGGCGTAAAATAAATAGAATTGTTCGACCCTGTTTGACAATTCTGTTAAAAGGGTCGATAAATTCAATTTATTTTGCACCTTTAACCTATTTATCTGCCATAAAAACCTATATATATATATATATATATATATACATATATTTGTCTGTCTATTTACCTGTTCTTAGCCTTCTATCTCCCAAATAGAGTGGCCTAAATGTGAAACTATACGGTAAAATGATTCTTAGTAGTATTTTAACTGGTATGATGTAGAAATCATACATTATAAAAATGCTTGAACACATTTTTTATAATTTTGGATTGGCATACTTTAATATTCCTGTACTCGATGGTTGTCACCACACATGAGAAGGAAGGTTGAATTGGAAGCGGTAACACCCGGTACAACAAGCAATACCCGCCAAGTTGTTATCGACAAAGACGCAGATGTAGGATATTGATTGGGTCGGATTTATTGTATTGGAGGAATTGTCGAGATTTATTTTCTACAGAAATGTTATTCTTTCGAATAATTTCCGAATCAATTATGAATTTACGAGTTGTCTGGAATAAAAATTGTATTGATTCAACAAATGTACACTTTTAGCCTAACATAGTTTCAATGTACATCTTTGGTGTGCTTTAACATGACGTATTTGGGCCCAGACTTTGTTACTTAAAATGCAATTGTAACGTTTTGGTATTGTATGCAAAGGATTACGGAAATCAATTAACTCCATTAATTGAAAACTTATAAAGGAAAAAGTACAGCGATGGACTCTTTTTAACTTGCAGGACGGCAGGTGGAAAGAGAATCGTTGTCAATTTCATCAAGATTAGCTCTGGAGAGGGCGAGGGGAGTTCATGAGCTCCTTACACACTTCTGAACACAAATCCTGTTATCGACAGTTTCTAATGTCTTACTGTCTTATTGAAAAGCGGGTAGATGTTAAAATACTAAATTTTGTACACATTGACACTTTCGTTGCATAAATTGTTACATAAAGATATTGGGTTTTTAACGGTGTGTTGTTTAATCATGCGACGTTTTATCAGCAAATTCGGTTTTAAAATATGATGTGATTGATATTTTGAATGAATATCTTTTTGAAAATTGGTAACGTTTAAACTAAAACACCGTTTAAAGTTTTTTTCCTCATTGCATGTCACAATGTATTGTCATTTAAGGTATTATAATTTTAAAACTTTCTATGAATATAACTATTTATGCATATTGTCACAGTAAAATGACTTTAAATTGATCCTGCAGTTTAAATGGCTGGTATTGAAACCACGTCCCAAAAGTTAGGGTGTTGAATCTGGCCGGCCACTTATTATGTCAAGTACTCGTGGACAAAATGAATTCAATTCCCTATCCACTGAACGAATTACCTCCTTGTGGGTTGTAGGAAAAAAATCATTTTCCAATTATCATTTCCAATAAGCGTGTACAATTTTTTGTTTTGAAAATTTGAACTTTATATTGAAACATTTCATATTCAATTCATCGACACCGTTCAACAATTTACTAATCATGAAACTATTTGGTAAAATGACTCTCAGAAGTATTTTTGACTGGTTTTATATTGAAATAAAAAATCATGCATATGCTGTGACGTACTGTTTTAAATTTTGTATTGGCATGGTGGAATTCCTAAACATTAATTCCTAAACTCGGTGGTAATTTATTCCTAAAACAAGCTATCCTTGCAATATTTATGTTAAAATACCGGGAATCATGCAAGCCACTTAAAAAATCATAATCTATTAACTATGCCGGCTTTAAATATTTTTGAATTATTGCATTTCTTAATAAGCATCCGATTTACTTTAGTAAAAGCAATCTGGGAACTCAAGGAACGAGAAATATAAACACACTGCGGTACCCAAAATACAGATTGGTATTATTAAAAAAAAAAAACGGTCCATATTACTTACTTACTTACTGCTGGGGCGTCACAAATTAAATCTCAGTTGATTTTTTTGCCTCGTAGATTATCCTCCTCCACTCTTCTCTACCATCTGCCAACTGGAATGTTCCTCCGCACTGGATCACATCCTTCTTGACCTGGTCATACCATCTTAATTTAGGCCTGCCTAACGGACGTCTTCCTGTAGGTACAGCCTCACAAACATACCTCAGTCTCGTGCCTTCCTGTCTCCGAAGGACATGACCTAACCAACTAATTCTTTTGGCTTTTATAAGCGCTATAAATGCTATGGCAGCACCTGGAGGGCGTGGGAGGGTGATCTGTGGCGGAGTCACACTCAAATAAGTCCACAAGAGCCCGATGACAGTGCTGTGTCATGGCGAGGAAGTTCCGCCATTAAATAAGCACTGCCCGTTAGTACGGGCAGTGCTTATTGCTTATCTTACCTTGTACGATAGGGTTTGGGTACTCAATGGCTAAGAGAAGGAAACTCTGATGTAAAACCGAGGTCAGGTTAGAATCTCGGAGCTGTAGTGGAAGCAACTGACCTAGGAGAAGGTCACTTCGAAATCAAACCCCTGGTCCTCCAAGCTGGGGGTTGGACGTTGGGCCGACAACTCACCTCTTGTTACGAAACGTAGATTAGATGCCTTGGAAATAGGATTGGAACAAAGACCAAAGACTAGGATTTGGACTAGGATTAGACCAAAGGACTTGAGACTTTGGTACCTGGAATATTAGAACTCTAGCGATCCCGGGAGGGAGTGATATATTATCAGAAGAGTTAAATAGATATAAACTAGATATAGTAGCACTGCAAGAAACAAAATGGCCATATGCAGGGAAAAGGTCCATATTACATGGCCATAATTTTATTTGATAATTGCCCACTAGAACTGAGAAAAGAAGCCAAGAAATGTACATTCATAAAAAAATTAAAAGACCATTTATTGCAAACCTGTCCTTATACACTCAATACATTTTCGCCATTTAACTAACAAACCAAATGTAAGTGATTTGTATCAACATTTTACTTATTTGTTATTTTATTTATAAAATTCAAACTATAGGATCCTATGTAGATATTAAGAAAAAAGTGTGTAACAGTTAAGTAAATAAATGACGTGTCACCTGTTACATAAGCTATGCTCAATTATTAATGTTATGTGGCGAATAAAAGTTTGAGTTTGATATCACCACACAAGAAGGAGGGGTAAATTGGAAGCGGTAACACCCGGTACGACAAGTGATTCCTGCCAAGTTGTTATCGAAAAAGACGTAGATGTAGGATGTTGATTGTGTTGGATTTATTGACTGGAGGATTTCGCATTTATTGTCATGTTTTATGTCCTATCCAAATTGTATCTTTTCGCTACAATATCAGTACAATTCTTAATCTCCGAATAAATTACCTATTCAAGAGTCGTCTGAATTAAAAAAATATATATTGACGTAATAAGTGAGCATTATCTGCCTTAAGTTTCAAGGTTCATATTTAGGGTCATATTTAGTTTGATATTTTAAATGCAGTGTCAAGGCTCAAACATTATTGCATAGAATTCAATTATAATAATGTGGTAATGTATTTAAAAATTTCATGCGAATTAATCAAATCCATGAATAAAAACTTATAAAATAAAGTCTACTAACTGATTCTATTTTTAAATTGAGAGTTTAAAAAAACTCTCAGTTTTTTAAAGTGAGAGTTATTTAATTGGGAGTCAGAGAGATGGCTGGAGGATCGTTATCAATTTCGTCAAGATTAGCGCTCGAAGGGGCGAGGGGAGATCATGGCTCCTTACACACTTCTGAACACAGATCGTGTTATCGACAGGTTTTGATGTCTTATACGGATACGAGTGGATGGTTAATGAAAGAATGTGAACATATTGACACTTCCCTAGAATGAATTTAGTTCATAACGATAGTAAAGTTTGAACGGTGCGGGAGGCGCGCGGCCTGAGTTTGAAAATGCGACGTTTTAACCATTTATTCTGTTTGGACACAAGTTTGGATTAATGTTTAAAATAAAAATAGTTTTTCAACAATATTTTGTTTCTAATGTCGAGTTGCTTATTACGCTAAGGGTAGGTGTTTAAACGAAAAATATGTGTACACAATGACACTTCCATAGCATAAATTAATAAATAATAATCGTTAATTTTTAAGGCGTGGGTTAAAACATGCTACGTTATAGCCTCGTGATCTGTTTTGAAACAAGATCGTACTGTGAATAAAAATCGCTGTGCACATTGTAATCTTAAAATAAAAAAAAACACAAAATCAGGTTTTTTCTTTGCATTACAATGTATATCGATTTTATAATTTTCAAACTTTCTATAAATTTAACTATTTACATGTAAATTTAATCATTGTAAGAGAAGTTTCGTTTAGTCCGGCAGTTTCAATATCCGGGTTTTGAAGTAATGTCTGAAAAGTTAAGCTATTGAATCTCAAGACCACTTCTCATCTCAAGTGCTCGGGGACAGCATTAATTCAATTCCCTATCCAGTGAACCAATTACCTTCTTTTGAGCTTGTAGCAAAAACATTCCTTTTCCGACTATTGTTTTAAAAAAAGGCTTGTTCGATTCATTCTTTTTTAAATGTGAGCTAAGGAAAAAATTACATTTTATTAGATATTAAAGGTTATAAAAAATTAGTATTTTAACATGTATTATCGTTAATGTACATTCTGGTTCTTTTGAAACTTCAGAGCATTTGATGTTTTTAAAATTAATAATAACATTTCAGAAAATTTCTCGTAAAAAGTATTTTTGTAAAATAATGCATGTGTAAAGTTGACATCAAAATATAGACAGTAGTTTATCTTCGAAATGCGAGTGTAGTGAACCAATGTTGCTTACAATATTTGCCTTCCGCTAATAACAATATTTAAACTTCCTGTTACGATGGTTGTATTGGAATAGATAAAATATGTTTATTGGCATATGGAAAGATGCCTATAACGGGATTATGTGTTATGTCTTCACACTGAGACAGCATACAAATCGGGTTGCTCAATCTGCTTAAGTTGATAATACCCACTGGGAACTGTCACTACAATTTGCATAAGGAAGTGAACTGTATCGTATCTGGGCCAATAGCTTTAGGGGGTGTCAAAAATATGGACTAACCTTAACTTTAATTTATTAATGAACTAAAAAACCTATTATTCTCTTTGATTGATTATCTGTTCAAGCCAAAGACAAAAAACCAAAACAAATAATAGAAAAATACCCAGTATTAAAAACTACAAATTGTACCTACAATTACAAAAAACTTTGATATGCTATAGAGTTTCAATAAAGTTGTTTAGTTAAACTACAGTAAAACTTTTTGTTTTTGAAAATATTAGCATCTGTATCATTTAGAGTTTTATTAAATTGTACCAAAACTCGATTGTATTTCCTCATTAAATACATACAATGATTTACACCTTATATGATTGAGTTAAAATGTAATAAAATAAAAACTCTCCTAATACTGAAGCTTTAAAATGTTTAGCTATTATACCATTTAGATACCTAAGGTTGTATAATTCTACATGGAAATATACAGGTTTTAAAATGTCTTACAACTCTAATATACGTACAGTACTTGAAAGGAAAGAGGGTAACTTGTTGGCCAGCTTTGTTTCAGTCGGAGCTCCAGGCCAAGCCAACTCTTCTACTACTACAACAGCCTCGACTGTCACTCCTATTTACGTTAATGAGTATTTGATGAAAGAACACAATCTAGCTCAAGTATCTTCAACTACAACTTGACATGCAGGACAAAAACGCATAACCAAACACAATCACCCGTCCGAAGAATCACACCCTTGATAGCCCTCGATGAGACCGGAAGCAGGGGTGTCAGCGGGGGGGGGGAGGGGACGGAAGATGGGAATTGAATCACTGTGCAAATTGGCGCAGTATTAGCGTGAGGGTGATGAGCGTTTGATGGGGTGAGTCATGGACAGGGGTGGATTCCTCCGCAGGATTAGTGGGTTGTCACGGTCAAGAGTGGACGGGATGTTGGCGAATTGTTTGGTGACAGTTTTCAAGTTTTACCAGGAGGCAACGTTTTTGCTTGAGAGTTACAGCAATAAGCCTTTTGGAGTCAGGCACGTAAAGCAGGCCAAAACAATATTAGGTAAATTATATTGGTGGGGGAAATGTGTACAGTATATTTGGATGATTATCATGATTGTTGAGGTGCTTTATCGCTAGGCTTTTATAAATTGGTGATTTGTACCACTAAAAACGTCGATAGAAGGACTGATCTCATTGCGAAACCTTTAAAAAGGCCATCAAAACGGCTATAAAACATTACTGATAGATTTTAATGTAAGAAAATCCATAACTATTCACATTTCGAGTTTGCACAGGGCTTTGCAAGAGAAAGTAATTTTCATTTAACGTCACTACATTGGATGTTGGCATTTTTTTCCATGAAACTCAGAACTTAGAAAAACCGTTTCGTTAACACTGTTTTGTCTGTTGAACTTTTAACTAGAAAAACATTTCAAATACAACTAGTTCATACCTAGAACCAATATTAAAAGCCAATATAGAGACTACTTCTTTTTGGGATCAATAAAGCCAATAAATCGTATACATACCTGCTTCAGAAGTACAATGTGGGACATAACATACCCTCATATTGACAACTTTTCTAAATTGTAAAGATTGATATAGAATCGTCTGAAAAATAAAATTAGATCGTAAAATTTAATTATTTGTTGATAAATTAAATCACCATGAAATGTCTGTATGATCAATATAGTGTTCTGCTCTAACGGACAAAAAACTATTACGATTTCTTTCCAAATTGCCAAGGAAAAATAATAAAATATACACATGCAAGTAATATATTCACCCCAAAATGATTTTCCTTTTATCACCCACCCACCCTCCCCCCATACATCCCATCCCCTCCCCTCATTACATAACACACCGCGTCTATTCTGCACCTCATATTATACGCCTCATTAGACTAGGCAGCCACCAATTTGCACTTGATCCATTATAGATGCACCCTCTCTTATCAGTTATCAGAATTACCGAGGGGCGAGAGTTGATAGGCTTATGGAAATACTGTCAAGGCTTTGATCAGGATAAAATTCAATCACTACTGCGTTGGTGAGAGAAGATTATCACATTAGAGGGGTTTTTGTGATCAGGAGGTGTCGGTTGATGAATAATTAATCTGTCATTTAGTAATTACAGTTTTCTAAGTGAAATTATAAGACGACAATTTCCGCTCGTTTTTTATTGGGATTTATCAATGATTATTTTAAACAGTAGCTCTTAGGGAATCACCAATGTTACCAAATAACAAAAACAAATGCTTTTCAATTGTTCTAGAGTAATAATGGTTTAAGGCTTAGGCTAATGCGTATAAAGTATGGACAGATCGATGCATTTCTATTGGCGATATATCTGTGTTCTCAAGGTAAGGTTCTAGAATCATGCCAATTTTGTTATAGTTAAAATTTATTCTATTATTCATTTTTTTAACTCTTAAATTCTTAGAATGTATGAGAAGTTGATGCTTAAGTGAGAGGGTAAAGTCAATTGAATAATTAAACAGGTACTATATAATTGCAATTTAGTGATAAGAACAAATAATAGAAAATAACTATAAATTATAAACTAGCTGGGTCTCTGCTCCATCTTCAAATACCCTTGCTGACCTCCACTTACGACTTAATATTTCAACTTTTGTATTAATATTTAAATTACATAGAATAAATTTGCATGCATGTTTGTCCTACTCTAGACTTTAAAACCCAATATCTTTAACGATTAATCTGGTTGCATTATTCATTTATAAGGTAACTCAAAACATTATTCTATAAAGATTACTTTTACTTTTAGCTCACTTTTGCTGTAAGTAGGTGATATTTGCCCTACATTTGTTCAATAAAATTAAGCGGAAATTCAAAAAAATATGAATATATTTGTACAAATAAACAATTTGGATATTTTACAGTATTTGAGCAGATTTTGGTGGGTGGTTATGACGTAGTGACGACTGGCCTGTACCCGTTCTCGTCGGACACAAACTTGATGGTGACCTTCTTGCCGTCGGCGGTGGTGAAGCTGATGTCGCCGTTGACTTCCATAGCTTCGTTCTCGGTTCCAACGTTCTTCAGGACACCGGTCTCGCTGCGTGCAACTCCGTCACTGGTCTGGAACCTGTTACAAGTAACGGTTAATTTATGACATGAGAAGCTGATGTCACAGGTGACTGATATCGATATCACTTGTTATCGGTGCCAATGTTGTTCGGGACACCTGTCTCGCTACGTGCAACTCCGTCACTGGTCTGAAATCTGTTACAAGTAACGGTTAATTTATGACATGTGAAGCTGAAGTCACAGGTGACTGATATCGATATCACTTGTTATCGGTGCCAATGTTGTTCGGGACACCGGTCTCGCTGCGTGCAACTCCGTCACTGGTCTGAAACCTGTTACAAGTAACGGTTAATTTATGACATGAGAAGCTGATGTCACAGGTGACTGATATCGATATCACTTGTTATCGATGCCAATGTTGTTCGGGACACCGGTCTCGCTGCGTGCAACTCCGTCACTGGTCTGAAACCTGTTACAAGTAACGGTTAATTTATGACATGAGAAGCTGATGTCACAGGTGACTGATATCGATATCACTTGTTATCGATGCCAATGTTGTTCGGGACACCGGTCTCGCTGCGTGCAACTCCGTCACTGGTCTGGAACCTGTTACAAGTAACGGTTAATTTATGACATGAGAAGCTGATGTCACAGGTGACTGATATCGATATCACTTGTTATCGATGCCAATGTTGTTCGGGACACCGGTCTCGCTGCGTGCAACTCCGTCACTGGTCTGAAACCTGTTACAAGTAACGGTTAATTTATGACATGTGAAGCTGAAGTCACAGGTGACTGATATCGATATCACTTGTTATCGGTGCCAATGTTGTTCGGGACACCTGTCTCGCTACGTGCAATCCGTCACTGGTCTGGAACCTGTTACAAGTAACGGTTAATTTATGACATGTGAAGCTAAAGTCACAGGTGACTGATATCGATATCACTTGTTATCGGTGCCAATGTTGTTCGAAGCACCGGTCTCGCTGCGTGCAACTCCGTCACTGGTCTGAAACCTGTTACAAGTAACGGTTAATTTATGACATGTGAAGCTGATGTCACAGGTGACTGATATCGATATCACTTGTTATCGGTGCCAATGTTGTTCGGGACACCTG
Source organism: Flexamia atlantica (assembly GCA_035578135.1). NCBI lineage: Eukaryota > Metazoa > Arthropoda > Insecta > Hemiptera > Cicadellidae > Flexamia > Flexamia atlantica. The sequence goes on along the minus strand of JAQJVK010000003.1, from coordinate 60,663,490 downwards.
TCTCGCTACGTGCAATCCGTCACTGGTCTGGAACCTGTTACAAGTAACGGTTAATTTATGACATGTGAAGCTGATGTCATCGGTGACTGGTATCTTTGTTATAGGTGCCAACGTTGTTCAGATCACCTGTCTCGCTGCGTGCAACTCCGTCACTGGTCTGGAACTTGTTACAAGTAACGATTTGTATATGATGTTATCATAGTATTCCTTCGATTAGTAGTGAAGCTGATAACACCGGTGACTGAATAAAATGTCAGTCAGAATAAATGTCGACTCAGCACACCTGTTCCACTACTTGTCACTCCGTCTGGAACCTGTTACAAGTAACGGTTAATTTATGATATGATGACACTAGCCCAGTAGTGAATCATCTGCTGTCACCTTTGACATAAATAGTTTTGATAACCGGTTCAGAGTAGGTTCGTATACCAACATGAAGATGCTCTTATTTAGATACTTGTCTAAAACAGTTATTTAAAAATATTGTTAAACATAGGCTGCATAATTTAGGGAAATATAAAAATAAGTTTATATGGTCTTATAATAACGCGTAGTACTTTTACAACGCGTATTTTACGTTTGCCTGGCGAACCAATTTGTGTTCTTACCATACTGAGTTATTTAAATACTGCTTAAAATACAAACAATCTCACAATAAATTGAAGTTAGCTCATAACAATATTACCAAATGATTATGTTTAACGAGTGTTACAGTTTTCTCCTACTCTTCAGGAGAACAGTAAGTATATCTCTGCATAACCAAAATCCTTAGTTTGAATCTTCAAACAAAGAACGATCAGTGTATTCAAAAATAAATTGTTGCCATACTCATAGAGGTCTCAGTCAGGAAGTAGCTTAAGTGAACTCTATCGCAGGAAGTTGAGGCTACTTTTTTGTTACTGTAACATTAGGTAGGTGATCTAAGTAGTATTGGATAAATAGGTATCAAATTTAGAAGTAAAATATCCATGGAATCGTTTTTGGCTGATTACTGAATAATTTTATTGGCTCTGTTATTTAAGTGTTTCGATGTAAAAATAAATCGTATTTACGTAGATTTCACGAAAAAGTTTCTATAATAGGTGATTATTCTTAACCCTTAATAATTTATAGCAGCAATTGCAGTTATTTTGGAGAGATTTGTGACGTAAGTGTAACCTAAAGCTTAAAGTAATTTAGCATTTTATGTCTATCATATTTTCGACACAAACATCAGCAACCCCCTTTCACCTCTTGAATTTACTCGTTAGAATTTAACTATGCTGAAGAAGCCGGTTTGTTCGGGCCAACGTCATCATTATGAAACACTTTGGCGGCGTTGCGATGTTCTTTTTACTGCACGGTTTCATCAAACTCATCATTATAAACTTGTTAAGCATATGCCATGTAAGAGTGTAGGGGTAATTTAAATTGCCAAAGAGTAAAATATTTTAAACGGTTTATTGTGCAACCATGGGCATCAGTTCCTTACTGTTATCGGTTTTACGAAATAAGTTTGGACGTAGTGCGACTTTACTAAATGATTTTTTTGTGAAGCTACTTTCAACCAAATGTCTGCTGTAACCAGATAGTGGTCACTACCGCAGTCTGCACCTCTTCTAGACCAAGCATCCAAAAGATACTTCTTCCCGTTCATACTGATTGCAAAATGGTCTATTTGGTTGGCTGTTATTACATTTGGCGCTATGCAAGTTATTTTTTTATAAAAAGTTTTTTAAGTCTATAAAATAAACTATGCATTCACCAAAGTAAACTATGACTGCTCTAGTACCGAAAATGTTAGAGTTGACGTTAGGTCAGAACGTTTGATAATCTCTTCGAATTGTATAAAGTTAAGTTATTTTCCACACTGGATATTCGACATGAAATCAAGAGCTACCGACACTTTTAGTTTAGATCTCAAACATTTTGCTGTCAATTTAAGACACATAAAAAATACATCGTTAATTTTTAGTTTGAATTTTAAATACAAACTGATCATGTTTAATGTTTTGTAAAATACTTAAAATTAAATTATTGAATGAGTTGCAATGGAAAGTAGGGTAGAAGGTTGTTAAAACAGGGGTATAGTTAAAATGTTAAATTGTTGGAATAATAAGCTAAACAGGAGCTCTAACTGTTTAGCTTTAACCTATTGAGATTATATTGCTTTTATATCTTGTGCAAATCAACGTATTTTGGATGTAATAGTTTTGTAGTTTAATATCCACGTCAAAAGCATTGGTGTCACAATCTAGTTGAGTATGTAAAAATTGTCAACAATGAAAATCCAATGACATGTAATACAAAGTTTCTATAGATGACCTTAATTGCTAATTTTGGAATTACTTCTTACTTCAACAGAGTTAGAGTCATTACTTTATAAAACTTTTTTTGAACTGTAATTTTTATAACTGGAAATCGTTAAACCTTTTATTTAGAAATAGACAGTTATTTTCCCTGACGCGTCTACAGCCAGCCTCTTCTGCCCACCATGTCGTCTCTCATCGTATTTACGTGACGGTGTTGCAAGATGACGTATTGCCTATTCACTGTCGTTACTTGTAAAGCCAAGTTTTGCCGCATCACCGTCATACGAGGACACATGAATCATCATGACTTACATCACTCTGTTTGTGGATTGTGTAAAATTCTCTTCATTTTTGTTTGTCGTTTTGTAGAGGTTTGTATTTAAAATGGAGAAAAACCTTTTTCACTGCTGTCATTGATGAGATTTTTCAAGTGGAAAGGTAAAGCAAGAGGTAGCAGTTAAAACATTTCGTTGATAAATTGGGTTGTGATAGGTGAGTTGGGGAGTTAGGGAGTTCAATTGGATTAACTGTTAAAGTTTTCCTTCCGATAAATCAACTGCAGCAAAGTTGTCTTATTCGTTTGTGCTAAAAATCAACCATTGGTTCGTCATATACCAACCCTAGAACTATTAAGTCCACAAAAATACAAACAAAATGTACTAAATAATAAAAAAATTAAAATTAAATAATTAAAAAAAATTTGTTGCATGTTCAAAGATCTCAGGTACATCTGAATGCATTGACGTTTTGATCTCTGTCACCTATAACAAAAGCGTTTTATACTTGATTCACTTTTCAATTCGATTATATCTCGGAAGTATAAATGTGTTCTTGATGTAAAGCAATGTTAGAACAATTGTACCTCCCATGACCTATTGAATGGGACTTTGCGTAAACGTCAATGATAAGCTCTTTATAAGTCTATTTTCTATAATTTTTCATCTCTATTTTACAAAATTAAACCATTAATTTTACTATGTTTTTCCTTTTACCATTATTTTGATTTTGTACGATGAAATGTTAAACAAAATATATTATTACGGGCATGTCTAGTAAGAGGACCATGACGATGGTAAAAAACATTGAAAAACAATAACAGAAACAATATAAAATAATTGTAAATAAGACTAAAGAATCTTCATTTTAAGACAAAACCCGTTCGAAATCCCAACTCTGTGATGTCAACATCGGCTGGATACTTAGAATCAGCTAACCTAACAAATTATCCAACACAACAACTCTACCAAAGTGGCGTAGTGGGTCAAATTTTACAGATCTTCTCAAATAACGTGGCACATTCCGTCCATAACACTAATACTTTAGCACCGGAATTACAGACAGGCTGGACCACGTCATGTGGCTCGGTCTGTACCTGAAGTTGTAGCCGTCGACGCCGATGTTGTTGTTCTCGTACTCCAGGATCTCGGCTGGCGGGCCGGGGGCCTGCGGTCGGGCCAGCACGAGCGACGCCGCGCACACTACCAATACCTGCAATTAGACAATCAGGGGTCAGCCGAGGGACACGTGACTCGTGCTAGTGGTCTGTGGGAATGGATTTGGCTTTGTTGAGAGTATTTTGGAGGGGAGAATATGAATGGTTCAGCTTTAAACATGAGGAGGAAATACTTGTTTTTACATACGACAGCTTTGACTTTTAATAATAAGGTCTATGCTAAATTTTTAGACATTCTTAAGAACGTACAAGAATTTACTGTTTGTGTTAAATAATCACCTACAAACAGAACAAACATTTGCTACTGCTGCCTGTGCTGCCACTACTTTTGGTAAAAAGTAACCAATAAACAAGCATTAAACGTCGGTTTGCTGTACATCAGCTGATTGTTTACTTCCGTCTTCCCGGCCTAGTTTGGGAAAAAGTAAATTTCCCACTTAAGTAAAAGTACTTAAGTAAAGTAAAGTTCACACTTAAGTAATGTAGAAGTTTGGTGGAAAAAGAAATGTAATAATTGATTAGATATTATCCTCATCAATCAAATTTGCCCATTTGTACTTATGAAATAATTTATAATTGTCAAAATGCAATACTTTTATCAAAAGATTTTACTTTATTCACAATAGATAGAAAAGGGAACGGCCTGGTGTAAAGGTAGAATGCGGGAACCGAGGGTCCAGAGTTCGAATCCCGCCAATCAACAAAGGCAATTTGCTATGTGATAATGCCGTGACCGTAAGGGTGCACAATAAGCTGAAAATATAGCTGCAGTGCATGTCCGTGGAAACTAGTAATCACGATTAGATTTTATTAGTTGTTAAGTGCCAATAAAGCCTCCAAACAGGCTAAGCGCCTTGGAGGAATAATTATTTCTCTGTTACAGACTTGGCATCTTAAAATGGATTTAATTGCAATCGAACCATTTGTACCTTTTGTATTTGTATTTATGAACAAAAAATATAATGAAATGTAATTGGAGAAATAAATTCTTTCTTTCTTTCTATGATCCTCATTTAGAAGTAATATTATATAGATAAATAGTTCATTGTTTTAACAATATTTTTACATTACGGAAGGAAAATGTATCCAACCAGTATCTTAAACAGTAAAACATTAATGTTTAAATAAGTACTGATCAGTCAAACTGCCGTAGTAAACTCCAATTCGAATGTTTAGTTACAGGACATTACAAGCTGTTCAGCCCACTTTATAAATATACACAATGAACACAATACAGTTGAAACACGCTTTAATTAAGCTTTACTTTACTTTAAACTGCGAATGAACCTGAAAAGTAATTCACATTCGAGCAGGACCACCTAGCGTTTGTAAATACTCAAACAAGTACATTAGCGAATTGCCTATCTCCTGGGGACCTCCCAGGGGGGGGGGGGTGATTCCCACGACTGGCGTGCGACGAGCATCGACAGAATAATTATCGCGAGAACGAGCGAACCTTCACGCATGGAAGCGTGGTTATTTAATTAGCGTATTATCTTGTTTCCTCATTCACGATGCCTACATCCACGGGATTCACATTGTTTGCCAATTCTCATCCACTGACTTGATGAATACATTTAAGGGCCCAGGAGGTCTTAAGTGACGAGGAGTTAGTTGTGGCGGTTTTATAAGCGGAGATAAACTTTGGAGATACTCGAGCAGCTTATAAATTAATTTGAAAAATCTATTTCATGTTTACATTGTTACTTACTAAGGTGATTTTGCTATGGATATTTTCCAAATAGATGTAGGGAAGTGAACAAGAAAATATAAACCTGTTGAATTATATTCTTACCCCAATATCGAGTCTACCCTCGCTAGTTATAACCCTTTAAAAATTAGCATAGTTTTTTTTAATATGCAACAATGATATTCCTCCCTGACGGAGTTCACCTTTTACCTTATACAAAATAATGAGCACGGCCATACCACTTTTGAGATGTATTTTACCAGATCTTAATACAATAATTTAAATCCATAATAATTTAAAGTTTTATAATTAAGTTTTGTATTTATTGAAGTATAAATATCAAAGAATTACTATTCAAAAAAATTATGAAAAAACTGAATACATAACAAATAGATGTGTTTAATTATAATGTTTTTTCAAATACAATTTGTGTGCTGATTGTCTGAGAAAAATTATATAACGTATAGGTGCTTGTTTTATAATAGTGCGGCAGAGTTCAAACAGTACATTATTTTTATTTCATTATGAAAATAACAAAACAATACCTACGTAAATAATTAATATAAGGTTTATTTACAAAATATTGTTTACAAAGTGCAAAATATTAAATCAAATTTCAGGAAGACGGTAAAGACGTATCATTATTAAATAATTCTAATTTTAGTTGTTCAAAGTTTTTCTGGTAATTTTGATATCAAATCCTCCATTGAAAGGTGATAAATATTTTAGAATAATTTGTTTAATAAAATTAAATAAACTAACCAAACAACACTCTTATGTAGAAAGAATTCAATAAAAAGAAGTTTAAAAACAACGTTTTGAGACAACAAGTTGTTTAAACAAAGTATCTTATTTTCAAATTACCAAGCTAAAAATGAAGCTTGAAAATTAAATATTTTGGGTTTTTTACGTTATATGTTTAAGATTAAGTAAAGAAATATATTTTATCTTTCTCGTCATATTTTTTAGATACATTAACTCTCTACAAAATTTCCCTCGATTTAATCTCCTTAACCACCTGTGCTCCTCCTCACAGTGCACCCAATGACCCAACTCTATGTACTCTATGCACCATGTACCTGCTGCATACTCTATGTACTCACCAGTCTAGTCAGCATGTCTGTCAGAGCCGCACTGGCCCATCCCTCGCCCACTCTATAGATATAGCCGGCTCCGTTGCGCAACCAAAGGTCGCCAGTGCCGGTGCCGCGCCGCAACACCCTTCCACTCCCACAACCTCTGTTCCTCTGTGTGCATTGCTCTTTATCACCTTAATACACCTCCGTATTCTCTCATAGGACGCAGCAAGTGAAAATTAATATATTAAGTGTGGATGTTATACCAGAGGTTATACCACAGGTCATACATACATAACCTCTGGTAAGATTAACTAACAGTAATACAAATAACAATAACATACTGTCATACTGGTGGTGGGTGTTTACCTGTTTGTGGTTTGTTATCATACGCTTGAGCTCTTTGTTGTTTTTTTTTTAACTGCGATAAACACCAAGCTTTTACATAATTTTTCTAAGGGGCTGGGGACTATTATTGCATTTTATCAACCTTTCCTTAAACAATCTCCGAGAACGGCAGTTACTTAAAAAGTAATGTTTTAGAGATTTTTCACCTTGAGGTATATTAATGTATTTACCTTGCAGTCAAACGTTGAACTCTATCACCTTATCCCAGGTTCTGTTGGTTTAGGATTGCTTAGAGGCTGTTATATTATCCAAAACCTACCTCTAGACTATTTAATTCCCTATTAGGAAAAAGGCAACGTAATAAAGATGTATTGTTAGGTTTGATAGGGATTAATTATTCATCATATAACTGGTTTTGGCAATGTGCTTATACTCACCTTTTATTACATTATCCTTTATTCAGAGTTATAAAACCACTCCAAGGCAGTAAACTTTGTTTAATATGGTTAGGTATACGAAATAAACACCCTATCTATTCAAATTACTTTAGTGGAATTAACGCACATTATTGATTACAGGAAATTCAATTTTGTGATCTCATCAGAAATGAATGGAGGGATATTTAGTAGATAAAAATTAGGATGAGTTTAATGTTATTATCAGTAAGAGAAAACTTTTTTCGTAATAAGCACATTGCTCTTGAGTTTGCCAAATTAAAGATAATGTAGTGTGTGATGGCTAATAAAATCTTTGGAGCGGTTTTTTTGTAACTTACTAATTCACTGTTACAACAAACGATGATGTCGAAAGTGATAATTATGGCTGTAATTAAGACTGTGCAAAACATTTCATGACATGGATATCTTGCTATTTTATTTGTTCCCGGCTCCTAATAATAATGTATTAAAATTGTTGACTGAAGATCTTTGGTGTTTCTATCGGATGGTTTTCAACTGAGAATATCAAGGAATATCATTGATGAATGAAATATTGTATTCCAATATCATTTATGGTGTTTATAAGCTAAACCTGTTTTTCAGAATCGTGTTCTGACATATCACAGGGATTTCCTCTTATTATAAGTACTTCCTAAAAAGAGATTACTATTTTAGTAAAATGATACATTTTATAGCCAATTTACAGTTTAATGATATTTTTAAGTAACTTAGTACTGTTTAAAAAAAATTGACAAATAAATGCAATCTTTAACGAATATTAATAATACATCTTTGCAGTTACCCCGGTGCTATTGGCATCGTTTAATTTATATGTCTTGTAACGACTAAAACGAATAAACCCAGTTGTGATCATAACATTTCCTGACGATTTAATAATTGTTGTATTAGACAAAATATAACATGAATTCTAGTTTTGAGAATTCAGTTCAATGTTTTACGATAAAATACAAATGCTGGCATGACCAAGTATGTCTTGCTCGTACGTAAACCCTTGAAATATTTATGAGCTAAGTTTTAAGTAGGGTTATCATTAAAAATATAAAATCAAGGTCAAGGTTTTGTAGCACGAGTTCCAGTCGGTTTAGCAACGGTGGAAAATTGACTTTAGTAATCCTTTAATCATGCATTGCTGAGAACCAAAGTGGACCTCTAATTAAACCACCATGAGCTGTCGTAATTACTAGTTAACATGCAAACTAACACTAAACTGAATTCATGTATAAGACCTCTTATATCGGTCGTTTACTAGAATGAATCATGAGTCTTTGTCAGAAAAAGACTCAATTTAACTCGACAAACATTTAAGATCACAATAATGAGAATTTTTTGCAATTATAAGTTGTGTAAATCGATGTATCGTACTAAAATAGTTTTATAGATAGTAAATGAAGTAAAATAGAGGGATGGCTCTGCAAAACTAATTATATTAAAACATCTACATAGCATAAGGAGCGATTAGTAGAATTATTTTTAAAACAGTTCCTTAAACAACTTACCTAAATAATTGTTTTATAGGTATAAGTTAACGTTTAAATGTAATTTAAAATGTAAAAGAAGAATGTACTAACAAACTAAAACCAATAACTTTTGTTTATTATTATTATACATGAAAACCATAAATAGTTGTTTTATGCGTGAATGAATGAATTATTAATATTTTAATTGCTGTTAATGATTTTAAACCACAACAACTTGCAATCAGAGTCAAGAGGAAAAATAAACAGGTGCGATGCCAAACAATTGTTAAAGTAGGATTTTTAAAACCATACAGTCCCGGTAAGTAATCTACTTTCTCCATAACAAATATATTTTAAAGAAATGTCACAGTTTTAAAGTTTGAAGTCCCTTAACTTCAAGTCTATTTCGTAAATTTTTTTAAATATATAATTTCTTTAATATTTCAAAACAAGTTTCAACGTTTATGTGATATACATGTGCGGTGTTACAAGTACTTACAAGTGTTACTAAACCTAAAATTCGATTAAATATAATATAATGATACCATTATCACAAATATATTTTGCATAGTAGCATATGATAATACAGAGTAATACATATGCATGATTCCTGAATCATAAACATTTATACGATATTTAGTTATTTTGGCTCATTTATCATTATTTAACTGATTCATGTTAGTTTCAGTTGCCACATTTAAACTTTTTAAAATTATATTTTACTGTACATGATTTGTTTGCATTTGTGTTCTATAAAAACTTATTTTGTGACGTTTGTCATTGCTGTCCACAGTTGGATGACAGAGAAAGATTTATTTCTGATTTAATAGTAAAAGTTAGAGTATCTAATTTTCTGTGATTACAATGTTGGAGGATTACACAAAACCTTACATGTTGATTGTGAATGTAGAATTTGCTTCTTTTTGTAAAAAAAACTATTAGGTTAAAACTTTTTTATTATTTTTTCGAAAACAGCCCGTTACCGTGCAGATGATATCTACGATAACCCTCGGTTTCCTAACATCAAAACCAATCATGATCAGCTGACTTTTCCTGATCTAAAATTTACTTCCGTACACAAACAATCTTTTCTTGGATTCCTTGTCTGTACACAATCAATACTTTTCTGTAACCAAAGAAACGAAATTTCTATTTTGACAGGTCTTTGTTCTAATGCTTTTCCTTCTGACTTTAAACTAAAATAGAGTGTACAGTCGTATTGTTTTTATTTATAGAAAAAGGACAATAAGATGAAATATTGGATTTTCTTAGAAGTTTATTTACTTATTTACATTGTGATGAAACGTATCAACCATATGATGATATATAAACGTATACGACGTATGATCATCCCTCACCAAAGTCCCATTTTGGGGATCGATGGTGTTTAACATACTCTTCTTACTTTATCTTTGAGTTCAAACACACAAAATGGGTGAATTTCATGGTTAGAACTAGAAAATACTATTTCCGTTTTAGCTATTTTCACACATATCACTCAAAAATACATTAACAGGACTCTTACTGTTTCATTGATCACACGCGAAGCCGCTATATCCCCGTAGCTGCAGCTAACCGCACCTCCTCCCGTTATAGACTCATCCTCAAGGCCTGTGAGGCAACTAAGGGGTCACAATTAGCCAATCTACTGTCTTAGCCGCTATATCTTACGTCATCTTGCGTTTTACGATTATCGTAAATCTGTTTGTAATTTGTTAATGTCAAAACATACGCAAAACACTCAGTGGACGGTGTTTACCTTTTTAATTTATGCAGGTAAACTTGCAGTTATTTAGTGTGTGTGAATAAAATAAATGATACGAGTTTTATTGGCGATCATGTCAATTTCTTTCATTTGGTGAGTGTGTTCTTTCATTTGATTTTTACAAAGTGAACAACAGCTTTAACGAAATTGATCTTTTACCCTTTCAAATGTAGCAAAGGTGATTTAACATCGCCACCAGGAAATTTATGTTACAAAACAATATTGGGCACAAATTTATATATTTTAGTTTACTACATTATTGAATAGTTTTACCATTAAGAGGGGTAAAACGTTTCAAAGCTTTAACTATGGGAGGAGTTGCTAATGAAAGATGCTAGATAAACACTTTTACAAAGAGATTTTAATTTATAATACTCTCTGCTATTCAGCTGAAAATCTTGAGAGTAAATGAGCTAGCAAAATATTCCGTATAAAACTTTTTATGTCGATCCTAAATAACTGAAGGAAGAAAATATCTAACACTTTTTTCAACCCATCCCCGCCGACTGAAATTCCTCAAATGATTTTTAATTAATATTGATTTTCTGTTATTATTGGAGAAATTATGAGCTTGAATAAGATATTCTACTGAAGTACAGGGTGTTTTATTTAATGCAACCCGTCTTTAATATTGAATAAGGCACATATATGGATGAAATGAGTATTGGTTTGTCAATCTTTATATTTTATACAACTTATTATTTAAGTTTGATCACATTTAGCTCACATAATGTGTTCAAACAATTGGCTGTTGACATTTTATACAGTACAAATTTGTGCTCCATCCAAATTTCCTAAACACGTTAAAATATTAAATTCCTGAACACGTTTTGCAAAGTACCTCTTTCAATTTCTTGTATTCAATTGGTTATGTATGTTTTGGCTTTGAAATATCCTGTGAATTGTATTCGTAGGCCATAACTATAATGTATCACCAAAGAATATAACCGAGGGGTAAAATCCGGGAATATTAAGGGGTGTATTTATTTACGGATAAAATAAAATTTGGGCTGGGTAAAAAAACCCTGTATCATGGTAAAGAATTAAATTATAATCCTAGAAGTATTATTTTATTTATGTAAATCCCAACATAAGTAAAAGTAGAAGTATTATTTTATTTATGTAGACTCTACTTAGATAAGATAGTAAAATACTGGGCTATAATGCTCCCTCTTCTTTTCTCACCATATGCAATTTCAAGTACACCATAATTGACGATGTCCATAAAGCGGTAGCATTTTTGTCTGTCAACCACACTTCAACGTCCCCACGGGATGTCAGTTGCCATGACACGAATATCTCCTCTGTAGTTTATGCTTTGGACCTACATCTCACAACACCCATACTGAGCCTTGGTCTCACGCATACAAACGCAAACGCACACACACACACACACACACACACACACACACACACACACACACACACACACACACACACACACACACACACACACACACACACACAAACGGAAATCATCGTCTAGAGCCACTGGGTCATGGTAAGCATATAAAAGTGTTTTTAAGTCACAACGGATGTTTTAGAATTTTATGAATTTTTATGGGCATTAAATTTCTAAGGATGACTCATTTGTGATCGTTAATTTGATCGGAGAATTTAGATTTAAAAAAGTTGATGATACAAGAAAATAAGCATATAATAAACCAAATTATTTCATAATTATGTTATATAATATGTTATGTTTTCTTAACAACAAAAGGGCAATTATAAATAATTTCGAAGCATAAAATGATATGTACACGATAAACTAGATGGAAACAATAAAAATTATGGGTACACAATAAATAATTAATAAACTTTATATGTTAGATATAACTGAGATATATTTTTTGCATCATCATCTATTAATATCTGTTAGAAATAATTTTTTCTACACATACAATACATAAGTATGGGAAATGTTGGTCAGAATAATTTTTTTTTATTGTTTGTTGTTGTTACAACAAAGGTAAAAGAGACCTTAAAGGAGGTAAAGGAGAGAGAGGTAAGAGTGTTAAAGACAAGTAGTCGTAGTGGTAGCAGTTACTGATACATACTCATGTTGAACAAATGCAGTGCTTAAAAAAGTCTGTCCCCCCTCTTTAATTTTTGTTTGTTTGTTTGTTAAGACAAACAATTAACCTTTAGGGAATTGATGCTAACTTAACCCAAATTATTTCTCAACGTTACCAAAAAAATGGGGTTATAAATGGGGTTTGAGGTTATAAATGAGGAATTTTGGAGGCAGCTCAACATTTTCAAATGTAAACCCCTTTTGAGTGGCCCTTTATTTTGAAGAGCTTTAAAAATAAGGCAAATGGTGGAAGTTGGAGGTCTCTAACGTGTTTCTATGAAATTTGGCAGAAAAAAGCTATTAAATGAAAAAAATCTCTTTTGTTAATATTTAAAATTTCAGAGTCCTGCTAAAATGTGGGATTTTTGGGGCAACTTCAACTTCACTAATTTAACCCTCTTTTGAGTGATCCCTCATTTTAAAGAGTTTTCAAAACATAAAAACATAAAAATACGCTTTAAGATAAGGGGTTACTTAAATGAGATTTACATAAGAAAAGTTTGAGTTGCCCCCAAAATTCTCAATTTTTGCGGGACGCTTAAAAATATAAAATTACTTAAAAGAGGCCACTTTTCAATTCAATAAATTTTTTCAAGAGTTTTTTCAGTCTTTAAACCTCCAAAGATGAAATTAAAACTCCAAAAGGCTTAGTCGTCAAGTTTCAAGAAGGAGTTGTGTTTAAAAGTTTTGACAAGCTGTCAATTTGATAGAAACACGTTAGCGACCTCCAACCTCCCCGAAGGTTAATTGTTTGTCTTAACAAACAAACAAATTAAAGAGGGGGGACAGACTTTTTTTACACACTGTATACAATAAAAGTATCTATCTATAACTTTTCACTAATCATCTTAGTTAACAAAAACACTGACAAGCACCAGTTATTAAAAGTTCATTCAACATGCCATGTAACGGAATAAAACACAATGTAAATATCTCGTTCAATAATAGTATATGATCCCTTCGGATCAAAGCTATAATTCCTACTCTTAGATCAAATAATTAATAACTTTATCAGAGATTTAATATTACATTTTCCTCGTTTATCCGGATGTGAGGTGACATTTAAATTGTCACTAAATTACAACACGTTAAATTATGCTTGTTTTGAAAAACTAATAACATATGGGACTGTTTTCACCTTAAAGAATGAACTTACATTACACTAAATAGACGTCAAAATTACCTAATTAATAACTCTTGTTGTCGGCACAGGTAAATTAGGTCATGAAATAACAAGGTTCGTCTAGAATCTGTCAACTTAAGGTTACTTCTGTCACAGATAACAAAATGCTTGCATTCGATAAAAAAAGGTTCAGGTGCTTTAGGAGGGTCTACAGTTAAAGAAATTTACTTGTCAAAATTCGTTTTTTGAATTTTGCAAACAAAAAAGCGTTTTATATGATCACTTAATGAATAATAAAATGCATTGAATGTTCTGTAATTTGTAATGCTGAACGAATTATTTTGAAAAAAGTGTAGTCCTTTCTTAGCTTGAATTTATCTGTCATTTCAACTTCCCCGCTTCTTTGAAGCCTATATATTCAGGCTCATAAGCTCTATATTGTAATCCATTCAATTCTTAAATGTTTTGCATCAGGACACAACGCATATTCATAGTAATACAAAGAATAAATATAACTGCTGTCTAAGCTGTTTAGCAGCATAAACAGCCATGTCCACAGTCAACTTTTGTATTTGAAATTGGATTTTGAATGACAGCCCGTTTTACAGATAAACATAATTTAATAAAACAATGAACGGCCATTTTGAAGATAAGTAATGTATTGTCGATAGCAACAAAGGTATTATTCCTAACAACAAAGGTATCAAGTTTTATTACTCAAGACCATTTAATTTTATTCCCACTGCTGAGCTAGTGAAAGATGATTAAAATTAAATATTAAAATATTGTAAAGTATTAAATGACTCAAGCTGACTTGTTATTGAAGTAGTTATTTGAGAACGAATAAAGAGAAGATATAAAATATATTTCTTATGATCACATAACAGCTTTATTGGTTTGTTTAAGGTCATGTTATTTACAACCGAATAATTAAAATGTCATTCTTATCAGTTCTGAATTTATAGTTGAAGGTACTATTAGACAAGGCTAGTAAGGTGTTTAGTGACATACTTTTATCTCCTTCTTAGGAATTATTGGTCAGTTACCAATAGCCCGGCTTGGCCTGTGACCCGCAGTCTTACATGCAATTTACACTCACCCGTTGCAAAACCAACGCTGATACTTGATGCTTCGACTTGTATATGCAAATAACTATGATTGTTGCTATAGCGTATTCACATTAAAATTGTTAATAAAGCCGTGTGTGAAGATTTTTAAAATTTTGAAATTGCTAATAATGATTGGTTGGTGTTAAGATCGAAGGTTATACAGTAGTTTTATCGTTCACCCAATTAAAATCTATGATAATAATATTCATAAAGAAGAAGTAAAATTTTTCACATAAGTAGATCATGAACACGATGCAACACATATGCCTAAGCACGTTTTTAAAACCCTTCAGGGTTCACCCTGTAGGGTTTCTATAAATATTAATTTATACAAAATTGTTCGGTTTTAGTAGTTTTTCTCTATTTGGTTGGAAGCTATTGCTATTTTCATTTCAGCCATGCATAAACTGGTACAACAGCGAGTTAATTATATTTTGTCAGAATTTAGATGATTGTGGAATCTAATTTCTTGGAGTTGCAGCTCTGTATAAACTTTATCGCGAATCAGTAATTTTAGTATAATCATATTATTTATGTGCTAACTATTGAGCAGGAAAAACTTTAATTTAACTTTGCTCCTCGGAAATTATATTTCCTACATCTCTTGATCTAAAACCGTGTTCTAGTTTTGATATCATAATGTTGCTTGCTTAAATTAATTAATTATCTTATTAATCAGTCCATATTTGGAAATAAGTAAATTTGGATCACACATAAAATACTAATTAAATAAATAACAATACTTTTCTCTAATTGACTGAATAGCCGAGTTAATAAAGCGCTCACCTCATAACCTGAGGGCCATTCGGTTATACCAGGAATGAAACTGGGTCCAGTCGCTACTGTCATTGGGCTATGAATTATTGTAAAGGATCATGTATTAATTGCTTTGTTTATATTTGGGTTTTTTACTTTGATAACCAAATATTTTAGTGTTGGCTTGATGTTACGAATGATTTAATAAATGTTTAATTTATAATTCAGTTTTAGTTTTCTTTACAATTATGCTTATGAAAAATGCTTTCTAACAAAAGGTCGCCGTTAGACATAACAAGACCCGGGGTTGGGTAGTTCCCGATAAAAATGCTACAGTTGTAAAAATACTAAAACAGTTTCTATCCAGAATAGGAATCGTACGACTACAATCTCAACTTTTAAAAGTCCTAGATTTATTAAGTAGGTGAATGCAATATATCCTGAAAAAAGCATCTCAAAGGAATGAATGGTCTTTGAAGGATACGAGAACCCAGAGACTCATATAAAACACTATTTGTCTTCCTGACTGCCATGTCCCTACCCTATATCTTACTGTAATGTTCAAAACGATTCTATTTCAGATAAAGAAATAACACTCATAATTCTAAGTTTCATCCCATATAACCTGTACATTTCCTTGTATCTGTTGAATACCTCTATAATTTTAATCTTAATATATGAAGCAGAAAATATTCTTGGCAGGATAGTCGTAAAAGTTTAAGAGCATACACAAACACTATATTAGATAATTTTGTACGATGTTCAACAAGACAGTGCTTTGTTAGCAGTGCCCTGAGTAATAATTCTTTTTGAAACTACATAGCACTAAAAGTTAACATTGTCTTTACCATACAGGAACACAGATTGTTACATGTACCTTTGTAACAAACACACCTTTTATTTACGCTCTTTTTCTGCAAATAAATATGAGTTTGCGGGTTCTTATGTTCCTTAGTTTTCGTTTTAGCGAATTTCCCATACAGGGAAGAAGCTGTTACCGTAGTACTCATGGCAAGACCTAAGCCAAGACTATGATAACTTTTCGTTTTGGGGCCCCCAAAAGCAAAAAACACTATTCGTTCATTTTCGCATATATATATATATATATATATATATATATATATATATATATATATGTATATATGTTCATATTATATGTGTGTGTATTTAAGCATGATAACTCGCATAAAATGGTCTGATTTTTATGAAATTTGGCATAGACGTGTAAAGTAGTAATTATTCCAACGAGTTCGTAAACCAGCCTGATTGAACTACCGGAAGGGGGGTAAAGGGGAGGGGTGAACCCCCAAAAATGGGTTTTCATAGAAAAATAAAAGTAATTTAATTTTTGCTAGCATAATTCAATTCAGCTAAAAAAAAACAATTTAGTATTTTGAATCACTGCTCTATGTCCATTGGTTACCGAGGTATTGAAAGTTGTAAATACAGTGCGTTGTCCCAATGTTATCCTTATGGAAAATAAGCAAAATTCTATACCTCGCTTATTTATGAACATGATAAAACTTGGTAAATGGCTTCTTCTTGTTCAGATTTACCAAATATGGAATTAAAACCACCCAGTTTTAATATACCCGTAGCAGCAAACCTGCATACTCATTCTCGTGTTATGCTTTTTAATCTTACAATTAGATGTCAATCTCGCTATGTTGGATTGAAATATGTTGTTTTGCATTTGAAATTCATTGAGTATGCAGGTCTGCTGCAACGAGGGTTTTTAATTCCTACGATAACCTGATTAGTTAAGGTTCAGGGTAAATAACAAAGACCATTTTGTTTTGGTTTTTCTTTTTGTACAAAACGTAAAAAAACAAAAGTAACCTAAGAGATGACTGGCTTGTATCCGTCCTGGTCGGCTGTGAAGTTGATGGTGTATTTTTTGCCGTCGTCGCCCGTCCATGTAACACTGCCGGTCACCACCATGATCTCGTTATCAGTGCCTGGAAAGTCAAGGTCAACTGATAAGAGCGGCGTATCAAAGCAAATATAAAAATGGAGGGGTGTCATTTGGAATTATTTAATTACTGCACACAACATTCTTTATGGTGGAGATTAAGAATAATCCTACTGAGGAAGTCCAGTAGATAATATGCTCAATGGACTATTGTCAGATCATAATTTTAAATGGTAAATATACATTTTATTGAGGATTAATTTTTTTGACTTGAGTTTTATAAGTAAAATTTCCTTTAGAGAAGGTTTGTGTATGGTCATTGAATATATATGATGTAGCTGTAAAGTTAATAATTAGTTGCAAAACTAGAAATAAATCGAAATACCCATGACAAAACTTGATGCATCGACGAAGAAATCAAACAAACACAGTTTTATGTTTGAAACATCAATCATACCGTCCCATGGGATAGGATGAACAGAACAACCTGTCCCACAGGAAATGAACTTAGTACGCACAAAATCATGGTAAATGTTGAAGTAGAAACGCTATGTGAATGTAAATAAAAGAGCTAAAACTGACTACTGAATGTTAAAAATCGAACTAGGAAACCCTTTCTGATTTCCAAAACTCATTAATCACCTGCATTCTGGAGAACGCCAGTTTCTTTCCTGATCACTCCATCACTCGTTTCATATCTGTAAATAAAATTCAATCGTGAACAAATTTATTCAATAGTAATTGTCTTCTTAGCTAACAGTGACATATGTTAATAATATTTTTGTTTGATATGATAAAAAATATGTTATTAAAATCGAAAAGCAACAAAATATAATAAACATAAAGTTTTAATTTTAAATCATGTATTTAATAGCATATGTATATTTAATTTTTTCAACTTAACACGAAGTTCTTAAATATAAAAGAAATAATTTTTGACACATTATATATAAATCCTATATTTACTGCCTTGCTTTGAAATCTTAGAGCGAAAGAAACTTTCTCGTTAATGCCGCTGCGAAAACGGCAGTTTTAATCACATATATTGCGGGCCTATAGGAGCTCTTTTCCACCCTAGGAAGAAAAATAATCAGATTATACCGAAGCCGTCAGCTGTTCGCTTAAAATGTACTAAAATTACAAAAGTGTGTACGTCAGCGTCGATGGTGAGCTATCGATTGTATCAAGAAGAGTAGTTATCGGTTATTATCAACTGCAATTCATTGTTTCATTGTTGTAAGTTTACTAAATACGTCAAACTCGCTCATTTCACCAATCGATTGATAAATGCGTTTGATACATCCATAGTTGTTCACTGTTGTCTAACCTAACACAAATTAAACATACAATCAGCGGATGGTTTTAAATAGCAAGTGTTATTGCTATTCAAAACTAGATATACCTGAACATATTAGGGAGGTATCTTCAAGGTATCTTCAAAGGTAAACAAGTTGGGCCTAAAGCTGCTTTTCGTTACTCGGTCGTTTTTCGTAAACTTAACCTCGTACGAAAAGCGTCACTTTTGGCCCTCGTAATGAATTATATTATTTTTTTCATTACTACACGCTTTTTTCTTTGTAGAAAATCTGCTTTATTAAATCAACATAAACACAAGTAATACCTATCAAACTTAAAATTATCGTTGTTTTATTACTTCTCAAAAATGAACTTTTGTAATTTTAAATTACTATGCGTCATGTTTAGAATGGGTAAAAAAGTTTTAATAAAGTTAATGAGAAGAAGTATATATTGATAACAGTCTATAAGCAGAAACATAATTTTTATTACATTTCATAAGTGGACACTTTTTCGGTCCATGAGTATAAACATATTTTGATTGCAGCTAATTATTAAAAACTTATTTTTATTGAAAATAACAAGTAGAAACATACTTTTATTACAGTTTATAAGTAGAAAAACGTTTTAAATTTTAGTTCATCAGCATAAACATATTAGTATTACAGGCCATAAGTAGAATAGCTATTTGTGTATTAAGAGCGCAAAGTACGTCATTGCCGCTCGAGAATTGTAGATGGCCGCACGAAGCGTTAGCTGAGTACGGCCAAACATTTCGAGAGCGGCAATGCTTATTAATTTGTGCTCGCAATTTGTACAATATTTTTTCTACCATCATTATTTAAAAAGTTCAACCTATTAACTAATCTGTACACAAAAGTTCATTGATGTTATGTTTGCATATTCTATTGGAACGAACCAGAAGTTGAGATAGAAACGCCGACTGTGAAATCAGCTGATTTAAAGGCAACTAGAATTTAGAATATTGTGCGTGTCATGGGATTTCTAACCAATAGAAACTGGTCATAGTTATCTCTCTTGTGTGCCACCTTAACCTAATAAGTAACCCTGATTTAGCGAGCGGAAATGAAATGAAAGCGGAAATGAACCGTTTTGCGTACTGTTTACAGTTATGGCAATGAGACTATTTCCATGCAGTGGCAGGAATAGTACATTTCATTACAAGGGGCGGAGAGTCGTCATTTGAGCTTGTAACGTAAAGCCACTTTAGACCCATGTTATGAACTATATTTTTCCTCATACTGCATAAAATATTGCGATAACAACTTAAAAAAGGTTTTACAGATGAAAGTATTTTTTCTATTTTGTTCTTGCATTTTAAAATTAGCTGATTATCTGCCAATCTGAAATATAGATTACCGTTTTGATGTTATGTCAGCTGATGTTAACGATTTACATATCGAAATATGTGCACTATTATTTGCAGCAATAAATGTTTTAATCTACTGTTTCGGATCATGAATCAAACTTACCGCTAATATCGTTATCGCTAAGCTATCTTCTTACTGGGGCAAAATTAAATATTTATTCAGCCTGTTGACTCTGAGTATCAATTATTTCTGATAGATAATATATTATCTCAGATGTTATAAAATTTATTGTATTTACAAATTATTACAAACTAAAAAGGGAAATGTTCACCAAACATTTATTAATTAATTTATTTATACAGAAACACGGCAAAAATCGATTACAATTCTAGTGAAAATCATTAACATAGGAACGGAACGAATACAACTGCAACTGACAACAATGCAACAATGCAACAATGAACTGAACGGTAGTAATAATCGATAGCTACTTTCGATACGATCGATAACTTACCATTGACATGCACGTAGTTTCATTTGTTCTACATTGTTGTAAAGAAAAGCTGATGCCCTCAACATAAGCTGACACTTTTCTCCCTAGGGTGGAAAAGAGCTACTTTCGCCTCACAACGCATGTATTGAAAACAGTCGTTTTCACAGCAGTATGACGAAAAACGTATTTTTATATCAGTTGATGTGTACTCACTCGAAGTTGTAGCCGTCGATGCCGGTATTCTCGCTGACGTAGCGGACGATGGTCGCGGCCCCGGGCCCCTGCGGCCTCGCCAGCGCCCCCGCCACGCAGCACAGCAACAGCTGCAAATTCAAGTTTCATTTTTCTAAATTTCAAACCTAAGTGCATTAACAGTTAGATTAACCTGCCACTTTTCAAATGGCAGCTGAGTGTAAATAAATAATTAAGTACATTTTTTAATAAATTGAATATATACTCAATTCCACATTCACCTTTCAGTACAGGTCTTATGGGACAATGCAATACTATTATCTATTTTGGGTAAATTTTTTTACAAATTCATAATATAATACTATAAAATTATCAGCTGACTATAACAAAATTTGGCTAGTACAACTTAAATTACCATTTGAATTACGTGGCTTATGGAAATTCCATACTGAAAGGTGAACGTTGAACCGAGTATAGAATACGGTCAAAATAAGAACGTCCTCTTAATGAAACAGAAGTATGAAAATTTTTGGCCTCTGGATAGAACTCTTTTTACTTTGAGCAGATTGGGTTTGCGTGCCATAATGATGAAACACCTTGCACAAACGTGTGGTAATTTTATGTACCAGGTAATGCCTCTCTAACGAACCAATGTCCACATGTGTGATCTATTTTGTAAATATATTTCTATTTACGTAAAAAAAGGTTCTTCAAATTTAACCCAAATTTATTTCGTTTAGGCCTACAGTAATTAACATTCAAAATTACTTTATAAAACGTTAAAACGTTTTAAGACGTTTAAAACGTTGTTGCTTGTTGGTTGGTTGTGTTTAATTCAAACACATGAAATTAGACCTCCAGTAAAGGAATTTTACTTCGAGGAAGTTACAGCGAAAAAGCTATAGAAGTAAAACAGTCTTAATTAATGAACAACTGAAAACACCATGTATAGGTTACAGTAGATCTTTTTATCCTGATTTTATTATTTATATATTTATTTTTCACACACGTTTTCACTAAGACTTTTTGGATGAATGTATTTTGAAAATTATTTCATAAACTTAATTGATAGTACCATAAATTTTCCTAAGCCACTAAATTGTGATTTCGCATCAGGGGCCGAAAATGAGGTTTTGCAGGCTCGAGATCGTGTTTTAAATTCGGGACGAAGTCGAATTTTCTCTGTTTGTATAACAGGCGATTTCGTTGTATTGTGGTGAAAAAAATAATCGTTCAATTTGGTTAATTAAGACTTAATATTTTCAATGCAGACCTCCTGTCGTGCTAGTGGACGCCATTTATAATTAGTAGTTAAAACTGTGACAAAAAGCTCATTATAACCAGATTTCAAGTAATAAATATAATATTTAAAAGAATTAATCAATTCCGTAAAATCATTTATTAAGCTTGATGTAATATATTATTAATGTAACATTTCAAACCAATACTTAATTATTTTCTTATAAACAAACAACATTTTGCCTTACAATTAACAAACCTTATCATTCAATATTAAAGTTATTTTGGAGAAGAAAACTGTAATAAATCGACGATTCATAAATTCCTTTTCGCTGCACGCTGTAAAGAGTGATTATTTAGATGGATTTCCAATGTACTAATGGAAAGTAAAATTATTAATGAAAAGCTCTTTATTTGAAACAGTGAATATTCAGCTTTTCATTAAAAAGTCATTACTTAAGGATTATCTGTAATTTATTGAAATTGATATTTTAACAATTTTCAACTGTATTTTTTAATGTTGCTCTATTTTAAAAATAAAAGAAATTTTCCGTGCGATTAACATGGCAATGCAGTGTTTATTGTATCCACAGCACTTCACTCATCAAGAGTGAATAAACTCTTCCTTAGGGAGTATTTAATCTTATTTTTGTCAATATATTATAAGGTTGAATTTAGCGATTGAATCCTTGCAAATACTGATATTCCTACATATGGCATAAGCAAAAAAGGATGTTACTTTAGAGACATTGAATATGATTGCAATGATCAGTTAGCTAACTTATAAAACTAGATCATTGAGATAAAACTAAAGTAGAAAGCAATTTTTGTTCATAACGTAAACTATTTTGCAACTTAAAATGAATTGATAGAGGCAGCAATTTTAGAACATTAATCCAGCTCCTTTTTAGCAAGCGTTACTATTTACCTTCTCCAAAATAAAGTCATATGTTAGATTTAAAACAATATTGCATATAGAATAACTGCGAATGTGAAACAAATATATTATGTACATTATCATCTTGTGGAAAGGCAATAGATTTATGAAGCCAATATTTTGATTTAGGGCTCCGTATTGGGACCCCGCCAGGGGCCGTACATGTATATTTAGTTTACGTAGCTTTGGCCAAGCTCCAAATTACTTCTGTAACTGTCTCGACCTGGGAATTGTACCACAAAGCAGATTTTAATGTGATTTCTGAATGTCCGCAACGTTTGGAAGAACATGTTTACTTCATTTTTCATTCAAGAGCATTGCGAAATTTAAAGTTATACTTGGCAATTGTTCATGGTTTGTATCGTTAAAGAAAATTCTTTCCTTGATTTGATTGTGGAGTTAGATGACAAAAATAATTATGTAATAAATAAAAATATAATTCAATTCGTTACATTGGAATACACCGGCTAGGAACATAAAATTATTTCAAATAAACATTTACGTATTATTCTTATTAATACGTTCTGTTGATTTCTAAATGTTTTGATTTTTAGTTTTAGTACTGTGTGGGGTTAATTTAGGATTCACCAAGACCAAGATTATTTAGTTAATAAATCATATTAAACACATAATTGATTTTAATTCCACTATTATATTTTTAATTACATTTTATTTTTATTTGGATTTAAATTTTAGTCAATTTCGCATTTACGTATTATAAATAAAATAATATTACCCCTCTTAAGTTTAATGAAAAGGGTTTTATTTATTGAATGCACCGAATTTTACTTTTAGCAAGTTAATTAATACCAAACAGAATAAAATAAAATAAGTTTATTACAGGCTTAAAGGTACATCCATGGAAAATGTTTACTAGTATGCAAATGACATTAGGATGTATTAATGCAAAGGTATGTAAGATTTAAGTTTACATTGAATTTATTTGCTTGATAAAAATGTAAAATACATACAGTAATTTATACAATAAATACTGTAATAATAAAATAAATAGACATTAGTGTAATACATTTTAAGCAAATAATAACTCCTGCCGTTCTTTTAATAGGATACGTTAGATTTGTTAGTTACATGTAAAAAGTCAATATTGATAGAAATGATAGTAATAGCAATTACTTAAAACATCCAATTAGCTGAGAGTTAATTAAAAGGGAAATTATTGACGCTTAAGTGCTTTGCCAGGCGTTTCCGGCGGAAATTCTATTCATAACAGCTTTGCTCTTTTGATTTTATTATGTTTGAACAGACTGAACCATAATTACTTTTCATAAAATAATCAAATGAGGATTATTTATACTTGTTTGTATCAGCAAAACTATCCTTAAAGGAACTGAAAAAATAAATACAATTAACGCTAGGCCCACCTTTTTTATATTAATTAAAATAAAAATTACATTTATATATCTTTTTAAAAAGGACAGTCTAGGTTCAAAGTTTGAAATATTTTTGTAACCTTTATTATTTTTGTAGGTTGCCTGCATTTAGCCTACGTGCTACACAACATTGTATTTGTGTATTTATGTTTTAGAAACAAATATTATTCATTTAAATATATTTTAATCAGAATTTGATAGGGAAAGGATTGAATGGATAAAAGTATTAATATATAAATCAAACCATTTTATTAGAAAAATATTATGACTTATGAATCAAATTAATCGAAACCGTAAATAAGAGAAAAAGTTATTGGATAGAGTGGCTTAACGTGAATGGTTTTCATATTGATTTGAAATATACTCCAACGTCATTTTATCATGTAGCTCTACAACATCTGATTTTTTTTACCAATTATAGTGTAGTATAACAGCAAAATAAATAAAAAATATTAAGATTTGAGATGAATGAAGAATGAATGGATCACAACTGAATTTGCTCCCATAAATTGCTGTTTGTTCACAAAAAATACATGAGTTAGAGTTTCAACAATCTTTTTATAGTCAATTAAATACCAGTTTGATAAGTTTATTGTTGTTTAATAGATAATTTAAATTATAACTACAAACAAAATATATTTTAACTCTATGGAAAATGTTTAATTTACGCGAAACTACACTGGTTTAGTTAGAGTTTCAACAATCTTTTTATAGTCAATTAAATACCAGTTTGATAAGTTTATTGTTGTTTAATAAATAATTTAAATTATAACTACAAACAAAATATAATTTAACTCTGTGGAAAATGTTTAATTTACGCGAAACTACACTGGTTTCTGTTAATGTATTAGGTACAGCTTACTTTTGAATAATGTATGCAATAGTACGTTCCTGGCTTTGTCTCAATATTTCCGTTTATGAAGTGTTCCCCTGGAATATTAAGTTGTATTCAGATAGTACTACAATCCTACTTTATCGTTTTAAAATATTTCTTTGTTTTTCCACAGAGGTTTATTATTATTCTTTAGTTTTGAGGATAATATTAAACACTATTGAACTATAAAATTTGCAAAACTATATCAGTTTCTTTAAAAAAAGTATACAAAAATACGTAATATTTAAAATAAGTCGTATTACATTTACTTGGTTCCTGAACTGACCATCTGTCTGGTTCTTGAAACGCTCTTTTGCTACTTTAATAAATTATATGAAATCCGTAATGGCGTTTCAGTTTCAATTTCTATTCATGAATTTGTCGATACTTATGATTATAATAACCTCAAAATATTTGGAAAATTAAGTTTGGCTTTTAAGTTTTTAAACTAGTATAGTTGGTCGAGGTAAAGTTGAAAATTATCTTGACTCACTTTGAAGGCATCCAGTTTATTTTTAAGCTATCGTATTTCAATATATTTTAGAATTTTGTATTGTACATTAAATTGATTTATTCAAAATATCTTATTGTGACTGATTTAAGTATGAATATGTGATAAATTATAAACGATTATTTTAAGGGAATCAGTCATAAAGCTCAAAAAACTTCGAGAAGAAATACAATTGATTAGCAAACGATCCAGTTATTGACCTTTTAACCCAACACACTTTATCGTCTTTTATATTTTGTATTCAACCTGTTTCAAATACGTGAAATTTTTCCGTTAGTAATATTTGAGGAATATTTTACCCTTGTAAATGTTTTAGATCAGTATTCATACAAATATACATTAATGTTTATAAATATTCTTCAAGTATTTAAATTAAACTATTGTTTTATGTCAGGTATATCTTTAAAATGTACATATCTACATTGCATTCCTACAAAGATAGGGGAATTTTTTGTTTAGCAGAATTAAAGAAAAATACATCATCGATGGTTTAAGAAATGAACCTTAAATACAGTATTTAAATTTAAATAATTATATTTCATCTTCAAATTCCATTGCAATTTTATGGTTTTAAACGGTAAACATATAAACTTATAAACTTTATTAATAAAAAATATATACGTTTTTAAAGACGATATTATACATTTCGATCAAAACAATATATTTCATATCAAGAGTGAAAAGTAGGATGTTTATAAAAAAAATCGAAAAATGGCGATTTCAAAGTATTTTAGTGTAAAATATTCGATAAACTTCGACAACGAAGTCATAACCATGAATAAATAAAATTATCAAAATAAAAAAATAACTGCACGTTGATATCAGTGAGCGGTACTTACGACTTTGAGAAGCATGATAGAGCAAGTGTGCGGCGGGGCGGCGGACTGGCGGTTATAACCCGGGGGTTGCGCAACCAAAGGTCGGATGAACGCGACTGAGGAATTCATAAATACTAATTGTGGCACCAAACTGTGAGAATCGGCGACCGGCCCGGGCTCCCGTGCCGTCCGTCTGGGCCGGATAAACGGGGGTGCTGGGGGTGGGTTGGTGTGGTTTAAATTTATGTCGGGTTTTGTAATTGGGTGAGGTTATTTGTTATAATGTCACATTGAGAAAGCTGTTGAAGTGATATTGATATTTTATTGAGGTTAAACGAGTGTTATAAATAATAAAAGTTAGTGATTATAAAATACTATGTAATGGCGATAAAACTCAGAAGGATGAAAATTCAAATCTTATGATACTTTTAATTATTGGACCACTTACTTTGTAATGTAGCCTTAAAATCATTGAATGTTTAATATGCCAGTTAACTATACGGTAGGCATGGCATAATTTTTTACTGTATTTTTTATGAGTATACTACAATTAATCACAAATATTTGAAGTTCTTTTAATCTTAGTCGTTGTTAAAAAATGTTCTTGATAATTACATAAAACGTTGGGTATTACTGTATTATGTTAAAATTACAGACGACATTTTTTTAATTGCACGTGTAAAGAAGTCCAAATTAAAAACAATTGAGCTGTTATCCTATTCAATTTGAATTTTACAATACATTTGTACACAAGGGCGTTCCATCTAAAAAAGTTTTTTTTTAAGTTTACAAAATACGTTTGTTTAAAAATATGATCTAAATAACCTACCAAATATTGAAACGCTTAAAAAAATGCGTATCTTTTACGTTTTCAATCATTGTTTTCCTTTTAATTCCAGCGAACTGCATGCCACAGATTCTTTGAAATAATTATATTATTATTAACATAAGCTGTCGGCTAGTAATACCACAGATGAAAAAGTAATAAAGATTGACAACCCGGTGTGTTTTTCGTACCCTTTTATCTGGAGGCTTCTAGTTTGTAAAGTAGTTTTGCCACCAATATGACACTAGTATGGAAGTAAATACAAAATATATACATAGGCCTCAGCGAATATGGCCGATAATTACTGTGATACCAGTGCAATTAGGGCGGAAAATTTGTCCAACAAACCGACTTCGACAACTAAAATGGGTACGAAGATAAGCATTGGGTACAATTCTCCATCTGTGGAAATACACTCATGCGCGACACCAGAGCTGCATTCTGCGCATGCCCAGTCACCACGCAGCCGCTGAGGTCACCGTCGCTGCAGAAGGCTCAGTATTGTCAATGTTGTCCTCGCAGTGGTGCTGGCGTGCAGGCGGGTGACATTTGCAGTCGTGCGCCACGCGTGCAGGTGGCACAAGACGCCTCATAGGTGACTCCTGTGTACCGTAGACGGAGACACTACGTTGTCTTGCATTAAAGGTGCATGCACTGAGAGTTGAGAATGTGAAAAATCACTCTTAATAACACTGTAATTTAATTTGAGTGTCAGAATATTATGGTTTCAATGATGTTTCAGTAGAAGAATACTAAAAATGGTTGCTTTATATAATGATATCCAAAACAGTTTCTTTGTGTCAGATCTGCAGATCTTTTTTCTCTCACAAATAAAAATATTTAAGATCATCAAATAAGTAATTAATTTAGGACAGTTTTAAAGCATTTATTTGCAAGCCGGTGATGTGCTATTCGTCTAAGCCTAGTTTGGTTTTAATTTATCTTTTAAAGAATTCAGAGAAATAGCAATGATATGAGTAGTTGGTAAACAACAACCATCGTTGTTACTGATGGGTCACCAAATAAGTTTAAGGCAAAACCATAGTGCTTTTTTACATTTTTTTATGAAACATATGTTATTAATGAAAAATAAGACTATAGTGGTTAAAACATCTCCAGAAGCCGACGCTTCTGCTAAGTTAATTAGCAACAAGGAACTCCCTGAGCTTCCATTCTTAGGCTAATTAAGATTGGTGTTTCCTTAGAGAGAATAAAGATATTAGACGCGAAGAAAATTCGCGGTGACTTATGAGTTGTAATATACATATAGGGTATAATTCAAATTAAGAGAATCCAGGAATACATTACCATTTTAATGTCATTCATATTTTAATATCGTCGTGTTTAACCATCCTAGAAATCCCTGCAATTATAGTTATTATTTTATTTTGATCCTCAGTATTTATGCAATCGCAATGCCTGGTCGTGACGAAAATTACGATGCGATGTATCGTGACAAATATAATGAATGTATCGTGTTAATGAAATTATAGTTTCTTTCCGGATATCCACTATTTTTTACATATTTTTCCTATTCAGCCTAATCGGTTTTACAGAATGATTGAATTTATCTATGTGTTTTGAGTTCTGGTGCTGCACTTACATCAAAACAGTGTTGATTTATGATATTATGTGAGATATTTATCAATCAGTTTTGCATTAACAATAATATGTCTATGTTTATAGCAATCGCCAAGATATTGGCCAAGGTATTAGGGTGAAAAAGTAAAACATCTATTACCTAGAATAAATTGTTTGGCCTATTACCGGAAAAAAATATTAACTCCTGAAATAAAATTAATTTGCAAGTGATACGATCGGAAATTGAGATAATCGTACCTATTCATAATGAGAGATCCTTAAGCTTATATTAAGCTTTTTGCAAAGTTAAAAAGTCTCATAAACAGCTTCCGAAAAATGTTTAATCCTATGAAGCTTTTTAAAGGCTTTAAACATAAAAAAACGATTCTGAATGCCGCACCTGATCCTAACTTAATTTCACGAATGACAATTTCAATATATTGCCATCTATAAATTATTCCATCTTATTATCTTTATTTGTTAGCATCTATATATCTTATTATCTAAAAAATATCTGTCTTTGTTCATTTACACTGTGTACTAGCTGATCAACCCGGTTTTACTACTGGAAAAAAGAAACACTGGCTTGGACTCATGACTTAATATTTAGGTTGCCGTGACAACTTATTAGCTTCCCTATAGTTTCACATTGAAACTTTGATGTACCATAGGGCGTAGCCCTAAGAGAATTAAAAAAAAAACCGTTCTTATCAGATCCCTACGCCCTGAGAAGGGCCTCCATGAAACGATTCAAGGTTCTAGGTCAAGTAGTTTGGCCTGAGTGATAATAGCTGCGTGGTATTTGAGTAGATTAGTCAATATTTGTGTAATTTGAACCTGTTAGCGAATCCTAATAAAACCAAATTATATTTTTCAACTTTTAAAAATTCTGTGAATGATCAATCAAATATTGAATTAGATGAACATTTCATAGAAGGAGTACATAATTCCAAATTCTTTGGACTTGGATACAAATTTAAATTAATAACTTTGCGTTGGTCGAATTTGCAAATAACTTTTATTTTGTTGAACATTGAAAAAATTTCATAGTTATGTCATTGAGAACTATATACCACCCCCCTTGAGAACTTTTTAATCATTTCTTTTGGAATTGTTCAGTGTCGAGCCATATATCATAAAAATTTGAATAAAATCTTACTCCTAAAAGTAATAATGGAACTAAAACAAGGATTAGTAAGGCAAAAACAAGGATTAAATATATTAAATATAGGGTTAAAATTGATAGATATGTTAAAATAGATGAATTCAGCCAAAGTTCATATTTAAAGACTAAAAATTTTAAAACTTTTCAATCAGTACGTTCTTTAATTAATATAACACATAAAAAATTGGCAGAGTTTTTTTACCTTGGGTTCATATTATAACTACGACTCGTGAGACAAAACATATAATTGAATTTATGCAACATCAACTTAAGTTTCCCAACAAAGGGATTCAATGTATGCCAAATTTGGATATAACAATCTCTTACAAGGTGGTATTTCAAAAATTGAAAATGTAGATAGGTTTACGAGAGAAATAATAACTTAACTTGCTGCTCAAACTACTTTATTCTTCAAACTAATTTTTCTTTAAATTAATTATTCCGTATATGTTTCCCCAATATTATAAGCTGTTTTCATTGACTTTATTCCATGTATGTAAAGAGGCAACATATTACATATTTTATCTTTTGCTAGTATTTAGTTTTTTAAACATTTACGCCATCGTTATGCAAAATGTGTACTGTTTTGAATAAGGAATGTTTTAGCAGACTACACAACTTGCGAGCCACCATGTGCTTCTGGCAATTATTATTCTCTTCCTTAATAAATCACTGACTTCCCAGGAACACTGTGTAATGTATCTATGACACAAAACATAATATTTATAAAATTCCAACGTGACTTCACGAGGATTTCGTTACTCAAGAGATTTCTGCCATCACATCACTTATGCAAGTAAGATCCATTCGATATCATCTTCTCATACGCAAAAACTGCAAGATTGGCAAATATGAAAAGTAGGTGTCAGAATCTCTCGGTTTATTCCCCAAACCCGTAAATGTATGTGCATAAATCGTGCCAGAAGACATACCTGCTTAGCATAATGAAAGACATATGGTTTTCCTTACAAGGGGTCCCTAACAGAATGTAATCTGGATTTAGATTTCGTTATTATCCTTTTGATCGTTGAGATTATTGCCTTATTAATATATAGCTTGATAATAACTAAAAACATGAATATTATATTATTATTATAATCATAGTCTATATTTATAAATTATTCTCTGGGCGAAATTTTTGTTTTAAAATCGTAAGTGGTTGAGAAATCATAGAATAATGGGGGAGAGAGGTAACAAAATAAAATATCTTAAATCTTGAGACTCGGGAAAATATAAAGCCCCGAAAAAACAGAACACGCGCCATGCGCGCCATGTGGAGCGTGTTATGCTTTTTGAGTTCTTCATCTAAAGTGTATGAAACAGAGTGATTACCTACACTGTTTGCCTTTTAAAAGAAATTAGGATTTAAAAGGGTATGGTTTGCTTTTAACACCAGCACACTCTGTGATAATGATGATTAATTTAAAGCAAAGTTTATTTACTTGTGAACCAGCTAAGTCTGTAGTGTTGTATACTATAATAGAAAACTATTTTAACTTTTATTCTCCCCCTCCCCTAAAAGTCGCTTGTGCGCCTTTATATTTCAGGCCGTTATCAAATTTATAAATCGTCGTACTCAAGGGTAAGCATATAACTACAAAAACGCAACAACACCTCCCCCCTTCACCCCCCCCCCCCGGTACACATAACCCCCCCCCCCAACATTTGTCACACCTGATTTTCTCACGCCACTTAGCCTCCATTTCATCTTACGGACAATAACGGCACGATCTCAGCAAAGTGCATATCATTAGTCGGCTGATCTTCAGCACGCCTCAGCACGGCTCAGCACGGCCTTGAACGTCCTTCGGTCACTGGGCCGCGCTGACCTTGGCATTTGTTTACACAATTACCCCACGCGCAGACGCTGTCAATACGCATGCGCACTGACTCTGCCTCCGCACATCTCGTTCGGGCAATACTTTATTCTTTACTTGAGATAACGACCCCAAGCACGTCATCTCACGCAGGCATTTTAAGCGAAAGCTGAGTGTAAGATACTTATGACGCGATCTTGTAGTTTTGTGACTGACTAAGGCAAAAATGTTCCTTAGTCATGTCTGTTGATTAACAGCCCAAAAGGCAATGGCAAATAGGGTATCTACAGTTTAACATAAGTTTCGAACCAAAATTCCGGTCTTATGTAAGGAACCTTCCATCGTTATATTCACTGCGGAAGTTAATTCCTATTAGGGAATACCGCATCCACAAGCCATCGCTTATTCGCTTACAACTATCCACGATTCGTGTCAATGGTGCGGGAACAGTTGCGATCTGCTTCGAAAGGAATGCATTTTTTATAAATGAAGTGTAATTTCAAATAGTTTTTACTTTCAGTCAGTCTCTCTAACGGTTTCAGTATTTTGATAAGTCTTGCAAATAAAGAGAAGTAACATCAATTTCATTTTTCAGAAAGAGTTGGAGTAGTTAGTGACATCGGCGAGGTTGGCAAGGCAAGTATCGCAGTTGAGTTTTATTTCTTCTACGCTTAACGTAACTGGAATCTAAATCTGATTTCGCTGTAGTATAATGACAGCTGAAATGTACTGTCTATCTGCACTGATACAACATAGAAACAGCAGGTCATCTAATATTGGAACATTTAATTTATCCCTTTCCATCAGCGTCCTGAACGTTCGTGCTCCGTGCCTCCTAGCGTAAGCCAGTCATGGCGAAGAAACAGATCGCCAGATCGCAGGCTATTGAATCGACCTTCAGTTTCGACATAGTTTCATCTCATCAGGTACAAATAGACACAGATTCTAGCCATCACAGTACAACAGCGAATTCAATTTTAGAGTTTCAGTTACGGCAAGTGCAGGAGTAAGAAAGCTCAAAAACTTTCATTTGCTATGAAATGTTAAGCATATAAAATATAAGAATTAATCTATTGAGCTACGAAATTAAAATCACTGAATTAGCTTATTATAAACTCAGAAGATAGCATAGGCAATTTTTGCAAAAAAATATTGTCAGATCAAAGACATCCACACAATCACCCGAGGAATGTTTAGTCATAAACTACTTATTATTAATACATATTCACATGTGTCGTGGTTGTGGTTTATTGACCGTGTACCTATTCCAGGCTAATTTGAATTTCCCATATTATTAAAAGTTTTAAATTAATGATCAAAATGTTCTTAAATGTTCCTTGAAAATTACATTGAAGTAAAATATTTAGGTTAAGCAAAGTTAAAGCTGTTATTACACAAGCACTGACTCAATAGTATAACACAATATCACACTTTACCTTGGAACAACTAATTTATAATCATAACTTGTCGCAATATAAATTTCAAAAGCAATAATTCAGCATCGGGTTAGCCCACTCCAGCGAAAATAAAAACCTGTAGCTCGTTTGTGATCATCGATATTATTTTTTGATAATAACATGACAAACCTATTACGCATTTAATGGAGTTCATGTTATCGACGTTCAGTATTACTTGGGATCCGATTGATCAGTGAAGAGCTAAAATACTGTAATACGATTCATTTTTAAAGTATACCCGACTTGATCACTTTGATATTGGTGGATAACATTTACTTAGGCAGCTATTTTATGGCCAAAGCATGGCGTGGGAGTGATCCACTGACAGCATGACCAGATGCCCTGCTATCCTGGGATCCACTGCAGATTATATAAGCTTCTGGGAACCACAGCAACCTACAGGTGTTATGTCTGTTAACCCCCATTGTATAAGCGATATTTACCGTTCCCTCCGATCGCTTGTGATTTAGAGGCGTTATTATCGTCTGGGACGCACAGCTGTTTGTATCTTCGAGAACTATAAGTTGACCTTTTGGCTGTTTTGTTGGAGATCAGTACTGGAAGGGAACCACTCAATCACAGTTGTATGGACTTTTGTTATGTTAGCAGTTTAGAGGTTTGTTCTGTGTTAATGTGTGTTTCACAAGGGAGGACCTCATTGTAGAAGGTTAGAGGAAAGTAGTCAAGTGGTTGAATACCTGAAGGACCTGAAGTAGTGACTGGTTCAGGTCTTTGATTGTACGAGTGTGTTTAACAGTGTAGTCACTAAAAAATAGTACAATATGTCTCTAAACTGAGACATATGTTAACTATATTTTACACATGATTTACCATAACCTTTCTGAGGCGATTCTTATATTTACCTTCTTTTAATAATCCAACTTTATAAATTCCTCAAATTTATTTATTTTAGGTGTTACTTTACGATGATACTGTTGCGAGAAAGTTTAAAAGACGACTCAATTTTATATACTTGCGAATACTGAAATTCTTTCTCGAATAGAGAAGAAACACTAGAATAAAAATTATATGTACTTGAACAACATTAGTTCTCAAAAGTAATCAAAATAACAATTAATTTAATCTCAAGCACATGAATAAATATCAACATAACTATACAGAGTTACGGAACATAAATGTGGTAAAGGTTATGTTACCAATCAAATTTCAAAAATACGAAAATGAACTTTTACAGAAAAACTTCCCTTACCGACGGGTAGTAGATTACTTAAACCCTTAAAAAGAATATAGCTCTTTTCAGATTAAAAGCCTACAAAGTATTGGAATGGTAAAACTTTAACATTGTAAAATTTTAATGGTTTATTCATTTTAACAAGACAATACCAGAACCTGTGTGTTGAATGGCTTTCATGAATGTTTATTGAATATCAAACCATACATAAATAACTACAACTTTATCCCGGTGGCCTAGATGACGATACCTTTCCCCTAGTACCTTATTCACATGCATACACATGAGGAGGACATTAACAATAACATATTGTCCACACCTCAGCTGCATCGGTATAAACGAAGCGCACGAAGCCCTCACGAGCGGACTATCAGATTTGTTCAGGGTCGGTTTTGGAAAATAATGTCTGCACAAAGGTCATCTTGACAGTTGACGGACGTGGTTGTGCAAAGCATGGACAATCGCAGGTGCTTCAGGATATTGTGGAAGAGGAATTGTATTAATTTCTAACTTATGTTGTCACATAGATGAGTAAAGTCTCAACTTCATCTAACTTAGCTTATAACTTAGTTGTGTTGTAGTTGTTGCTCTTAAACTACTTGATGACTGTTTCAGTAATAGATTAAATAATTATTTTAGAACCATCTAATTCCAAGGATAATTCTATAATATATTTAGATTAAAATAACATTAACTAATTATTTTAAATATTTTTTCAGGTGAGTGTCTTAAATTATGGACATAAAATATATCCCAGAATATAACCAAGAAGAATATAAATTAAATATCTTACATATGTTGATTTTGTTTCCTGAAAAATATCAAGATATTATGCTAGAGATTTTATATATTCCGTTACGTATGTAGAAGAAATAATATTCGAGTTTAGTCATAGAGTATGACAAATTTGGCAATATATAAGTGTTAACAGGGAAGAGGTGTTAACATACGGAAATACATTTAGTATATTTCACTACTAGTGACGAAAGTAGCCCATTTCGTGGGATGTAAAGTATTACAAAAAGGTGTGTAATCAATTATTAAGTATTACAAAAAAGCATTTAAATATAGTTTATATATATTTTTTTATTGACAATATACCCCGAGGTATTGTATGTACATTTGACTCGTCAATTGTTGTGATTGAATAAAATGCAATTAAATAAATTATGTTATACGCCTTATGTTAGTAATTTTTAACCAAACAACAAATGATGATAGGTTAACCACACCTGATTTTAAACACGCCAAAGTGATAATAAAGTTTTACTATTACTTTGCTAGTCGAAAGCACAGACCAAAAAAATAGTATGTTTCACTACTAGTCACGAAAGTAGCCTATTTCGGGGCAAGATAGTTTTTTACTTGAGAGGCGTAAGCCGAGCATATAAAACACTATCGAGCCGCGAAATGGGACTTTTGTGACGAGTTGTGAACAATACTTTTCATCACGATGCAAATAAGTAGCCAAACTTACAAAAACTCATCCAACATTTCATAATTTAGTCGTTTTTCTATAAGCAAACACAATACGGCTGAACTGTCTATTTTAGTATAGAGTCAGCTGGTTGAACTGTCAAAATTGGAACTTTGTTTGTTTGGGTACGGCAACATTTTGTTTGGGTACGGAAATAGTTTGTTTGGGTACGGAAATGCAATGTTTGGGTAACGAAAAATCCGCTGATCATTATTTGTTTTGATGAAAGGAAATCAAGGGTTTTCATAGTTCTCAGCTGTACGGTAACGGTAATTTTCGTATACAAAGTGATGAAAATAAGTTTTCTTAGAACTCCCTGCTTCTAAAAGGCACAATCCTTAAATCTGTGTTTTCCATTTATTCAATATTATTAGTCTATTGGTTGAATATTACTTCTCGCTGTGTTGTGGTTGTCAAAATTTCTACTTTATACAACGATCGATGGGGAAATAGGAAAATATAGTTTTACTTGCTACATTCACTTCAGACTTGAACACTAGCCTTTCATCACGTCAAAATATAAAAGTCTTGCCAAACGAATGTGAATTTATTGAAAATAAAGTTAATGTGGCAAACTCATAGTGCAAAGGTGAAACATGCACTTTACCCCTATGACCCCTACAGCATTATGACGTGCAAAACACCTTTTGCAGCCACACTTGGTTTGTGGAAATGTCAGTTGTTCTAACAATTTTATTTAGCCTACTGCTGATAACCTGTTTGGAGTCGTCTTCATTGCAGTTTAAGTAAATCTTGCCTCTCAATCTCTTGAAAACTCTTTCCTTACAAAACTACCAAGGAGTAATTTCTTAATCAAAAGTTATTTTAAAGGCATACGAATGAGTACCAAAAACAAACCTAGAATTTTGCAGAAAAACTTGGTTATGCAGTGTTTGGACAAAGTTTCATGAGAAGTATTATTATCAATAATAAAATTATTTTGTCAATATTGTAATGAGAAGAATGGGATGCTGTCATAAATTTTGTTATTAGCTGTAATGTACTATTGAACTTATCTTTTCACAAGATCTCTTTTCTGATTATTTACTTTTCTAATATTTTTTTTGATGGTTTGAAATATATATCATAACCCAAATCTTTGGAGGAATTCAATTACGTATAATTTCACTTCGCCTCGTTCACCGTCCATAAAACTTTACTGCCGACTGGATTACCTTCAATAATTGAAAGATGTATGATTACTTGTTATTTGGAAGTCTGATATCTTCATTAAGTCCAGCTGTTGTTATGTTATCAAAGACACGGATTATGTCAGAAGAAGACCCCGAGCGGCAAAGGTTAAGAAAGTTGCCATCGGCTTAAGGCCGCCCGGTAGGGAAATAATAGAAGCAATACGCTGCCCCTCATCTCCGTGTGATTCCCTTTCAAATGTCATCAATTACTGGCTATGTTAAATGTTAATAAAGGTTAGTGGTCAGGCTGTGTTCCTCGGTAATTTGTGAATGGTAATTCGAAACAAAAATTTGCCTCGGCAAATGATACATAATTATATGTAAGTTCTTAAGGCGTACTGAAATTGTTAAGCTTTCCTTGATCTCTAGATTAGATGCCGAAAATCGTTTCAACGGTAAAACGTATTGAATTGTGGCCTTTTAAATTACGCTATACGAAGTTTCTAACTGATCCAATATTATTATTTCATAAAGAATAGGATTTATGAACAATTTAGATGGAGTGACGCACAGTATTTTTCTGGCATTCAATTAAAAATGTGAATTTTGTTTTTGCCCAACTCAGCCGTTTGTAAGGAAGTCTAAAATATCGTATTTGATTCATTTAAAACAAATTTTATGAACAATTGTAGTTCATTATTATCTTACAATTTTTTTTTTATTTAGTCCAGCCGCTAGAAAAATAACTGCAATATCTAGCACGCAAAGCTCTCTGCAAATTATAATTCTAAAAAAGTTTTTTATAGGCACAGATATACCTGAGAACGGATTATCATAGGCAAATGGATTTAATTAACAAAATGTGGAAACTTTGAACAGTAGTACAATCAATTCTTGATCCTCTACAGTTAGGCGAGTATTTAGATTCCTTAAGTAAATACACAATCCCAATCTGAAAGAGTCCCTTGAAACCAAGACTCTCATCTCAATTCAATTCGTACCCCCTTGTCACCCAGTCACAGCCTTATTTCCCAAACATTTTGCCAATTTGCAATGTAAATTCCCTGACACAAATTCGAATCCAAAACACCACAAACATCTTCCCCCCACCTGAGACCACCGGGGCATCTGTCTTCGCCGCACCTGAAGACTATTACTTGTAAATCTAATTGGACAAATTAAGAATTCCGTCTTGAACCTTGCCGCGTCAAGGACGGGGGCTTCGCCCCAGTGGGTCCATGGCCGACGGCTCATCCTCAGGAAAAAACGCCGAGTTAGGAAACAGTCGCGACCACATTCGGTAACTCGCCGGACAACTTTTACCGCGATTGCCGCTGGGTTTGGCAACATGACGCGGCTCTAGAAGGCCGCATTGATTGTTTGATTGGCTATTTGATAATGACGGGTTGTTACTGTTTTATTGAATCATGATAACTCATTGGTTTGCTTCAAACGATTGATGATTTGATCTTTATAGGTTGAAATTAATTGTGTAATTAACGAGTAAATTGAGAAATTAAAAAGAAAAACACTCTTTGATTTTTTGTGCATGCTAACGTGGATATAGAATTGAGTAAATTCAACGCAACGATCTGTGGATTCTAGTACCATGAGGAAAGATAGCCATTGCTTTGAATGAGTAAATAAATGGTGAACCAGTATGTATCACAAAATTTACGACTTGTTGAACTTGTAATTGCATAGACTATGTATTTGCAGTATGATCGGCCGGCTGTAGGCTATAAAAGGTCCCCTAATTAAAATTAGTTTAATGAAAGTAATTGGTAGAAATACAATTAAATAGTTTCGACTGAAATAGTTACTTGAGGTTATGGGATTATCTCAGTTATTCTGAAGAACGCGGGATTGTATGAAAATTAATAAACTCATAAGTTGTAGGCTTCAAGGAAATTAATTCTAAGAAAAACTTGAATATTACAAACATTCGGGAAAATGCACTTAAAAGGCATGGAACATGTAATACGCTAACGCTCCTTTAGTAAGACCAATCCAAATTTACCATACATCTATTATAGATACGTTTGGATTTAAAAGTCTAACACAGAGAACATTTATTCCCTCAAGAAAATCTACAAACTACAAGTTACAATTTATAAAACATTTTATAAGAAAATTAGTTTATTTAACGGTTACGAAATAGTTAGTGTAAGTAAATTTGAATGTAAATGCCAACTGAAATATTTAATATTAGATATTAAGCTTAGTCAAATATAATATAAAAACACAACACCACAGCATGCCTTATTACAATTTACTCCCCTAAAAATATCTTATTTTCATCATAATGCTATTCATGACACCTCATAATATAGGAGTCATGTCGTAGCTATAGATTTTTTAAGTCGAGTAGGCCTACTAATTAAATTTATAGCTTTGGG
Source organism: Flexamia atlantica (assembly GCA_035578135.1). NCBI lineage: Eukaryota > Metazoa > Arthropoda > Insecta > Hemiptera > Cicadellidae > Flexamia > Flexamia atlantica. The sequence continues at coordinate 60,623,849 of JAQJVK010000003.1, read as the reverse complement.
AGTAACGCGAGAAATGGCCCAAACTCATAAATTTTGTTCGATGTAAGAGGTGTGTTTGGGTTTCCACATCAAACCAGTAGATATAAAAATACCACTTGATAGTGAACTATGCAATTGACCGGTCGTTTGGAAAATTTGCATAATATGAAGAGAAATTTACCGCTGGCTTCGGAAAGTTTCATCACGTTTTGTGGAGTTTTATGCAGATTTGTACAATTCATCATCAGCTAGTCGAAAAGTCCAAAATCTACTATTATCCATCCATTTCTACCCTTTGAAATATAATATGTTCCTATTTTACTTTTTCTTAATCATTAGGCCTACTCTGTATTTACTTTTTATTTTACTTGCTGTTCATATAATATTTGACGGTATGCACAAGACATGATATGTTATTACTTATGACAAAAATCATAGTGAACTCAGATAAAGATTGTCCCAGTATCAGGAACTAGAAAATAGTTCAATATACAGATTTGATTATGAAAATGCAGCTATAAAACTAAAGATAATCGCGACATGAGATGAACGAACTTGATATTCAGAAAAAAATAAAAATAGACACTATAAGCAGTCTAATTTCATTAGGGAAACAAATCTCCTTAGCAGCAATAGAACAGAAATTTCATATTCTACTTTTGCTTGCAAAGGGAATCTAGCGTTAAATCCGGTACCTGGGAAAACACTTACCTGAAAATCGCTTTACAATAATACCACACTCCAAAACAATAATACATTTAATCCTCTTGATCAAACTTAGATTAATTAATTTTGTTTTCATAGAATTCGTAAACACAAGTTCTATCTAAATAAACAGGGCCCATATCTCATAATCGAGCATGCAAAGCTTTTATTATACGATAGTCAAATTTATGTGCGTTGGATGATTCGTTGGTGAGGTTTCATACCTAACTCCGCGTCTACATCGCTTGTTACGTGTACGTTCTGTCTGCTGATTTGCGTGGGTGTAGTTGAGTACCGTTAGGCAACCTTTAACTTCTAGCACGCTTCAGAGTTGACCCTTGGACCTTTCTGTATAGTGATTTAAGGTCCACTGCAATATGCCTTTTAAACATGTACTTAATGACACATATGGTTACTTTTAATAATCAAAAATAAAAATAATTGAGAAAAAACTAGCTAAATCGGATAAATGCTTTTCTTTTACGCTTACTGACATGTACGTTTTTACTTTTCTCTTCATCCATAAGTTTATATGCTATTGTCTTGGAAATTATATTGATATTTCTACTGTTTATAAACTATTTTTTTTAGCTAAGTAAACACTATTGATTGAATTGGAGTGTATGTTCATACGTTTTTAGTATTAAGTCTATCAAAACCTTATTAAAATGTAATGAAGTCTTTTTAGCCTTGAGCCTAAAAATTATCAGCATATCGAATGATATTTAATAATAATTTTCGCACCTTCTTGACATATTTGAATACGTATGTGGTTTTAATTTTGAAATATTTGATGATAAGTAATAGGTCTATAATAATATTAAGCCTCTATTTTTCAATCATCCTTTTTCAATACATTTTCCTTCTTTCCTTTACATCTTAATTACTTAGGTGACGTTCACCCAAAACACGTTATCCTATGTAATTAGAAAATTCGATTACAAACTAAGATTTACATAAAGAAAATTGAGATTAGGGAATCCATCAGCTTTGCCTTTAATGGTCAGTAGTGTCAGAAGGAAGTACTCGCTGCCGGTCGTGGTGCATTGTTCCAAGGCTGTTTTACATTTACAGGTTATACAACGCCATCAGTGCAGGTCTGACATTTGACAGCGGTTACGGCGCCAATTTTAGCCTAATGCCATTATATTCAGCGGTAAGTGTGCTCATGGGTGACTCGGACTTCTCCGGTCACGCTGTAGGTTCACCCACGCTCCAGACCAGGGTGTTTGGGAGACTGTGGGAAAATCTGGGTGACCGAGTGGTTGCAGTGAGCACTCGAAGACCACCAAATTGATCCTTGTTATGGATCCTATTATTCTGTATATTCTATACAACATAATCCTGGAAATGTGTATTTAACATTATGAGTTATTTTTCACATTACAGGCAATAATAAGTTGTAACATAGGCCTATAAGGCTTTTATTTCGTAGATTTATTACTTTACTTAAAAATGAATTCTATCTCTGGATTTTTTTCAGAATCCCCTCAAAAAACATTCTCTACATCGTTTTCTTAAGGTATCTAAAATCCACAAAACTTCACGCCAACACTAATCATTGACAACTACGATTTTAACCATTTAAATAGTTGAATAATTTAGGTTTTTTTGGGTACGGTGGTTCTTGATGGGGGTTGAACTTAATTGTAATGACTAGTGTTTCTTAAAGAAACGAACAATTAATTCTGGAGATTGAAACTTCTTCTTAAGATGAAAACTATCACCTTATGACTTAAAAGTGGAGGTTAATAAGTACTTTATCATATTGCTTATGATACACAATTACAATTTCGTTCCATAACAAATGTGTCCATATTATACAGATTGAAGTCCCATTTTACCCTGCTGTACTATACTTGTCGCAATACATAGACGCAAAAAAAGAAAAGCTCAAAATAATTCAAAGATTTCTTTTTATCATAGATTCACAAATGCAACCTGTCGCAGAATCAGAGCACACAGGAATAGCTGCCAAGTGCAAGGTGAGTGGCCTTGCTCTGGACTACATTCCTGGCAAGGCAGTCCACTCTCTCCCAGAGCAAAGTCCCGGTGAACTTGCCCCGAGATGATTGTCGACCGAGGTCTGGCTGAGGCTCAACTTGAACTTGGTCGCTTTACGGGTCAGTCTATTAGCAGTTACTCTTTGAGTGAGGTTCTGGATTTCTAACTTTTTGAAAATGATAGAAAATGATAGAGTGCACTTACTGGCATTTAGTGATTGCGGAAACTAGGAAAAACTGAATAGCTCACTAACATTTTTCCCCTGGTTCATTGATTTCCAGGATGAAATTGAGCTTATAGTTAATATAAAACCTAATCATGGACTCATTTTGTAGTATACCTTTAGAAAAACCTCATTGCTCGGTCATAAACGTTAAGTATTTTGTTATTTTAATCAACTATCTAACTATATCAATTAATAACTATATGTTTATATTAAATTAATATTGCAAATTCATATGGCCTCATATTTTATGCTGGCTACTACATGTTACTGTAACCTTCATTTTTGAAGGTTGAAGGTTTTTTTATCATGTCTTAACTCAGTCTAATCAAATGACTGTGATTAACTTTAAAAGGTATTTTCAAATTTCCAGAAAGAATACTTGCGAATTAATTAAAAACACAAATAATTCGGCAAAAAAAAAAAAAATATATAGAAATCACGAAATGCTACTGAAATTAAGCCCATGCATTTTAATACTATAGTTTTTTAATCAGTTAACAACTAGCCCTATTTAATTTAATGACTCTTATAGCATTCGTTATCGATTCACTGCTCAAATGATTTGCGCAAACCTTACAAACCTGATGGGAAAGGGTAATATATCTGCATAAGTGAAGAACTTGACTTGGCTCATTAAGGTCTACAAAACCCCTTATCAAACACCAAACGCATTTTTACAATTCCGAACGATTGGGGTAAATTGGTTTTGATGTCCGAGTAAATGATTTCCCACACGACAAAAACCTTGATATTCCCAACCAATCACAGCAAACAAGGCGAAGAGAGGGTAAATCTTGTAACATTACCCGCGTACCGACGGTAAATAATGACTCTTCGGTTAATCTTCAGTTATATAAGAGAACTGACCTTCCCCGACTGGGATCTTCACGACCCTTTCTCCCATCTTCGGCTACGGCTCGGCATTACCATTCATTTCAATAACATTGTTCCTCTGTTCCACTCGGTTTACTACAATCGACTCCTCTGTATGTAATAGGTCGTCCGTGATTTGTGTTTTAATTAAATCCCTCCAGATAAGAACAATACGACTTTTCCGCCGATGTCCCCATGAATTTTGTGCACTGCCTTCATTGTTATGCTTTGTCATATGTCTTGGAGTTTCAATATGTTGAGTTCATTAAATATGAGTCAATGTTTGGATTACATAAAGCTGGAAAATAAAAAGCTTTTTAAAACTCATAAAAATTTTTAAAATAACAAATCTTGAAATTTAAAGAAAGGAAAATTTCTTCGTTCGAGTTTGACTAGAGCTATTGTGAATAAAGAAATCTACTCATTTCATGTATATTTATTGTTAGGTCTTTAATAATCAGATACAGGGTTCGACAAAAGTCTGAATTATATTAAATTACTTGTGTATTACTTGGCATGATGTAATAAAACTTTTCAGTTATGTATTTGTCCATTAATTGAAATATTTAATGGTATTTTACTATTGTTTGGCGTGACAAGGGCACGGCCCACAATGGAAGTCTTGAAATTCTTAAATAAGCATACCTCAAGTTATAACTTACATAATTTTAAATGTCTTACAGTAGATTATAACATTGCAAACCGGGTCTCAAATGAATATTCCAGTCAGAATTTACAGCTCCTCAAAGATTTTAATATTTTACAACTAAAATGTGGGGAAACGTCTGGAACAGTGGTTATAACTCCTAAATTAATTAACTTTAATGTATTTTTAAAGGTATTTGGAAGTTGAACACAACAGTGCGAACCCAGTCGCAAAAGGCTTACCGAACTCAAAGCTATTATGTGATCAAAGAAATTATCACATAGAATTATGTCCTATTAAACCCTTTGATGAGCCATAACTTTTAATTGAACTCACCTTTTGCAGTCGGGTTTGCACTGTTGTGTTCTACTTTCAAATACCTTTAAAGTGAGATATAACTTGAGGTATACTTACCTTAAAGAATTTTACGACTTCCACCAAGGCCCCTTCCCTAGGAACGCCAAAATATAATAAATAAGGAAATATTGTTGATTTTCATGAAACATACGTAAATTCAAAGTTTGATTACACTTTGTATGATAGTTCCGGAGTTATTACCACTAATCCAGACTTTTTTTACACATTTTAGTAGTAAAATATCAAAATCTTTGAGAAGCTGTAACTTCTGACTGGATTAACCTTTTGGCTCGGTTTGCATTGTTATGATCTACTAAAGGCCTTTGAAATGAGGTAGAACTCGAGGTATGATTTCATTTAAGAATTTCAAGACTTCCACTGTGGGTCATCCCCCGGTCATGCGAAAAATAGCTAAATACATCAAAATATTCAAAATTATGACAAATGCACACAACTGCAAAGTTTCATTGCATGCTGATAATATATGCTGATAATATAGAGGTTATTTACAACCTCTATAGAGACTTACCGAAGGTTTATTACAGACTTTAACCGAACCCTGTATATACACCTTAACAAAATGAAAGGCTCCAGGAGTCCTTCACTGGTATTACAATCAGTTTAATACGCATGAAAAACACTAGATTACAGATTGTAATTGTAACAAACCGCTCGTAAATATATGCATATGCCGATTCTTCAGTGCATGACATAAATCCGTATCTTTTGTTATTAATAAAATTTGTTGGTTTTTGTTTTTCATAATCAGTATTTTTTGGCGTTCTTAAAGTAGTTTACGCGTTTTGTTTTTATATAGATAGTTAGATTCAATATTCTATGAACTTTGTCACTATTCAATTAGGTCTTCATTGTATTCATTTTGCCGCAGGTATGTTTTCTTGATAAGCTGTAATGTTAGATGCATGATTATAAAATGGCGTAATCGTTTTTAAAATATTATGTTTGGGACATTTTCTAAGTTTTAGGTCTGTAATGCGTAATCTATTCTTCTGGATTTTATTGTTCTTAATACATTGGCAACATAGGGGCTAGTAATAAGTTTACTGTAATACAGCTAGATTACATTCTAAATCAACGTTTTCCGGTAACAATTATATTTAATTTGTTCCAGTGTCACTTATATTTTTACAAAAAAATTCAGTTTAACCTGGGTTTACTAAGTAGAAAGTCCACAATCTCATAAACTACTGTAAACTAAAGGAAATTAATAAACCAGGAAACAAGAGCGAGTTGAAAGACGACCAGAGCAAATCAAACTTCCTGAACAGTTCACAACCAAAGATCGAAGTCAAGTATTTATTCGTACTAACGACATAATTGCAAAGAAAGGTCTCCCCGGTCCCATCAGCGGTTAAAGGTCGCAACCTGTGGAATGGCAGTTCCATGACTGATAGCGAGTCCTGTGAGAGGCTCAAGGACAACTGGACAACGGTGGGTGCTGCGGCTGCGTCCCCGGCAAATACAATAAGAAAGGTCACAGAGAATCCTGGCATTTCAAGGTCTTGATTACGGGTATGGTGAGTGGCACGTTTATGGGTACAACGGTAATAAAAGTGTATGGTAGTGTGTGTGTTTTCTTGATGATATTACGGTTGTGAAGTTAATCAAAGACACAAATACTAGTTCTAATGCCTCGTAACTTTCAAACTTTTAGTTAGGATATGTAGATTTATTGTAATTATGTCTAATTGTTATGTCTTATAATATTTTGGCAGAGAATTTGTTAGACAAGAAAACAGCTATCACGTAACTTGAAATTGTGTTACCTTGAATGAGCAGAATTTTAAATCGCTTAAGCTTCCGTTATTTTATGGTTTCACTCGAATTGCTTTTGACCAGCTGCTACTAACCTTATCGCTACGAATGAATTAAATATATTTACTATGCACAAGATATTTCCTACTGTGCATAAAAATAAAAATTAAAAAATTCGAAATTCAACCAGAAAATATTTTGGTTTACTTTAAACATATGATTGCATTTGTTTACATGATATTTGTTTACATTTTGTTATTATTCCTTAATCAATATGGTAACTCATACAGCCCACTTAATTTTTTTATAGTTTAGAATTAATTTCCTTCTATTGAAAAAATAATTGTAATGGGGTTGCACAAATTGTAGAAGAAAGAACTTTTCTATCGGTGTACTTTAATTTTTCCATGTCGCACACAAACTTAGAAAAAATATTACAAATTATACTTGCCTATTAATATATAGTTTAAATTACTTAAATTTGTATTAAAGTAAGTGTCCACTAAAATATAATAATAAGGATTTAGTGTGTTAAAAATCGTAGTTTTAAAATTCGATTGGCCAGGATACGTCCTATTAGAAGTATAGTTTTATGGCTCTCCTGAAAAATTTAATTTTCAAATTAGACCATCGAGTTTTTTCTTAGCTAAAAACAAAGAAACTACTCAGATAAAAATTACCTTTTGTTACCGATAAAAATATATTAAAATGTTATTCTTGGTTCTGTTTATAAGTAGGAATCGTGACTTTTATTGCATTATGAAATAATTCTATGCCGTTCATTAATTGTGTATGTTAATGATGAAAATTCAAACTTTATTTATGGATGCATACATTCAATATCTGTTAGATTTTCGATTTAGTTGAGTTTGCCTCATAATCATATTTTATGTTTGGTTATAGTGGATCGTTTTGCATTTTCTATTACCGTGCAGTATAACGTGTCTTCAACATTAACAAAATTGGAAGTTTTATTAAATTTCTATATTTTAGTTCCTGATAACAAGATATTATAATCTGACTTTTGCTAGATTTTAACAAATGTTGGTTACAATATCAGTTTCTTCAACGATTCCCTTCCTCATTATGTACATTGTATTTTACAATCAATGGTAACGTATTGTGTTCAATAATGCAGACGAAATACTAAGGTGGTTAAGAATACTCTTTCAATTTCAGTTTTTCGCCTTGACAATTTTATTGCAATGGATTTGACTGAAAAAAATACTAATGCTCTAAGTAAATTGTTATTTTACTCAGGTAATTTTATATGTGTATTTTTAAGAAACGAAATATTTCAAATTGTTTCACGTGTCATGGCTGCACGGACAAATCTTACATAGCACGCCTGCAAACGGTGAAAGGTAAGTCTGCAGTACTGTTATGACAAGATATAACATTCAAACAAATGAAGGCACTATTCTATTCGGCTGCATTCCTATTAATCTTCTTTATCGACGTATGTTTATAAGATTAAAGAGTAATAAATATAGCGAACTGAACAATATCTAAAATTTGTTAACCAAGAAGTTTGATGCCCAAAAAGAGCACTATAAGATGGCAATATCTTTTGTATTTTTTATATATTAATATAGAAACGATCAATCAAATGAATGAAGTTACATTATTGCAATTTACATTCTGATTGGATGATAATTTTTATCCTCTTGCTCTCTTTTCTGACGAGGAACTAGGTTTGATTGTTCGTGGAATTACCTAATCCTAAGACATAGTTTTTAAACTGTTTAAAACATAGTTAGACACACCTAAAAACTGTTTAAACCTGTCTGTTTAAACTGTTTTAGACATAGTTTTTAAACTGTTTAACCTTCTTTCATAATCAAATTTGACTCTGGAGGATTTGACATTTTTCTTCTGATAACATTATTCATTGTTTGCAAAATTCGGTTTTGTGTTAGATTTACGCACTTATTTCAGATTAAAATGTTTTTATTTCACAACAAAATTTATCAAGCGAAGTAAAATTATAGTAAGTTCTGCCGTGAAATTTTAAATTGTTAAGTGCAGGGTTCATTGCAGTTAAGTTCCATATTGCATTGTAGAACCAATTGATCAATTATAATATTGGCAGCTAAGCCAGTTTCTCCTTTACTATTTCAGACAGTTATTATAATTTCTCTCAATAATGGTTATTTTGGTTCAGTAGCTGATTGTTAGACCAGTTTTCTAGTCAGTCATATAATTACAAAGCTTCGTCCACTATAGGAAAATTATATCACCTGCTTGCAGTCGATATTAAAATAAAGAGAAAATAGAAAAATCAAGATGATGAAAATTTAACTATATTTTTTTTTTAATAAATATTTTTTAAATAAACGCAATTTGTTTGCACAAAAAATTCTCTAAATATATATTAAATGTAATATTATATCTATAATTAAATTGGTACATCAAAAATGTTAGGGTCGTCAGGTTTTTATATTTTTAAAGAAACTTTACCTATTGGTTGGTAAATTTAAATTTCTACATATCTTTTCTTTTATTATATTATATTTTGGATTCAAAGCCAATTAGTTTAAACTTGAAACAGTTTAAACTGAGTTGATATCTGTTTATTAGACATCAACTTGCAACACCAAACTTCTATACTGGGTGAGTTTTCAATGAGTCTCCTCTTACTTATTTTTTCGTTATTTTTCAAAATAAATCCAAGACCACTCCAAAAAATACCTGAACAGTAAGCACTTCATTTAAAAGGGCAGATTATTTATGGCCAACATTTTAAATCAACCATAATGGATACTAACAAATTCCTTACGCTGATTCCAATCCCACAGTTCATAGTACAGTAGTATATTTCGAAGCTGGGTCCTAAAATGAGGTTTTGCAAGCTCAAGATCGTGTTTCAAATTTGAGTCGAAGTATGAACGCCATTTTTCACTACACTACACAACGAAATTCACCCCATATAGCTTTAGGAGTCTGATTATTTATTTGAACACTTGAAGACAAACCTTTGAGTTTATGAGCGATGATACAACTTTTTCGCCATAGTTTAAGCAGACACAACTATCAAAATCATATGATCGAAACTATCCTGTCTTTGGAACCTATTAAATGCCATATAATTATGTGATGTTCTCGCGTTGTTAGCAAATAAATGTGATCAGCTGACTATCTGCATGAGGACCACTGGCGGAAAAGAGCTGATTTTCGGCCACCAAATGACGTTTTTCAAACAGGTAATCACGTCCTAGTGTGGCGAAAAAATATTTATTCGTTCTATACAAAAATAATCGCTATTAGAGTTTTACCTTATGTATTTTACGACTAAGCTCATAAAGTCAACCTTAAATAAGATTATATTATAATATTAAATAATCACCACTAGTTTGACGGGTTTCAATCTTCAGGTTGATGTTTCTAGCTACATTCCTCTTAATGCTGCAATTCATCGCTATTAACGATTTTTAATGTCTTAAGTATTGATATATTTCAACCCCAAAATATAGAACTTTTAATTTTAGAAGACAAAACTAATGATTATAACAAAAAAACTGACTGATTTCAAGCGACATTAAATTTATCTGCGTATACAATTATGGTACAATGTAATCTTTGGACTTAAAATAAATTACCTTGAGATTACAGGCTTATTTTTCTATGTATGACATTTAAATGTGATAAAAATTTTACTATTCTGTATACAGTTGTAATACTACAAGAACGAATAAATATTATGTAACTGATTGAAGCATTGTAGGCTAATCGAAGAACGAATCAATGCAAACATAAATGCTCACAGCTTTCCAAAAAACATTCATATAAGGTGGTAGCCGAAAATACCACCTGTGCACTTAAAATGAAGTTCATACTACTAATATTCAGAGGTGTCGCGGGATTGAAATATAAATTGTTCAGGGAAAAACAGGCGGGAATTGGTGTTTTATTTAAAACTTACCCTGATTAAAGAATATTAAAATGTAACTCTTCTAAATCAAATCATTATGACGAGAATTTTTCATTGCCAATTGATCAGTGTTGAGGAACTAATGCCTATAGTCAATCATGCAGTATTCAAACAGGGTGGAGAATTAAAATTCAAACAAGTAGGTGATTTTTATAATATTTTTGTAAAAGATAAACAACAATCTATTCCAAGACACGTCTCTACTCAGGGTACAGTTCATCCCTGGGGAACATCGTGTACACTCGGTTAGCCAGGTCCTTGATCAGCGTGCCGAACGCCTCCTCCGGCAGACTCCTGTATATCCTGAATGCCTCCTTCCAGTTTTCATTCAGGAACCTGTTTGTAGCCTCTCCTAAAACAATATAATTGTTGTTTTATTGCAACTTAGTTGTGTCAAAAATAAGAAGTAACGAGTATAAGGATTAAAGTTGTGTTTACTGTTTTTTTTATTTATTTTTTTAACTGTTGTAATGGAATGAGGATTCTTCTAATAATTAGTTGATATGGCCACACTGTTGGTTTAACATTGACGATAAAGCCCTTAATGTCTAGTTTTACCTTGTGAGGGTCTTAATTCAGGGGGTGGACGCAAAATACATGGAAAGCTTACGCAGTACAGTTTCCGCGCATTGAAATAATATTTGACAGCAAATCAAAACGAAAGAATCGTAATAACTGTGAATCAACTAAATAGAAACTATCAAAAGTGAAACAAAATACAGTTAAAAAAAGATACAACCATTTTGTTTGCTTGTTTTTTCTTAAATAGTTAGATAGTAGCTTTTAACTGTAGCCAAAAGCTGTGACACAGAAGAATCTGATCAGTATGTATACTTCATCTGTGGCTGTGGTTTAACACTTTTAAAGAGGTGGTTAAAAACTAGCGCTTTTAGTAATGAATTGGCCGCTGCATCTACTTTAGCACTCATTTGAAGAATGTCAGACAAAAGATCAATTACAGATATAGTTTCGACTCAGCAAAAGGTAAGCTAAAATCGCTAGTTATAGTCCACTCTTTATTTACATTTATTAAAGGACTATGCTCTTTTGAAATTTCATTTCATTTAATTTATTTCCAAACGAAAACCATTTCAATTACTATTTCAGTACAATTTTCGCAGTTCCAAAAAAGGTACTACAATTAATGTTAGAATAGAACACGTAGTGTAACTATTAAAAAAGTACTTATTCGAAGTATAGAATTCTTTTTTCAATCCTTAATAAGAAAATGGGCATAAAGAAAACAAGTTTATTACACATTTCAGCAATATTTCTTTCAAGAAGTTACTATATTAAACAGTTAATTACAATCACTCATTTTTACTTTGCATGCCCTCTGATACACATGACATATTTTAAGTAATATTTGAAATTAGGGTTCCCTAAATCTAAAGTATAATTATCAGTTGCTTAAGAAAAATTTAAAATCATGTTTTAAGTGTATTTGTACTTTCCACTGTTTGAATATACAGGATTTAACTAATTTTTTTATTGCTTAAACATTTGTAAAGACGGTTTGTATTTTACCATACCTTAGTGATCCTTGTAACTCTACCCATCATATAGTTAGGATTTGTAATTCTACAGAAGCCAAGTCGGTAAAGTTTGGAACAGAGACCCGAGGTATCAAACACTGTTTCGCCGAGTCGCTGGGAAGGTAAATCTAAGAGGATTAAAGAAGTTCAGACCGTTATAAACCCTGACGTTTGCAAAGTATTACCTATACGTTTAATGTATTAGCATTTGTTAATGTAAAAAGAGAAAACGAAAACTACTCTCTCTAGTATTGTGTAGTTAAGGGTGAAACACTTTAATGAAATCGCAGTTGTTTCACTAATTGTAGGAGAGTATTCCAGAAAAAAATATTTTCGAATTAATTTAATAAAGTAACAGTTAACCGCTTTATCTACAGCTAAAATAGACTTCAAGGCCTAAGTTTAAAAGAAAATTGAAAAATTCTACTTGTATAACAACACAATTTGAAAGGTTTCTTACAGCAATAGAGCATATCATAATATGGAAAAATTAAAATATTTTTATCGGTGTCACTTCAAAGTGTTGGGTATTTTGGAAAGGTTAATAAAAGCGTTACTTCCATGCAAAACTGAGCAACAAAACAAATTACAATCATTAATGTTTATTTTAAAATTGCAAACGTTACTTTTAAATAATAAAAACAAATCAGAAATGTATTTTTCATAGGTAAAAACTCTCGACCATGTTTGTATTTTACCTAATGTTTTGTCGCCATTGAAGAGGTTGGTGAAGTGGAACTTTGCGTTCTCGGGTTCGATTTTCCACCGAAGACTCTTCACTCTGTTGTACTCCACGCCGTCTTTGGTGACCACCTCCCCCTCCATGCGCGCCGTCGTCGTCACATCGGCTGGAATTACGAATAAATTCATTTAAACTTGTGATTGCCTCATTATTTCACAGTTGAGGTAATATGAAATAATGGTTTTATGAGACATTTATTAGAGGTGGAAGGTGACTTCCATTTAATAGCCTTCCTTCGCTGTAGTTGGCTCCTTAATTTTTCTTGGGTTATATTTTTAACCTGTTTCCCATTACTCTTGCTCATTGGATCTGACTATGAATTTTGATTTGGTGTCAATCTCGGAAATGGAGGTTTTCTGAATAAGTTGATAATATTTAATTTTATTAGAAAATATTTTCAAACAGTTTAAAAATCATGGACTTTATGATTATTTATTGCGATTTTAATTTTCAAAATTGATAACCTTATAAATAAATCACTAGAGAACTATTAAATATATTTATTTTTAAGGCAATCAAGTACGCAGTTACTACAGCTTTGAGGAAGGAAGAATCAAACATAGTTTTTTTCTCTGAAACCCTAGGCTATGAAACTCATTTTCAGTTTCAGTTTCAATGTATCAGTCAATTAATTCAGATTCACGTTTGGTAGTTTTGAGGTGTAGTTTGATCTTTATAAGTATGTAATTATGTTACAATTTCATTTTTTTTTGTATTTGGCCTTTGTGAATTTTTCTTCTGCCGATGTTTTGTCCTATTATTATCCTATATGTTGTAGTAAATCAACCCTTAGTTATGAGCTACTGAGAAAGATACAAATTAAATGAACTCACTGAAGTTGAATATGGCGCGCCCCTTGCCCCTGAGGTCTATCACCATCATTCTGCCCGCCATGTCGTAGTCGCCGTCGAAGTCAATGGTCTTCGTGAAGCACTTGATGGTGATCACGTTGTTGGCCATGTCCACCCTGAAGCAGGGAAATCATCAGACTGAACACGTTTATGGATAGAGACGACAATGAAAATATAAAATATATTATGACTTATTATTGCTTTATATCAAGCGATAAATTCTGCTCACGTTACCTGAGGGGTAAGATGCAGTTGTGTCATGTATCAGGTTCTTTCAATTGCCCTCTGACTGTCTTATTTATGGCAAGGGTCTTTTAGGTAAAGTATAACGAAAAGACGTTTTCACAATATTAAGGAATTCTCAGTATATTTCCCAATGTAAATTATTTAATAAAGGAAATTGCTGTGGTAATATTTGTAATGCCTGAAAAGACTTCAAGGCAATTTCAACTTACCCATCCTAACCCTTCACTAAATGGCTGAAATAGGAAACATTTTGACTCCTTTAGTCTCTCCAACAAAAGTTGATCAAAAGAGGAAAAAGGGAATAAAAGCGGGTTCCCTCTGATCTGATACCCCCTGTATTCTCCAGCTAATGGAGAGATTTTCCGCTTTATATTGTATTTAAAATATTATTAAATATATAAACTTACGTTAAATTTTTAATTTCGAAGTTCCTCAGTCCGTAAATATATAGGTTAGTCAGGGTTTGGCGAAATTTAAAGTTGCCGTGTCCATCCTTCATCTCCAGTTTGGGAACGAACAGTGGATCCAAGGGCACAAGCTTCAGTTCCGGAATGCCTGAAAGAATACAACCAGAGTGATAAAATGATTATTTTTCGGTTGTTGAGAGAGTGATAACAATATATAAACAGCCATTAATGGCAATTCGAATTTATTTAACAAACATTCAGTCATCTGCAATCGATTCCCTATTGCATTGACAAGCTAAAAGCCGTCTAAAAAGCCTATCATAAAACTGTAAACCCTAACTTTGTTGAATCCTTTTATGAAGTCCTAGCGAAAATATATCCATCAACATAAATCAATCATGAAAATTATATGATTAAACATAAATGTAGATTCTATATGACTTGGACGACCGATTAAAAGAATTTTTTTCCAACTTCAAACTTGTAACTTGTTTAACAACAGTGGGGCCTCAAAATGAATATTATATTCACATATTTTAAACCGCCTCTTGTTATTAGTCGATGAGTTCCTCTCAGAAATGATTAGATAAATATTAATTTAGATTTAACTTAGATGATTAATTTTCCTCATACATAGTAACGTTTATTCTAAGTTATAATAAATATGGTTCCATTCAGAAATATTCTAAGCAAAATGTGAGGAAGGATTATGATCATTTTGCAAACCAGATTGCATCCACTTGTTGAATTCCAACAAAAAACTTACAAAAAATATAGTCAAAATAAAAAATTGATGGAATAATAGCTTTTAGACCACAACAATATTCAATAAACACGAAAACACATTAAGGACCAGTACTACGCCTTCCCTCTCCTTACCTCGAACGAGGCAAGCATAAACAGAGCACCAACACAAAGGACTGAAGAAGTTATTTAATCAAAGCTAATGTAATCTTCGCTGAGCGTCTTGCCTCAGTCTTGGTCCATGAGGCACGTTTGAACCATCCTTGTCGTGCGTAACTATTGTTGTAATTAGACCTGCTGTTACAGAGTACCTGTCTATCCAGAGTGCGTAACTAACCCGTCTCTAGCTCTGCCGCAACCAACCACTAGTTACAGCTAAAAACTATAGTAAAGCCAGAAGAAACAAACAATGGAAGGTATTTAATAATAAACTTTTTTACTTGATATTTATTTTCTTGCTTGGAAACTATCCGTGATCTAAATAACTTTTGAAAACAATTTGCCGGTAATTGGAATGAAGGAACGTTTATCAAATATGTTGATTTTAAAAAATATTCTTCTACATCAGAATAGAACAGAATACTATGCTATTCTGGTTCTCACTAATAGAATAGCGAGAGTACAAATTTAATTCACGAATCCGAAATAATAGATAAATTGAAAATAACTTACTAGATATAAAATTCTGAAAATGAACAAACCATTCTTATAGGCGTTTTGCCGTCCATAGTGTACGTTTTATTTTGTTGAGGACGGAAGTACTTGCACTGAACTTATAGATATTAGTGGAATCAAATGGCTGTGCAATTTAATCAGAGTAATTTTTTTTCAAAAGACATTTATCCATTACAGACAAGGGGATTCCGTGTTGAAGTTAATGAACAACCGCCCAATGTTACTCTCTAATGTAAACTGAGATTATTCTTGGAACTCATAGGAACGTTAATTTGTATATAAGAACACAAAGTAATTAGGTTTAATAAAAATAAGCTTTAAAAAAAGAAACCTATATAAAATCTAGCATTTGTGCAACAGCACAAATAACAGTGTAAAAACTTTGAAACATCTTTGAGGTGTGATAAAATACTGTATAATGTTCAGTTTAAGAGGTTTTATTGTTTGAAATCATGATTCATCAAAAACCCGTAGCTTACAGGCAGTTCGTGCTTAACGTTTCCTTACAGAATCATACGAGGAAACAGCGAATTATTCATTGCATGCCATATCACCTCAATCACCTCACTGCTTAGGGGAGATAGTTATAAAACTACTGCTGATGACTCATATTAAAAATATTATAGTCTGGTAATAAAAAATACGAACCTTTTACGAGTTTGGGTCGTAGCGATTCAATGCTATTTTGTACGCATCGTGCCAGGTTTGGATCGCTCTTGTGGCAAATAGGGAAGTACTCTGAAGCTGGAACATGCATTAGAGTAATGTTGATTCATGATCATCACAGGATTAGCAGGTAGTATGGATACTTGGCAAATCAAGTCTCCGGTCTAATACATTGAAACACATTAAGTTGACGAAACAGATTCTTTACTTGAGAGAAATCTCTTGACAGTGCCACCTGCTTGGATCTGTATAGAATAATTTCTACACCAAGTTTCAACCTTGCAGCAACCAACCACACGGCCTTCAGTATCTTTACTCCTTGAATCAGCCACAATAAATATTACCAATCCTTTAATCGTCTAATGTTCACATTAGTATCTTTGAGCTCCATCCAAACTAAATAGTTCATTCTGTTCAATACACATTAGTTCATTCAAAAATTATTTTAAATATGAAAGTATTTTGTTACGCTAGTTTGTAATTTTTAATGATCCAACTAGTAAATAACAACACAAATTAATCCTAGTTGACCTAATTAATCCTACAAAAAGCTTTAAAAAATGTGAAATGAAAAAATATCTACCGCAATAAAGAAAACTCATAATTTTAAACTACACACTTTGCAAAAAATAGGTGTACAATTTTAAACCGTTTAATAGCCACTGAGAGATTAAAATTAAAAACACATGGATTATTCAAATTAACTCTTAATTAGTTTAACTAAAAATACTCATTATCGATTGTGTGAAATTACTTTATTTAAGAGTAAAGTTAAAACAATCTTATAATCGAAATTAAGGTTATTTTTTTTCACCAACAACTAATCGTCTAATGTCAAACTTTTCCTTTAATAAAAAGTGATTGTTACTGCTACATTTGAAATAAGGTTAAATGACACATTACCTGGTTTGAGAGATGTGGTGAAGGAGAGAACACAAACAGTGACAGCCAATAGCAGGGACCAGGTCATGTTGGCACGACTGGCGGAACAGTACTGGTGCGAGGACGCCGCCCTGAGGCAGGCCTGCCACGGTCAACGCGAACGGCTGATTAATTATTTCATTTGCAGAAAAAAACTGCCATGTAACAGATTAGAAGTATAATGTTACTCTTGGTGGCTGCAGCCCTCAAGGAGAGTACTTGGGCTGTTTGTACTAAGAGTACTTGTTATAGGTACTGTTTGTGTAAGGATTGGCGGATTACGGAAGGCACACAAACGCACATTGGAAAATAAGAACTCTGAAGTTCTTTTCTGAAGACGCACATTTAACTGGATGTGTTTTGAAAGTAATGTCGGTACTTACCTGCCATCAGTAAAATATTTTTTGAAATATAGAAATGCTCGTACTTGAATAGGTGAATTTAATAATCTTATTCCTTTTTGTAATATTAAGGGTTTTCTCTATTCCCTCAATTTATTAATAATTTTTCGTGTTGTTCAACACTGGTAAACCTATTCAGTTTAGGCCGTATTCCGAAGATGAATCATAAGAAATAATACAGGTGATTTGAAGTTAGGACTTCTCTAATACCATGGTTATTATTTTTGATATACTCGATTTCGAACACCTGTAATTTGAATACTTTGAACTTTAATATTATTATTTGCCTGCTGGTGCTCCCATTTTGATTTATCAAATTGTATTTCAAGTCCTTCCTAGGTTAACATTTTGTTGATACAAAGCATATTTTACGATAGTGTTTGTAAAATCTCACTTTTCATTGATCCTTGAGTATATATTCCAGGTGTTCAAGAACAGATAAATGAATGTATCTGCATGTTATGGCCCTAGTCAGTAGAAAAGTCCACTTACTTAGGAAGTAGGTTATCTTTTATGACCCATAACAGTTTCATAATATGCCGCACATAATATCCTGCGTATTTAAGAGTACAGTAAGGTCAAAATCAATAGACCTGTATTCTCATTCGACATTACTGTAGACCTTGCCCCCTATTCGACGCTTTTGTTCCTTCATCAGGACAATTAATGGTTCAAACCATATCGATGCAGACCATACTGTGTAAAGATTCAAATTCACAGTTATATTTTGTCATATATTAAAATACATTTTACATGAATTTCTATAATTTTTTTCTTTCAGCCTTAGCAATCCAATTTAGTCAATTATGTGACTCGTTTTACCAATTATGACATCGTCAGACATCCTCATTATACACTAACTACTTGTAAATCACATGGAAATCACCTTGCGGATCGTTAAAGTTGTAAAAATCACAATGAACACATTGATTTAAAACGAACAATGTTATGACTAGGTATATATTGGGAGCTTCCGAATGAGGGAGCTCCCGTTGAGTCTCATTCAGGAACCATTTGTTATCTATAGTTCATGTTTCAAAATTATAAAAATATTTAACTAAAACTAGTCCATCAAGTTGGTAGAATTTACCAGCACTGTACGTATTGTACTTTGAAAATACCATAAAATTAACTATTTTTTACCCTTTGGGGTTACGGATAAACAATAAGCTAAGAAAACACCTATCATTTTAAAATAGTTAATCTTCACCTGACAAAACTGAATTATTAAATTATTGAGGTGGTAATTATATGAAATTTAGTCAAATTGCAGGTGTAAAATGCTTTGTGACATGTTTGTTAATTAATTATACTATAAAGAGAACCAATGAAAGACAAATACGGTTGACCGACATATTGACTCATCACAGTTTACAGCTCTACATGTGAGCCAAGGAAGTATTTTGAAACATTTTCCACCCAAAAGCTAAAATGAGGAAGATAAAAATTCAAATAAGTGACACACAAAGACCTCGGCTCTAAAAATCTCGATGCTTGAGTACTCACACATTCCTCCTCAGAAGTGAAACTTACTGGGTAAATTCATCTTCTGACGTTTGCCCAAAGTATGATGATTATTCCTAGAATCTTTAGAAGAGGTTTCTTTCCCTTTCAGCTGTTTTTAACATTACACATTTTATTTGATGAATGCAACGTTAGGAATCTTCATTTCAGGCTCCACACCAGTGAATACGCAAAACAATATAAAAATAACCCCGTTACAGCAGACCTGCATACTCAGCGAATTTAAAATGCAAAACCATATACTTTAATCCAACATAGCTAGATTTGACATTTTTTTTGTAAGCTCCATAACAATAACATGGGGAATAAGAATGCAGGTTTGCTGCTACAAGTATGTTTGAACTGGTTGGTTTTAATTTAATATTTAGTAGGTCTGAACTAGAAGAAGCCATTTACCAAATGTTATCAAGATATATTGAGAAATAAGCGAGATATAGAATTTTACTTATTTCCCATAATTCTTTCTTTAAAAGACATTTTTAGGTGGGGTATCTGAATTATGCTGGACATTTATTGGGCAACTCACCACCTTCAGGTTATTTATGGCGTTTGGTCCTATGGTGAAGATTTTGTTGGTAAAATCCTCTTGTCAATATTAAAAATAACAGTCAAAAAACACGTACACACACACGAAAACACATAGTTTCGTGGCGGCTAAGTGTTTTCGTGTGTGTGTACGTGTTTTTTGACTGTTATTTTTAATATTGACAAGAGGATTTTACCAACAAAATCTTCACCATAGGACCAAACGCCATAAATAACCTGAAGGTGGTGAGTTGCCCAATAAATGTCCAGCATTATTTCCCATATGGTTAGCTTTGAGTCAACGTACAGTTTTTACCACTTTCAATATCTTGGTAACCATTAAACATAGAGCAGTGATTCAAAAAACTAAATTGTTTTTTTTTAGCTGAATTTAATGGTGCCAACAAAAATTCGATATATTTTAATTTTTCTATGTGAAAAACTCAAAAAAACCATTTTTGGGAGGGTTTGTCCCCCTTTACCCTTCCTTCCGGTGGTCCTATCTGGCTGGTTCACGAAATCGTCCGAGTGATTACTACCTTACACGTCTCTAAATATATAAATAAATAAATAAATAAGTAAATCAGTGCTTTATTTTCCAAAAATGAACATTACAATACATAAGACCCTTACACTTTACAGTAATGGTTCTAATGAACCGTCTACTGGTTCGGCAAACATAATATTCCATTCATTATACGATAACACAATAAAATCACTTGTACAAGTTGAAAAGTTATAATGTAAACTATTTTGTTTCAGAAACCTCCGTTAATTATAAGATATTGTATCAAAATTTAGACAAAAAATTAAAAGCTAAGAACCAGCTCGCCCTGACTAAGTGTTCAAAACTAAATATAAAAAGGTAATTTTGCATATATTAAATACAGAAAAAGATGTAGTTTCTCCCCTCTAAAACTACCTATTTCTTCAATCAATAAGAAAAAAAGGCTTAGCAGCTTCAAAAATTAAATTCAACAACCATGCTCCAACTCACGTTCCATGCATCCTTTAAATACCCGCCCAACGCACGCCAATCCCTTCCATTCATAAATAACAGAAAATTTTCCAGCTTAATTCATTACTTGACAACCAACGTATTCTAATTTGTGACAACACCGGACACCTACCAATAAAGTGGAAAACCGTTTCGTCTTCTTTATGATTACATAATGAGCAATGTAAATTTTTTCAGAAAGCCAAGGTCATAGTTAAGATTAATTACTTCGGCCCTAGCCTTAAAAATTTACCGTTTTAAATCATTTCCTATATTATCAGCAAGATAGGACCATAGAGCTATGGATACGACCGCTGCCCCAGTTCAAGGTCAAGTGGTCTGTACAGTTGGTGATAGCGAGATTCCCGTGTGGATTGTAACCAGGCCTGTTTGTTTCCTGCCTTCACTGCCTCTCCGACTCTAACCAATTGCTGACGAGTCATTTCTAAATTTTCTGTATCAAAAATTACGTTGATTTTACACGTCTGTGCGAAATTTCATTAAGATCGGACCATATTTACGGCCGCTATCGTGTTAACAGACATATATATATATATATATATATATATATATATATATATATATATATATATATATTCGAACGAATGGTGTTTTTTGCTTCTGGGGACCCACAAATGAAAAGTTAACATGGTCTTGGAGTTAGGTCGTACCATGAGTTCTACCGTAATAGCTCATTCCTTTAAGGAAATTCGCTAATATGAAAAATAATTAATATATTAGAGAAGGGAAGATTAAGACTTATTGATACTGTTACTCATTTTGTTGCCCAATATTTACCTCTTGAGTACGAACCATTCACAGGGCTGTCGTCTGATTAATTAGTAAACTGTGGACGTACATAGGATCCACTGTGCTATTGTAATATAAGAAAATAACAATTGTTTATAGTCTTCACATGATTATCAAAGTTGATAGAGGATATAATATCAGATGAATTACCAAAATAAATTAATTGATGATTAAGGAATTAAGGGTTTGGAGTAATGCCAAATCATCATCTGTTTGACCTTGCTAAGTTTTCAAACATAATTAAAGGCCTGTACTCTCAACCACTATAATGACATCGCTTAATTTGATTATAATTAATGAATGGTCTAGTCCAGCCATTATTTTAGCAATTAAAGTGTAATCACCATCGATTTTCATTACAGTTTTAAACGTTTTTTACTAAGTTTTCGGTTGTAAATGAGACGTGTTCCCCAAGTGCACCATACTAAATATATATAGTGAAATATATTACCAATCACATTAATCTAATCCCGAAATTAAGTTGCACATATTGGGGAAGAAAGTCTAGCATATTTTAATCATGACGTGCTTGCTTCACAGTCTTTTTAACTAAACAGGATACGATAGGAAAGAACTAGTGGTTAAATTAAGTTCAAGAGTTTAACTCCTTTTCAACATAATTTTCCAGTAAGAGAACATAAATTAAATCCTTGAGTTATGTGACAAAGTAATTTTATTTGTTTTTACAAATAATTATTAACTTTTCAAAAATTAATTATGAAAAATACTTTTTCTTCCATAAAATATGTAATTATATTCTTGTCAACACAGGTTGAAAAATCTTTTATGAAATAAGAAAATAAGTTTTAAAATGTTAAACTTGATACATCTTGGGGAAAATAATGAGACTCGAGGTCCCTGGGACTTGAGGTTAATGAGACTTGAGACTTGAGCAATAATTAAACTTGATAAGAATTTCTTTGAATGACATCAAGATACACTTCTTTTTTCCAATAGATCTATTTTGGATTTGCATTTTGATTTTTTTTTTTGCTAAGTTGCATTAAATTAAAAAATGTACTGTCTCTTTTTACTGGCAACTAAAAAGTTTAATCTCTACTGCCAACTAATAACTTTTAGCGAATTTCCCCCATAGGGAAGAAGCTATTACCGTAGGTCTCATGGTAAGACCTAAGCCTGAGACCATGATAACTTTTCTCTTTGGGGCCACCAGAAGCAGAAAACACCATTCGTTCGAATTTTTATATCTATATATCTATATATCTATACATCTATACATCTATATATCTATATATCTATATATCTATATATCTATATATCTATATATCTAATTATCTATATATCTATATATCTATTTATATATATGTGTGTCTGTAAGCACGATAGCGGCCATAAAAATGGTCCGATCGTAATGAAATTTGGTACAGACATGTAAAGTGGTAATCCCTTGGACGAGTTCGTAAACCAGCCCAATCGGACCACCGGAAGGGGGGGTAAAGGGGGATAAACCCCCCAAAAATGGGTTTTTTTGAGTTTTTTACATAGGAAAATTAAATTTATCGAATTTTTGTTGGCGCCATTGAATTCAGCTCAAAAAAACAAACAATTTAGTATTTGAATCACTGCTCTATGTCCATTGGTTACCGAGATATTGAAAGTGGTAAACACAGTACGTTGTCCCAATGTTAATCTTATGGGAAATAAGTAAAATTCTACATCTCGGTTATTTCCAAACATATCTTGATAAAACTTGGTAAATGGGTTCTTCTAGTTCAGATCTACTGAATATTGAATTAAAACCACCTAGTTTTAATATACCTGTAGCAGCAAATCTGCATACTCATTCCCCATGTTATTCTTATGGAGCTTACCAAAACATGTCAAATCTCACTATGTTGGATTGAAATATGTTGTTTTGCATTTGAAATTCGCTGAATATGCAGGTCTGCTGCAACGGGGGTATTATTAGTTTAAAACATCCTGGGGATTTCCGGTGTTTTTCGGTTACCGTTTGGCTTTTTTTACTAATGATCCATTTCACAGGAATTATGTTCAGGCTTAATCAAATCTTCCTTTTACGTAGAATCCCCACCTTCCAAAAAAAAACCAACAACGTTTTTTAAGGTTATATTTTTCAAGAAATGCTCTAATAGCGGAAGCTGTACTAATGTTATTAAATGATACAATGGGTCAAACATTCAGTTCCACTGCACCTCCACTGGCGTTATTTGTGCAAGTATTGTTGACCTCCAGTCGAGGCGGCAAGCTGTTTGCCCTGACACACTCGGGGTGGACTTCATTTTCAAACTGCATTTACAAATTTACTTTTTTTATTGAAATATGTCCAAGCAAGAAATGTTGTGTTATTTAAAACAGCTGTTGTAAATTACGATGTGGGCGCTTTCATCCATGTATTATACAATGATTTAGAACTTTTTCCTTTGCAATCCAGCCTTGTCCTTCACACAGGCGATCGCGTTTTCGCATCGTTTTATCTTCTTCGCACGAAACTATTGTTAGTCTTTCTAAAGTGTAAAATTTTTAGAAAACGAATTCTGACAGATGACGGTGAGTGTGGGACTACATTCATGGTGTCCAAATTAACACCTCAGACAATAACTGTTGGGCGGGAAATAATTTTGGCTGGATGTCCTAGTGTTCGCTATCTGAGATCGGCCGTTTGGATAAAAGATTTATTATGTGAAGGAAGTGCTGTGTGTCATTTCACAGATGTAGGCCAGACAAACATTTTAACTTGATTAATCTGTAACCTGAGGTATATATCATGTAGTAAAAATTGTTTTTAAACAATTGTATTTTGAATGAAGCTTAGCGCGTTGGGTCTTAGCTCATCTGTGATCCAACGACTATCAGTTTCCTACTGAGTGTTTTGAAATCCGAACGAACTGAGAGCTTGTTCTACAATCGGAGATATAAATACGACACAAACATATTTAACATATTTAAATTTGGAATGAATCACAAGAAATGTTTAGGGAATGCAAAATCGAGTTCAAAACTCTTTATTGCCATGAGCAAATAATTCGATGACAAGTGTCAATAATATAACAGCAACAATATAACAAAAATTAATGCTACGACTAAAGATTACTCTAAAAACTTAAAAATATGCTATCAATATATTGATTTTTTAACTATTGTTTTTCCCGGAACGTTTTAAATCTGTCCTATAATTATTTGGAAGACTGATAAAACTTTTTGTTACGTTACCTTACTACTTGCTTTTGGTAACACGTTATGGAAAATGACAGGTGGAGTAAATTTTATACTTCGATGTTATTTGAATATGACTCTGTTGATGATTTTATTTTAAAAATTAATGTTAGTGTATTTTGATAACGAATATATTCGTTGTTATCGTGTATTACAATATTTTCCAAAACGGATCACGCCATTAATCAGCTAAAAATCCAGTTTTTCCAACGCTTCCTGCAGTTCAAAAAGTAAAATTTTATCTACTGTGGTGGATCAAAGGTGGCGGCGAAACGGTGATGGTCCTTAGTCAATATCTCGAGGCACGGAATAGGTTGGATACTGTAGATTCAAGATTTCACAAAATCCCTAGAACTCTCCTAAAAATTCTCACTCAAGTAAAAAAAAAAACACTATGTATTTCTTTTCATTCATAAGGGAAATCTCACATAGTTTCAAATTTGTAGTTTTTTTTAGTTATATTCATAGTTTTCATATTTTCCTTTTAAACCCCTAGTTTTATATATGTATATATATATAGATATATATATATATATATATATATATATATCACATTGAATAGAGTATAAGTTTATGAATTGCTAATGCGAATGTTTTAAGTTTTTTGGTCCTTCGGTTTATTACGTTCCAAAAATAGATGGGAACATTGTAGTGTGTTGAAAATAAAATAAATGTTTGGAACGGGTATACAAATTACTATATTTATTGTATGTATATTTTATTTCACTTATGTGTAACGTGTCATAATATGCGGTGAAGATATCTCGCCCAATATCTTGTTGAGGCAATAAAGAGATTAGATGCTAGTATTTTTAACATTTAGACTATTCAAATGTTAACTCATTAACATTCCATCGATAAGAGTTGAAATTCAGTCTCACTTGGTGTTTTAGTCGATACTATTTTAGAGTTTTCTACATTTTTAAATATGGGTCGGAAAGTAAAACGAGCCCGCAAATTAAAATACCCTGTTCAAAAACATTCTAATGAAAGCAGTATTGACGATAGCTCTTTTGGCAACAGTGTTTCGATTGGTAGTTCTTCAGATAATAGACCTTCAAGCAGTGGTTCTTCCATAGATTATTCCTGGCTTCCTCGAGATTTGGTCAGTAAGTTTTCGTCGAGCAGCAGTGTTTTTTCAAACCATGGGTTTTCAGGCAATGATTCTTTGGGAAACAGTTCGTCCTCCACTACACCATCGGGGGCTAGTTATTCAGGTTCCTCTCCTACCTTAAGTTCTATTCCTTCGACTTGTAAAAATTGTAGAAAAGTAAAGAAGAGAGGAAAGGAAAAGATCATTCAGTGTTTTCTCTGTGAGAGACATGATCATAATGTATCCGCGATGACTCGACTGTTGGCCGGAATGCTTTTTCCAAGCAGTGTTTTTTCGAGTATTGGGGCTGCTTGTGGGATGTGTACTCAAGAAAGGAAAAGAGGAGAAGAAGTAAAAATTAGTTGTCGTCACTGTGGCAAAATGTATCATGAAGCATGCTGTAAGACCTACCATTACGAAGGTAAGCCCGAAGTTTGGAAATTTGCACAGTACATGTGGCGGTGCGATGACTGTTTCACAAAATGGATGTTTTTATGTGGCACAGACTTGGAAACGAGAAATATGCTTTGGTTTATGCTAGACATGATGAAGAAACACTCGATCCATCCTGGTAATATTTGGCCTTCCAGCAATTTTGCGACGGAGAGCAATGCAGCAGTAAAATATGTTATGCATTTTTGCCCCCTATTTCTAAAAGCCATAAAACGTAACTTAATTAGGTGATTTGGACAGATCATTCACATACATTTTGGGAATATTAAATGTTTGTGTTCAGCATATTAAATGAAATTAAAACAATTTAGCATTTTCGGTGCATTCCATATTTATCACTTGTTATTAATGATGATGTAATTTTGTAAAACTTTGATTTTTGAAGACATGTTAAATCTTCAGGTAAATAAATTTATAAATGTAAAAACAACACTGTTCCTTTGTTAGGCAAACACCCGTTTTTGTCAAAATTGGGCCAGGCTTCGTAGTTAACCATGGGATTGCATCGCAGCTGTCAGATTATTGTGAAACAAACACCAGTTAGTGAAACGTCAATTTTAAACATTTTATTCCTCTGTTCAAATATTTACAATAAAACCCAAAAAATATAAAATTAGGTTAATACCTTGAAACTAGTTCGGAAAATATGTGTAAATTTTACTACAAACTACACAAGAATACCTAAGTAACATTTCAGTTTTTTTACATATAAATTACTTACTCAGCTATTTTATCAGCAACAAAAACATTTTCCATTACACTATTATGCCCGGTAAAAGATTCCCTTCTTACCGGGCTAGTAACGAAATATACTGTTCTTGACAAGAAAAACAATAATAAAAAATAGGTAAGATGAATATGTTTAATTAATTTGAATAGTTGCTTGCCCTACAGAGCCATCTGTGTGCTGTTATGTACATCGATCCTCGAAGTTACGGCATGGTCCGGTAGGGTGCAGCATATTACAACGGCACAAATGTCAGTACTGTAGATAGTAAGCCAATTATAGAGTATATTCAGGGAAGCGGCAAAAACCATAGTCTGATTAAATTATTTTTTAAAATTTAGAATATACATAACATTTCATTTTAAATTCCTGTATATAACTTTTAAGGTTCTTTTCGTTAAAAACTTTATTATTTTATATTTTACTTTGGTTTTATATTTTCCATAAACAATTAATTTCTAAAAGCAAACTTTGTCCAAAATAAGAACGTTGTTAAAATGAGAAAGCAAAATTTATCCAGGTAAAGTATAGATACTAAACAATATGAAAAGGATTAACAGTTTAATATTATGATTCATCGTGATAAATTAATTGTTAAACCTACTATAACATTCTGGCACACTGATTTTGGTTATAATAAGAACCTCCTATAACATTTTAGTCAGACTGCATTTATTATTATTGTTTTTTTTCTGCAGACTAATGGTGGTTAAAAAATGGATTACAAGGCAATGCGCAATAGGATAAAACTAGATAACAAATGATTCCTGTTTTCCTACTAAACTATTTTTAATATCGAACAGTTTTCATTTATCTTTGGATTGAGATTTTCTATCATAGAATGTATTGTAGAAGTAATATCTATGAAATGTGGTATTTATGAATTGCGATGGCGCCTACAAAGTTTCAAATATTTGCAGCAGAACAGAACCTCATAGCAGGGAGCATCACGCAGGTTGCAGGCGCGTAGTTCGTTTGCCGACGTAGGCAATTAAAGTGTAGATACATTCCTATTTTAATTTTATACTGCAGTTACAATTCTCAGTGTTTATAAAAGTAAATGGCCAGCAATAAAATCAACGTTCTTGACGATTTTAAAGGACACAAACAAATAAATCTTAAATCAATGTGTAATTGAGATTTTGGGTTAGGATTCAAAGTTTTTTAAATTTTAATAAGTTTTGCAAATGCTAGTTCACAATTAATTGGTCAAATCGTTCGTCAAAACATAGTCGTTCAGTAAAAGGTTTTGCACGCATCAGTTGTTTCGGCGGTTCAAACAGCCATGATTCATTCACATTTGAAAGACATGGTGCTGAATCTAAGATTCTTTAGAACTAATGAGATTTAGTTGGGCCGCTGTTTATCGTTCAATCTCGCAGTTTTTTTAGGTACAAAAACATGGCCGCCTGAATATTTGTATGCTAGTAAACGAATCAATCTATTTTCGTTGTTTTTGAGTTACTATTTTAGTAGTTTAACTTATTTTACAACCATTTATTTTTACTTTACTGAAAAAGCCAGTATGGAACATTTGCATCAGACAACAGTTTTAGCCCACAAACGTGTGGCAAACAACTAATAACTGGTAAAAAAAGGACGCGAATCACGCTTATTGCTTTCTGTAGATTCTTAATCTTTAGGCCTACAACCAAAATCACCAGATGAATAGTAGGCCTACACAGAGAAAAATATTCTTCGAAGTGAATTGGTTGGGCATTACAAAGCGTTCCCCCTTCAGAAAATTGAGGTAGAGGGCGCGTCGAATGACGTGGTACGCAATCTTAATGCCATGCACTCCATATCCGTTAACAAGTAAACTTTATGAATGGTCTTTTGAGCGGGCTAGGCCATGTTACTTGACTCGCACTATGCGCAAAGCGTTTTATGTGAAAAAGCCACTCCTTAGTTTCTTATTTTTACTATTTAGATCAAATTAACCTTTCATAGAAAGTCAACTCAACCCACAATATCAGTTATTAACAATTTTCATATTATTTTTTATGGGAAATTCCTACCCAAAAGAGAGAGGTCCCATAGGTTAACAGATTCCTTTCATTACAAATGGTTTCTTATTGAACTTTCGCGGAAACCATTTCCTGTTTGCGGAAACTGGTAAAGATAATATGTTATGTGCAATTAGGTGCCATTTATCACAAAAATACTTCAATTAAAAAGTTTATCTAAATTTGGAAATGGGATTATTTGCCTGGTTTAACCAACGCAACAGAGGTTATATATAGTTATTTGTATGTTGAATGAGTAAAGTGCAACATTGCCTCACTAGGGAGACAATGTGCTTTACTATCAAAATACACACAATCTCTGTCCCCACATGCAATAACAAATACCGAATCTATAAACATCTATTTCATTAAATTAGCAAGTAACAAACATTATCAATTTTTTATATTCTAATACTAGCGCCTGCATCCGAGCAGCTGCAACCATTCATGCACCAGCGATCAGCTGTTAGTGCCTGCACAAAATTTTCAGTGAAAAAAATTATGCAGTTATATTTGTTATACTACAAAACCCTTTTTTAAACATAATATTGCAAAATATTTCAAAGGCACAGAGGTGGTTTAACAGCTTGACGTTTGCTCGTCATAAAAGAATATGCCAGCCAGTTGAGACCGCACTTTGACATTTATGGGGAAATCCCCTTTTGACCTGATGCCATTTAACACAAAGAGCAAGATTTATTTTTAACCAATTATGTTTGGTCAATAAGCACATGGACATTGCTAACAACTAGCAAGAGTAATTACGGTTGATACAGGACAATATTTGCGTATGATTTCAAATACAGCACATTTTATTTGGATTGGAAGTTTAGAACCGCTGATGATGAATGTGTACTGTTAAATATTGCGTTGTAAAAGTTTTCCAATCGAGTGCGTTGATGTTTTGAATACAATCCATATTGTTTAGAGTACTTTCAAGCATTAACTACATTTACATTTAATATTCAAGATTTTGTTTGAATAATATAAGTTAAGCAGGTCAATAAGGTTTGAGTATTAGTAGGAAACTATGGAACTCAAGTAAGTGAGGGAAAATTAGGCTCTATGATTGGTTATTGGGCAAAGAGCGCGTTAAAAAAGATTGATATTAATGCTTTTCAGCGTAAAAGTCGAAGTTTGGTTAATAGATTGTGAAGGCAATCTTGCTATATGTGAGTGGGTATGGAATAATTTATGTGGTTTGTCTTTTGCCAGAATATGGAGAGGAGGATAGAAAACTATTGCAAGAGATGAGTACTTGGTTTCGATTCAATAAAAGCATTCTATATTTAGTATCAAGGTTTACCGATTACTTCTCAACGTATTTGATAATTTCTCTAAATTATACTTCAAATGGAGTCATGTGGTTATTTGTAGCCAATATTTTATTTAACAGGGAGAAAATAAAACGCTTTAACAGAGCGTTATTTAGAAAACAATGCGGTTCAACAATGCGTATTAAGAAACTAAAAAATCTAGATTGATCGTTATTATTTAAAAGGCAAATATGCTTTTAAAATTTGTTAAGCTTTTTAGGAATATCTCACCATAACTAAAGACCTGTAATTGCTTGAGGATTAGATTGCTGTTAATGAGCTGAAAATGTATGAGTTAAAAACAACATTAAAAAAATACATATAAAAATATGAACCATTCAGGGTGGACCATTAGGGTAAAGTTCCCAAAATAGCTCGCTGCAGATAATCCGTTGTCCAATTTAATATTCTCACCCTGTTACTCATAGATTTACCTCTATAATATGGTAATACCCCCGTTGCAGCAGACCTGCATACTCAGCGAATTTCAAGTGCAAAACAACATCTTTTGATCAAACATAGCGAGATTTGACATGTTTTTGTAAGCTCCATAAGAATAACATGGGGAATGAGTATGCAGGTTTGCTGCTACAGGTATATTAAAACTGGGTGGTTTTAATTCAATAATTAGTAGATCTGAACTAGAAAAAGCCATTTACCAAGTTTTATCAAGATATGTTGAGAAATAAGCGAGATATAGAATTTTACTTATTTCCCATAAGGTTAACATTGGGACAACGTACTGTGTTTACCACTCTCAATATCTCGGTAACCAATGGTCATAGAGCTATGATTCAAAATACTAAATTGTTTGTTTTTTTGGGCTTAATTCAATGGTGCCAAGAAAAATTCGAAAAATTTTATTTTTCTATGTAAAAATCTCAAAAAACCCATTTTTGGGGGGGTTTACCCCCCTTAACCCCCCCTTCCGGTGGTCCGATCGGGCTGGTTTACGAACTCGTCCGAATAATTACTACTTTACACGTCTATGCCAAATTTCATTCCGATTGGACCATTTTTGCGCAAGTTATCGTGCTTAAAGACATATATATATATATATATATAGATATATATATAGATATATATATAGATATATATATATATATAGATATATATATATATATATTTATGAAAGTGAACGAATGGTGTTTTTGGCATCTGAGGACCTCAAAAAGAAAAGTTATGATGGTTTTAGGCTTAGGTCTTACCATGAGACCTACGGTAACAGCTTCTTCCCTATAGGGGAAATTCGCTAAAACGTGACCTAGATTCATGGAGCACCATCATGACCTACTCATTATAAAAGATGATATAAGCATTTAATCAAACCATTAAAACACATAAGCTTAAATTGTACTATTTGTCACCACAGTGTATTTGACACAAAAAATATTCAATTGATTACCTAGGAAGGTATAGAGCACTATAAAAAACATTGACTCTATAACAACATTTTAAAAAATATATTCAAAGATGTGGTAATTTTAGAAGGCACACTGATCAGGTGATGAATATTTTACAGACTAAGCATCAAAGTGAATTCTCTATGTGTTCGGCTTTAAACTTTGTTACGTAGGAAAAAACTTGGACAAATTATATTGTTTGTAAAATTGTAAATTATAAATCATATCATACATTATTTATATTTCATTGGCTATTTCAACTGGAATCTTTCAAATATCATATAAGTTATATATTTACTTTACGTTAGGGTAGGAATGAAAAAGTTTGTTAATAGGATAAAATTCCTACATATTTAGTCAGTTGCCTATTACTTAATATTTCTTTTACAGTTAAAATCATTTCGCTCAAACAAATAAAAATCTATAAATAAATATTAAAAACAGTAAACATTTAAGATTTTAATTTAATTTTATTTTATATGTTCTTACAATGTCATTCTTTAGCAATTAAGAAAAAGTTGCATTGCACAAACTTGAAAGAAAACATTTTTAAAAAGGACCCAACCAATTAGCCTTTTTGCAATCTCCATTTAATTTGGCAGTCAGAGTTCAGACAGGTCAAATCTGACCGCAACTAATATTCCCATACATCAGTGGCTGTGGGATCCGGGGCACAGAGCCCTCTCATTATACACTAACCTGCACCGTGCATAATGACGCTAACAAGACCGCCCAGCAGCGGGTCCGAGTATGGCACGATGATTGGTTAACAGGACTGTTTCAACACTCAATGCATTTCGCTAATAGATCACGTTCATTCTAACCTTTGATGAATTGTTGCTGTCGATTGTTATTAGGCTAATTTTTCATTCGGTAGTTCTGTTTTGAGTTTAGATTTCTAATTG
Source organism: Flexamia atlantica (assembly GCA_035578135.1). Taxonomy (NCBI): domain Eukaryota; kingdom Metazoa; phylum Arthropoda; class Insecta; order Hemiptera; family Cicadellidae; genus Flexamia; species Flexamia atlantica. The sequence goes on along the minus strand of JAQJVK010000003.1, from coordinate 60,591,210 downwards.
ACTGATTAGCTCTGAGGATTCAAAATATGCATAGCTGAAACGTTCGTATTTGTGTGCAACATCTTAACTGGTGAAAATTTTCACATGTTTAAATATGTTCTATATTTAAAAATAATTAAGGCTAAAAGGAAATTATTTTATCTACTTTTTATAAGTCTTAATATTATTGCTTTAGCTCATAATTAATAAATTTAATTTAGTTAGTAAATCAATTTTCTCAATTTAATTTATTTACTTCTGACTATATAATTCACATAGCTTTACAAAACGTTCATCATTATAATATTTTTCTTTGCTAATTGTTTGCAGCATGTATTTATGTATGTATGTATCTAATGTGTCTAATGTATGTAGGAGAGGAAATGTTTTAAATGGTTATATTCCTAATTTTTGTGTTTCTCATATTTGTACGTCTAAAGAAACGTCTAACACTAATAGAATTTTTCTTGTAGAGTAGGGTTGTGCAGAGCTGCCATGCCAGAAAAGAAATAAATCCAAATTCTAATTTTACGTAAGGTATCTTTTAAAGTTCTTACAACTTTTATACTTAATTTTGATGTATTAATTTTGATATATTATAGCCCAACTCATAGCACAATACTAAATTATGAAATGGTTCAATTTTAAGCGTAAGGTTATACATCTATAGATCTGTAATTGTTAGGTAAACCTTTTTTAAACCTGTAAGTAAACGTGTTTAAAACCTTGTTTTATTAGAACTAGATCTCAATGTTAAACTATGCTTATCAAGGCCAAAACGTATTGTATTTTGTAAAAATTTTCAATGAATCTTATTATTCCTAAACTGACCTGAACCTCTTGCATCAGTGACATGAAATCACACACCCACCTCTCCTATTACAACCTTCAACAACACATAAATATTTAAAGTAGACTTTGATTACTAAACAAAGTTAACGAATTTTTCTTGAACAACCACAGATTAATGGAAAATTTCGTGACTGATTAATGTTTGTCAGTAGGCGTTTCATAAAAAAAGGTCTACTGTGTACAATCATTTTACATAGACGAAGTTAAAAAAAAGTTATATCAAATTATTAATTAATATTTAATAGTCCGCATAAACTAATAGGTATCGTACCTTCATTTTTATTATATCAGCCCACTACAAAACCCTCTTGGATCAGACCGACCAGCTTATCGGTACTTTTCAAGATCTCTAGATCGGAGAGGAAAATCAGAGGCTTTTAGACAGTCAGCACTGTCACTCCGGCCCCTACAATTACCCGCCGTGGATCAGTGACATCTGGAGTTGCGACCTGTTACCCAACCGTGACTCGGATATCTGGTCTCACCCACGCGTTATGTCACTGATGCAGGTGGACTTTTATAATGCTGCTCGCCGCGTCGCGTCGGCGCTGCGCTGGTGGGACGTTCGGAGTCGGGAGGTTGGTTAAAAGCTCGATGACATTACGGTGATGATGGCAAGAGAATTAGTAGGGGGGATGAAGAATAACAGTTGGTTGTGAAGTGAAGGGGCAAAGTGCAAATTGTCTCCCGAGGGATGTGATTGTCGAATTTTCTGAGAAATACTTTACACTATACTTTCGTAGTACACAGAAAACTTTCCCTCAACCTGTGCAGGATATATAAGAACGCAATATTATGAGAAACACATTTGAAAGTTTAAAAACCGGGAATCTCCCGATTCACACGTTACCTATTTTGAATTATTTTACTTAATTAGATGATTAGTCACCACAAAAGGTTTGAAAATGTATGTTATCATTACTATTGTAAAAATAGTATAAATGCCTGTCACATACTAATTAGAGAACATAATACCCTCTATCAAAATATCCAGCAACTATACTATATAATATATAGCTCATGAGGAACGTTTAGAAGCTTGGGTGTTCTGCAAACAAGGGCAATAAATGACATAATTCCATGAATCAATCATAAAAAAATCATGTATCATGTTCTTCCTCAATCCGAGAAATCTAGTTCATAAGTGCCTAAGTTTGTGAACACTCAACCCTTAACATGTTCCTCACAAGGAGTACTAGATTTAAACACTAAAGTTACAAAAGGCATATCGAATGTTATAAAAACAATCAACTTAGTCCAAGAAATCAATTTTCTCCTAGGTCAAGATTTGCTCCCTCATCACATAATCTCCAAAAAAACAATCGTTCTCTAGGATATTGGTGCTTCAAAGACTACTCAAGTGACTCTTAACTTTTCCTTCTGATGTTTACAAACACTCAGCCGAAGGTGTCTGCACTTACAGGAGATCTGCATACACTAGGTCACGTGACTGTTTGTACACTGCGACTGCGCAGTGCGGTCCGCCTGGCTGGTGTTGTTTATGATCTATTGTTCAGCGTGAAGCTTGGGACGATTGCAGCATCTGTTGGTTAAACCCAAAGGGCTTAATTGGTCCAGAGAAATAAGTGAATCATCCATTCGTACAAACAAACCTCAAAGAACAATTGTGCACGGAGAACGTATTGTCAAAATGTGCTAGTTTACCTGGTTTATTTTAAAGTGTTAACTTTTAATCTTCAACAGTTTCTAAATTTGATCATAGTGTATCTAATTAAACACTAAAATTCTCATAAGTTACGGGATTTGTTAATTTTGTATGATAAAAAGTTCATTCATTTTACCTTTTTACTCCCCAAAATTTAAATCTTGATTTTCTTTACGACAGTTATTGATTTGATACCCGATGACTTAAATATTTTTCATTTTTTTACTTGAACTGTAAATATTTTTACCTGTTCGTTCAGGAAAAATTAGCCTGATCCACGTTACGTGATGTTGAGTTTACTCGACAGCAAGGAATGTGTAAACCTTGCCTCTCAAACTGGCCCTTGTCACAAGCTTTACTCTCAGCTTATAACAAATCATAAATTAATATTTAAATATTTTTTAACCTTCATGTTTATATTTTATATGTTTATTTACAGTCGTTACATTACATCAGTAAACTGAAAGTTACCTTGTCCAATTTCTTTTCCTACGTAACAAAGTTTAAAGCCGAACACATCAACAGTACTTGACAATATCACTCAAGTTAGTTATCAGAGATAAATCATGTTAGGTATTTTTAGTGATCTCCTTTTAAATTTCTAAATTCTTCTTTAACCTTCTTTCTATATCTTATTACCAAACACCACAGTAAATAAATAAGAAAAAACATTTTTTAATTTAAATTAACAATTTTGATTTACATAGTGAATAGAGCAATTATTTGTTAATCGTATAAAATACAACTGTATACTGATCAAGTTAAACGTTCCGTAATAAACTATTTCCAAAGAGTAAAAAATTCAAGATTAAAAGCAATTAAAAGAAATATTTTTATCTCAAATGTGAAAAAAATAAAATAATGTTCGTCTATATAAAACCTAAAATACCCAGAAATTTTGAGGAAACCATGAGTTTTTGTACTATCAACTCCATATTTGAACAAAAAGGTTTCAGAGAGAGATTCTTTTAAGAAAAAATTTGGTTTTGATAATATTTTCACCCAAGGGCATTGATAAAAAGTAAAGGGCTGAATAGCTGATGTGTTTTAATACATTTATTTGTTTACCATCAGTTGCTGAGCAGCGCGTGTCCACTAGTCGCACTAAGAATAAATTTAAACTTATGCTAACTTCCCAATAACAATCGGTACCAATGATTTAGAATGGTAATTTTTTATATTTTAATACAGTACACCACGGATTATCCGGATTAATGTGGCGGAACACCGATTCGGATAACGAAAAAACCAGATAATCCGAGGTCATTACAATATCGCCTTAATAGCGATCGCGTACCTTATAGCCCGTGCTAAATTCATGCTGAAAACGGCGTATCAAAACTGTACAATATATATGTCTTTCAAATTTTACGGGGGTTTAGTTTTGAAGAAAATTTAAGAACTTAACTTCATTATTAACTATATGAATATAATGTTAATTTTTACCGTACTTATGGTTTAGGTTTGGAGAAAACGCCAGATTAAAATACTTAATTTATTGAGATAAAATAATGATAACTCAAACTTTAAAAAATCATGACGAAACTTAAAGTAACTCAAAACCTAACTCATTAAATGACAGTAATAAACTAACTCACAAAATTGCCGTTGGCTATGACTTTGTTGATTACTTATAGCGCTCCAAGTAGCAATCCAGAAAACTACGTTCACGAAAATGCTGTAATGTACTGTTTGGCGATGCGATTCCTTCAAATATTGTGATTAAAAATGCGTGCAGTAATGTATTACATTTTTATTTTACATTTAGAAGGCACATTTCACCCATAAACTCGCTAAAATCATGTTTTTGCCGTGATTTTAATTTGTTAATTTCTCGCATGGACCGGTCCGGATAATCCAGGTTCCGGATAATGTGGGGTCCGGACAATCCGAGGTGTACTGTAATGTTATATTTTAATTAATATTTAACTAGTGTGTCAAACCAAAATGTTTATCAAATTATATACTTTATTTGATATGTTACGATTAAGTCTTCCTTCAGCTAATGATTATGACATTTAGTCATGATTTATTGTATTTTGAGCAGTTGTTTCCAATTGAGGCAAAAAAGACTCACCGTCGATAAAAAAACGCATTTCGCTGACCTAAAATCCAAAGCGCCCACTATCCAAACCACACTATTGGAAACCTGCCAAACTTCGAAAGCCCTAATCACCTCAAGCCAAACCATGTAGCAGTGAAGAGCCTTGTATCAATCACCCAGGATAATAGTCGTTAATGGCAACTCAAGTCTGGCGCTCAGAGTCGTCAAACAGGTGACCTACAGACACAGACTCAGACGGTTTCACAACTTGGGCTTGGCGGTTAAACTTTGACCCACTGTCTGTCATCTTCACTCCCTCCCCTCCACCCCTACTCCTCTTCGCCCCCTGTAATTTACCAATAGCCACGATCGAGGGATTGTAATCGACCACTTAGCATAAGGAGTGGTGCATCTACGTGCATCGAGGAAAGGTTATGGGATAGGCGAGATGTGTGATGTGTCCTGGAATCGAGGAGAATGGGATGACGGCTTCCTGGAGAGTGTGGTGTGAGGTATGCTCTAGGGGAGAACTGATCTTTTGGGTAAATGTTGCTAATTTCATGCTCTAAAATTTACCAAAGAGTTTAATATTATATAGAAAAATTTTTATTGCAAATAAGTTCATGTTTAAGGAATTTTAATTTAAGTTATAAGGCATTAATGTTATATTGAGAGGGGGTTCGTTTCTAAAAAAACATTCATAGGCAGAAATTTACTGGCAGAGAATTTTTTATCAAGGAGTATTATAATTTACATGAAGGTGTAGCAAAAACTAATGCTTGAGCAACAAACAAATTTAATAACCAACCATATATTTCAAAATTTAATTTCCAAATTCAAATTAATAATAATAAATATTTTTCCGTGATTGTACAAAATTTGTTTCAATTTTCCGTAAATTTTCTACAAAAGCCCTTTATTCGAAAAATAGTTTATATCATTGGTGTCAATCACATGAAAGCTAATCTATATAAATAAAATAGCATAATTAATAGCTAATAGGTTTAGGTAGCATTGATATAATATAACAATAAAAATGTAAACTGGCCTGCAGCCAATACTTTGAAAGCTTTCATCATTGGAATCAGGACACTATGAAATATGTAAGGGAGTTTGATTATATGTAAAATGTTTGACTTAAATTCTAATTTAAAGTACAGAAATGTAAAGAATCCACATAAATACAGAATTAAGATTAATATATAAAATCTTCAATTAATAAATTACACTATATACTCTTTGGTCCGTACGTTAGCTTTGGCTGTAAATTTGTTATTTTTGATTTGCTGTATCAGTATTTACCAATCTTTTTTGATGACACCTTTGAATAAAGAATTCTTCATAAGAGTCATTCTAGACTGGAATGCATTTGGTACCTTCCTCTCATTACGAGATATGTCCGATTCCTTTATTGCCGAATGAATGAAGTAGGAGTTGATAAAGTATTGGTTTTTGTTGTTCTTTACTTTCGATTTATTTTTATTTGTAGAAAATTCCAGTATCGAGTTCTTCTATAAACAACCGAATAAGGAAATATTTATCCATGAACATAATAATTTATGTTCCATTTTATTCCATTTTCCAGTTTATTCCATTTTCTGATCTTGATGACCTTTTAACTTCAGAAATTTATAGGCTTCTTAATGGCCGTACTTTTACTACCTATTGCAAATAACATGTAGTGAGTCCAAAAATGGCTCTATCGTTTTATTTTGTTCTCTATGCTCATGGAAAGTTAGCCATAAAGATTCCAAACATATTACTTCATGATGCTAGTGACTCCTTGTTGTTACATGTACTTACTTGTAATATATTATTTTACTATCTAATATTAAACTCTTTGGTAATAATTCTAGAACATAAAATGAGCAACAATTACCCAAGAGATCGGTTCTCCACTGGTCCCCTAGTTTGTATTATTGTGTTTATTCATTTACAGTGAACACAAGTTTAAAATGCATTTTAAATTTCATGAATAGAGATCGTTAAATATTTCCAAAACAGTAATTTTTACATTAGTCTCTGTAAATATCAACCAATATGAATAATACATAACATACTACATATAAAATTGGTCTAGGGTATAGTCCTGTGAACTCAGTTGAACGTTAAGTACTGGGCGTCCCTAAACAGATTTAATTGGCCCAGTTTCCATCAGGTTACTCATGTTTTATTTAATTTTGTCAAGTCCGGATTTTATCTTGACTGAATCTTAATTATGATTGTGTGTCATACTTAAAACTGAATAGTTTTCAATGAAAAAAATAGTTTATACTTTTTTAATAATCGTAGTCTATGAGTGGAATTACACAATAAATTACTTTTTTTAAAGGTTATTCAAAAGAAGTACTCAAAAGTATACGCTTTTATTAAGTTTATTAAAAAAAGTGTATTTTTGTGATTTAGACATCTTTGTACAAAGGTAAAAATCCCAAATACAGTAAATAATAAAACACATTTAAAACAACAGGCAACGAATATTTCACTCGGGTAATAAAATAAACCATCATAATTATAAAAATGTTTATTTTTAATATACACGTATTACAAAATATAAAAATACAAAAGAGACACGTCCCTTTACAAGATCCACCGTTTGACTAGTGCACCACCGGGGCCATCCCGTAAATACCCGGTCAAAAAGACCTTTCTTTTCCAAAAAAAGGTCTTTTCAAGCGATTATTTCTCTAATTATTCGGCTGTGGAGAGTTACTTCTTGCCGTAGGCGGACTGCGGTCTGTAGGCGGGCTGGGAGGGCGCCCCGATGGGGTTGCCGTTGTCGTCGTACTCCTGCTGGGGGAGCGTCCTCAGGTACTCCAGAGCCCTCTGGATCTCCGGGGGGATGGGAGGAGGGGTGGGGATGGCGCTCCCCTCCGCGCGGAACCCGCCCTCGTCGGCCACGTAGGAGATGGAGATGGGGACTCCGTCGTCGGAGGTGTACTGGTAGGAGCCCTCCGCCACCTGGGCCTCTAGCTGGGGCTGGCCGGCGTTCTTCAGGTACCCCCGCTCCTGCGCGGAGATCCCGTTGGCCGTCTGGTAGCTGGAAAGGGGAAGAAATATTGATAAAGTGGTTAGGTTTGTTGTAGAAATTCTTGAGGACAAAATTGCAATAGAGTGAGAACTGGAAAAGGAAGAATATACAAGGTACTCGCTTCTGCACAGTCGTCTTTGGCTGTCGAGTTACTCGAAAAGGGGAGAGTAAAATGAATCAAGTGATTATAGGCATGTTTATGTCAAATATGTATATGCAATAGAGGAAGAACTAATGGAAGATGGAGGAAAATAGCTCAGATACTCACTTCTGCGCGGAGATACCGTTGGTTATCTGGCAGGAGGAATGTGGAAAGTTAGAGTGATAAGTTAATAATAAACTTGATAAAGTGATTTAGACATAATAGGGACAATAATGTACCAGTATTAAGGTTAAGAATATCTGAGATAATCGCTTCTGCACAAAGACACCTTTGGCTGTGTAGTTGCTGAAAAGTGAAAGTTTAAGTATTAAAGTGATTATAGGCAATTATATGACAAACATGCAATAGAGTAAGAAGTGTTAGGGAGATAATAGTTCAGGTTCACTCCTGCGTGAAGATGATTTTGGGTGTCTCGCAGGTAGAATGGGTGATTTGCTATTGATTGAGTGAAGTTTGTGAGGTGATTTAACAAATTGTTGAATGTTTTCATAATATGAGGACTGCAGACCGTGGGAGAGAATTAATGTATTAGACGTTCCGAAGCATAGGTTCTCAGAAAGTAACAGAAAATTAATTAAATAATCTCCAGAAACTCTATGACAAATTTCCCCGAAAGTTTTACCTTTTTTATTACGTTTATTTTTGTCTACATCGGGTCACTCATCGGTAGAAGTGCTTGAATGCCTTAGACTTGTTAAACACTTAACTGAAGTACCTCAAGCTAGTAGAATCCAATAAGAATGGGGAATGTTTTATGGCTCATTTAGGTGAGTCTAAACCTTTTTTCACATTTATTGTACAGGTAAAGTGTTTTATTTAGACCAAAAAATAAATAAATACACTGAGAGAAATTAAGGAACACTGTGTATCAAGGAAATAATAGTTAACATAAAATATCCTTGAATAATTTTTTTAAGTAAGTAAAGCACGACGCAGTCCAGTAAAACAAAGAAAACAGCTACAAGTCCAAGTCCTTCTGAAAGAAATTCTATAAAGGTAAGTCGAGCTTGTTTCTTATTTGTAAAGCACGACGCATAATCCAGCAAAACAAAGAAAACAGTTACAAGTCCAAGTCCTTCTGAAAGAAATTCTATAAAGGTTATGCAAATTGTGAATCAGAATTACACAACGTGTTGGAAGCAGCAACCGGTAGTAAAATGAAATTTTCATTCCAAGACTTATAGGGTGATTCTTTGCGCAACACCCAACAAATGCCAACCTGTTCTTTGTCGTTAATATATCTAGGATCCTGGTCGCCTCCGATGAGTGATTCTAGACAACCGGTTCTGTTGGGTAATGTCGGATGCCCCTGAGTGACCTTGGGAGGCTGGGCAGACCGGGTGACCTAGTGGGCCCCAACTTACTGAACTTGGGGACTTTTCCTTATTCGGAGAAAAGGGGCATGACCTTTTGTTTGTTTGTGGTATTTTCTTCCTCCAAGGACCATGAATTATCCGTTTCGTTCGCAATTTCCTTGCGGAATTTGAAGTTGTAATTACAATTTTGCCGAAATATTAAGGACAAATCTCCTAGTGTAAATATAATCTTTCCTTTTTTCTATGATTTCAATTTAATACGCGGGATCTGCTGCCTTGGTCTACATTCATAAGGGTTTCAGATGCATCTTATGTTGAAACAAATTTGTGCATTCTTCTGCACAGATTTAAATATATATATATATATATACTCGAATTCCGTTTAAAAACTAAAAAAACCTAAAACGATAATTTTTATAGTGAATAAATATAGTATTTCTTATAATCAATAATTAAAGGCAAAATAAGTAAACATTTCTTTGCTACCGTCAATAAAAATTTAACTGATCATTTTTTACGTACACGTGGAAGCAAACTATTGTTCATGATATCATTATTGTTTGATTATTTTGACTTTCCCATTCACTTTCGTTTTGTCAAGTTTCGAGAGTTAAATTCTAGAAGCGAGGTAGAAAGATAATAATGAAATAATAGGTAAAAAATAATTAAATAATAGATTAAATATTATCAAACCAGGGAATATTGGGAATATTGTCAAATAATTAAATAATAAACAATCTTTCGCTATCATAAAATTTAAAATACAGTTAATGATATCCTTCAAATGAAGATCAATCGAATATACAAATATGATAGAGTATAAGTAAACTAGAGCATGCTGAGATAATTTTGAATTATTTTCACTCAAAGTTAATGTGTTGGGAATTTCTCTTTATCCGATGCTCTAGGTGTATAAATGCAAGCCACTGATAACCTTGTTTACATGACGAATATTATCGTACCTGTACTGATATGAGCCGTCAGGGTTGGGACCATCCTGGTACTGGGCGACTATGGGGATGGGCGTCTGGTACTGAGGCAGGGCCTGGCATACCGCCGCGGCGGCGAGCATGCAGAACAGCTGCAACAGGAGAAACGAAAAAATAAAAAAATAAAAGAAGTCTTTATACGAATGTTAAAGTTACTTGTTGATTATAAAACCATATATTAATAAGTAGAAATCTTCAAAGTAAGAGGAAAGTAAACAATTGCTTTACATTCAATTATGAGAGTGTTATGTTAAATTAAAAAAATCTAAAAAAATCCTATACATGTTACCTACTAAGACGTAGGCAATCTTCATTTATTGCTTTATGCAAAGTGATCCTTCGACCTATAAATGTATGCTTCTCTGGACATCGCCTATAACTCCGTTTATAGTCCTCATTTCCATTTTATGTCTCAACTCCTAGATGATGCAGTCGCCCCAGATTTGTGTCATCCTTTTCGGAATAATGAGCACCATGTGGTTGAAGTTTATGAGAGTTCCTTGAATGCAGTTAACAATTATTTTACTTTACGACAGGGTTTCAATATTACATGTTTACTGATTGAAAGGAACATGTCCGCATTACATTGTTATGCATAGGTATGGTTTTAATAGTATAATAATAATATCCTATATTTACCAAACAATAAAAACCAAACAATAATAAATTGGTTTAGTATTGAAATATTATAAAATAATATTTGGAGGTAAAACATATCCCGTAGTTAAAATAAATCGTCAGAAAAAGTGACGTGAGACTAAACCTACTAAGTCAAAAATTTTTTCTCATAGGTTTCAATAACATTATTGGACTGGGATTGAAATGCTAGTGTATTGTCAAACTAAGCTGTGGGTTTAAATGAAAAAAAAATATTTAAAAAATGCCAATTCATTGATTTTCTATAGTTTTTCTTCTATAAAAAATTTTGCGAAACCTGTCGTTTTTCAATTATAAAAGAGAAGATTATCGATGACCTCTGGTGATATTGTTCAAAATGTGTAATTTAATGAATTTATGAAACATTATCTTAAATATTATTGTCAGGAATGAAATTCCCTAAACCTCCTAATACAATCGTGACATGGAGAATACTATTTTTTCATTGTTCATGCACCAATTCATTTTTTAAATATTCAAATATTTTCAGGTCGTTCGGACCAAACTTAATTTTTTTGTAACGGAGTTATACAACGTATTATAACTAGCATAATATGCTAGACGAATCCGAGTGTAGATGATTATCTTTAATGTAATGATTCTTGTTTGGTTGGAAATATATTTTAATATACAATTCATATCGAATATGTTTGATTTTATCCCCACATATTTGATATTTATGTAAATGAAAAATATTTGTCGAGTTACATTTATGCTGTTGAAATTAATCGTGAAAATAGTATCCACAATATTTTAAATTTTGCAAAAATCTAAGAGTCATTGTTTATAGTGTGTAAAGATATTGAAATGATATAAGTATTTATGATTTAATTATTGAAAATTGACGGGTAATATATCTTAGAGAACGATTAAAAAGTACCTTTTGATTGGATCGGTTTATTTCCCAATACTAAAAGCATTAATTCAAGTAAGATATAAGTTCTTTTATCCTAGGGTTTCTTCTAATCTAATGACGGAATAATGATTCCCAATATTGAAACAACACGAAACGAAAATCATCGGAGATGAACAAATAATAAACATTTACCTCAATGAAATTAATAAAAACTACATATATACTGAATAACGCATACAACAATTGAATAATACTATCCCAGGTATTTTTGGTCAGTAATCCCATGTCATCCTGTCCGAACTTGCCCGTCACTACAACTCTCCTGGTAGCCGGCGCCGCCGGGGGAGGAGTGACTTTTGTTTCCTCAGTTGCGTTTCGGGGCCAAAGGGCGACTTGAAGTGCGGCCCCTCGTTACCTAGGCTGTGATTACAGCAGATTATGACGGGTTACATAAGCGATGCGTTTAATCGTTTATGCAATATAAATGTTCGGGAGAAATGTGTCGAGTGATAGACTTCCTTATCACTTATCCTATAGACTTCCCTACCTGCAGTAGGGCGCGTCGTTCAAGTCACTTTGAACAAAAAGTTATCTTTTAGTCAGTATTTGGATGGACACATATTTTGGTCTCATTTTGGTGTTGTTTTCTGAATCACGTTTTTTGGCTCAGTATATAAGATTAATTACTCGGTTATCACATAGATACATACACATATCTGAAGATGACAAATGTTGAAATGCATAATCTGTAAATAAGATTAACACAAAAAAAGATCAAGAGACCGGCAAGCAGATAATTATATCCACTGTATATCAGATAAGGGAGAAACCGTCAAGGGCAAACATTATTTTTTTTATCTCATTCACTTGGCCAAAATGCAGCTGCGATTATTATTATTACTTTCCGATTATTAAGCTTTTTTTTATTTCTTTAGTAAATTAGTATTATCGCAAATGTCAAAAAGTATCTTCTGTAATTTTTTTTATGTGTAGATGTAATTTTAGTTAGTCGAAAAATGAAGAAAATGGTTTTTGACCATTCTCACACCCAGACGGATAGTCTAAGTGATAATAATTCCTATAAATATTTTTGTATATGCTTACATGTTGATGTTGTATTTTTTAAAATAAATTATTTGAATTTGAATTTTAGTTAATCTTTTATACTTAGAAAGATATTGGATTCATAAAATATTAGGAATTACTGAGCAGTCTCCTGGGGTACATTTAGTTGACAATAAGACGAATCGCATGCAATCACACTATTTTCAAAATAATACCGGAGAAGAACCTCTTCGTCTGTTAAGTTTCTTTGTCTGTTCTTGTTTTGTAAATTCATGTTTATGTAAATCATGTTTTATGTGCTAAGCCATTTTATGTGTATTTAAGTAGATCATGAAGGTAGTGTTAAGTCGTTAAATTTATGTTGTTATAGACAATCATTTACATTTCATCACCAAGGAGACGAACTAATCAGATGTCACTGAGTCAATGTTGAGAATGTGGTTGTTAACTTACAAAGGTTAATCGAATCAAACGAAAACAAAACAAAAACTGATAAAATTGCGGATGTAAACAATGAGGATATTCTTGGAACACGACTCGGGCATCATAAAGATGTATGACATTCATAATGGTAGGAAAATTATTAGTGACATCAGTAGTGTTTTCAATGCGCCTCACTTGGAAAATAAAGGATAGGGCACGACTTCCAAGTATTGATAATTGGTATTACTTTAAACGATGACGGAGGAAAATTGAATTTTTAATTAAGTAAACTCTTGTAAGCGACTAGGTTGTTCTACAATAATTCAGGCCTAGCAAGGTTTCTTGCGATGGATTAATGTTAACTTATTTTTATTTAGATTTTTGCGGACATTTGCCATCACTGCCTAGTAAACGATACAACATGTTTATGATGTTTTTTCCTAATCAGTGATGGTAAATTTCCGCAAAAATCCAAATCAAAATATTAAATCACCATCACCAACAATGAATTTCAAACAAAGAATGTTAACTTGTGTTTGTTTAAACAGACATGTTCCTTATCAAGTTCAAACTCAGGTTCTTAGTGAAATAAAAACAAAACAAACTATATTGCATATTAGAATATTTAATCCACGTAAAGAGTGTTAATAGTTACTGTCAATGAGGATGATGCTACTACATACTTTATTCTTATATGGGAAATTCCGCTGAAATCGCCTTAAAATTTAAAAGGTTTATCAAGGAACTGTACTTATATATAATAGATACCGAAGGAATGTGTTAAAGGCAAAAAAGAAAAATCTTTATTGATTGATAGTAATGGAAAATAAAATATTAGATTAAAGTCAAACCTAACAACTCTAAACTAATTGTGGCTTATATTCAGGTTTTGAATATTTTTACACTTAAAATTGTATTAAAAATCTATTTATCCACATATAAAATAAGCAATGGGTCAAAATAATTCTGAAATAAATTGATTTCAAATCATATTTTTTAACTTTAAATTAAAAACACATATTTTAGGTTAAAATCTACTGTACTAGTACAAAAATATTAAAAAAGGTTAAAATTAAAAAAGAAAACAAAGCTTTCATAAAAAAAAATTAAACAACAATGTACAATAGTACAATACAGGTTAAAAACAAATAGTTTTTGAAATTGTTTCTAAAAAAGTAAACAGATCGAAAAAATCAATTAAAGACAAAAAATAGTAAAGCCAGCGACAAAAATAAATTTCTAAGACGCGAACACTAGCAGGCCAGCGTAGAACACAAAACGAGCACGTTGCACGTTGCACGGTAGCACGAGAGCACGAGAGCACGGGAGCACATACCTGTAGGGCGGCCATGGCGAGACTGGAGCACGACTGCCGCCACTCGCCCCTACACCTTTATATATCCAGTCTGCCAAAACTGGCGAAAGCAGACTGGCCTCCAGTGATATATCGGACAGATCTGGTTATGTAAGGGAAGATGCAGATCTGCCAGTGACCTAGAGGGAAGCGGCGGAGGTGCTCTTGTGTGGCTCTGGGGCAGGGCAGGTGCAGGGGCATCCGCCCAATGGGGCACGGGGCACGGGAGGATGGAGTGTAGGGAGTAGTGTTTCATTGGAGGGGAGTGATAGATGTTAGGTTGGATAATTACCATATTCAATTTTCTTGTCGGTTTTCAAAGTATTTATATGTATTTGAAATAATATACTACATAAATCGTAAAAATTGTTTGTTGTTGCAAACTACCAGAAATAACAATCGCATGAAAAAAAAACTTTATGGTGAATTTAAATTTAGGGGAAATAATGAAGTTTTATTGATTTATTTTATTTTCATGCAGTACAGTACTTAAAAATGTTTAAATGTACACAGTTTCATATGGGATTTATTTGCTAAGTGGTAAGATTTATTTTAATAATCTTGACAGCGGAAACATGTTTTGCTAACTTTTACTGAATTAATATATCTATTATACTTTTACTAGAATAATGTAGCAGCTTTCCTTTTGTGGAAAAATTGGAAGAAAAACATGAAATAGTGTTTTGTAAAATGGTTTTCTAAACGTATTAGCTGTTGTAATGCTTATACCGAAAAAATACCTTTAAGACACTTCAAAATTATTCTTTATTGTAGAAATGTATATATGACATTTCAGGAGAGTGCTTTACGAGGTACATTAAATTTTCCAACTTTAGGACTGAAGAGTCTATGGTTCAGCAGCTTAAAATATACAGTGATTCAAAATGTTATGGCTTATGATGAATTGAAGAAATTTTTTTTATACAAAGAAACCTTTTTATTACTTTAAGCAATGTTTTAAATTAGAAAGGGAAGCTAATAGTCGTAGTGATAGTTGTTTGACCTCTGAATAGATACAATGTATTTGACCTCTGTGTATCTAAGTGGTCAATTACAAATTTAAATATAAAAAATTAATTAATTGAAGTAAAAGAAACAACATGCAGTTCTAAAAAAATTAAAACAGCAATATAAAGTGTTTTTCCAATAAATGACATTTTTTTATTAAAAAACCTTAAGGATTCTTATAACGATTAAAAATTATTTATTTTGTATTGTGTTAACGTTTGGTGAAAAGCCTTGAACAGCCATGCAGCGCTTCTTTTAAGGATAGGCGGATTTAAGGAAAAAAGGGGTCTATGCCATGCCTTGTTGGATACATTTAAACACCCCCGCATTCGGGGGTGAACCAAGTTTGAATTTGGCCAGGATTAGGTGTCAGATAAAAGGACGAAAGAGTATCCATAAAGATGTTAAATAAAACTTTTCCAAATCCAAACAGTCGATTTATTGTAAAAAGGCTTTGCTGAAACGGAAAGCTTGGTGAGAGTGAATATTATAAAGAAGAAACTGTAGGGGTCAGGTTTGCTCACAACTTTGAATTTGCTAATTAGTATTCTCAAAAGATCTTTACCATTGACTAATATAACAACAAAAGTTAACGCAAGCTAAGATGTGAATAAGTGTGACAAATACATAAACTGCATTTATAAAATTATTAGTATTATGTAATACGAAAAAGAGTAGCCTATATTTTAGGAAAATTCATTAAAATGCAGTCCACGGTGGTCTCTGATGATTTTTATAAAAAAAAAATTAAATTAAGTGGTCATCTTTGGTCGTAGGTTGTATTCGATCTCATTGGTTTTAACAAATTTTATTATATTTCTTTTATGAAAAATATTGGTTTTTATTTAGTATATTGTTATGTAAATGGATTGGTCTTCATAATATCATAAGAAATAATGTGATTGCAAGACATTTAAAGAGTCGAAATATGTTCAAAATGTAATTTTTAGATTTGAGAGTTGACCTACTTTAAACAAACTAGAAAACACTCGTTTCTCCTCATTAAACAATTTTTACAATAATAATTGTTTGTTTATGTTATTACAAAATTCAACTTATAATGTAGTTTACAGTTTACTTAAGTTAAATATATTTGAGGGCCAGTTACATTTGATTGTTTTAGTTATGAACAAATACCACTCCCCTGTTAAACCATTACTAGGTAGGTATTATAGAAAACAATAAAATTTACCGTTATGCTGCATACTACAGAAATAACTTAACTGCAATCACCTCCCATTGTTTGGATGAAATTTAATTTTTCAACTACAGCACCTAATTTAGTTAACTGCACTTTAGTGAAGGGCGTTCATTACTTTCCTCACCAGCCACGAAGCTATGCTCGCAGGTGGCGCAATAGTCAATCTCTCACACCTAGGTGGCTTGTCATTGTATTCCAGACGTCTTCATTCATCCTGCCTACGAACGTATTGCGTCACCCCTCCGTAGTACAAGCGACGAAACATACGAGTGGTTCACAATTCCACGGCTGATGAAAAGTGTTGTCATTCACAATCCTGAACAGTATGTTCTAATTGTTAAAACAACGTGGGTATTTAGTTTTGTGGTAGGTCAGTAAAGGTATGCTGTAATATGTGAACTTTTCCATTTAGCGGGGGTATGAGAGGAGAAAGTTTCCTTTTACATCAGTCAGTGGAGAGAGCATTTTACATTTGCTTTAGTGGAATGTTTATTGGTGTAAACTAAACTGAAAAATATTTCTCTCCGGCCCCAAGTGAGCAATGACCATGTAATAGACCTGTGAAATATATGTTTAACCGCTATGTCCTTCAGTTCCAGTTATTAATCTATGGCTTCTAGGCATTATTTAAACAAAGGCTCATAGATTGATTTAATCCTGGAGACGACAGTGTTTTTAGGAAGGATTAAGTAAATAATTATTCCATGAAACTATTTGATGAGAGTCTGTGTTAATTCGTAATTTATATTTTACCGTACATAGTTTTAAAACTATTTCAGAAATGAAAGGTTTTGACATGTAAATGACAAGTTTTCGCTTAAAATAATATGATGCATAGATACGGCATTGATATTTTCTTATTACTATATATTTGTCAAATATCCCTGACCTATCCTCGCACAGCCCAAAGTACTTCACCTAGAACCTTAAAACTTTGCATGGACGTTCCTCTCAGGGCATAGGCACCCGCTAAGAACGGATTAAAAAAAAATCCTTCAGGGCTTTAATAAATCAAAGTTTCAATGTTAAAGTATAGGGAAGCTCATGTAGTTGTCATGGCAACCTTAACACTAAATCTGAAATCCAAGGAGGTTTTTCTCTTTTTCCACGGGTTAAAACGTGTTGATCAGATAGTATTACATACTAGCCTAAGATTAATCCTAAATGTAACTTAGCATGCAATAAAGTTCAGTCATCAATGGGTAAATACTCAAAGTACAAAAAACAAGTTTGTTTGAGCAAAAACTTTTTCAAAAATTGCTTTAAGATATAGGTCAGTTAAACGATTCATTCTTTGGTATGCTTTTAATGTTACCACTTTTAAAATACTTATTATTTAGATTAAATCCCGATGATTCGTATTAAAAAAGACATGAGGATAACTCGTCCATAATAATCAGAAGCTGCACAATATACGGGTGCGAAGTGGTAATTTACAACATGATTAATGTTATTATCGGAATTAAGTCTTCACGCGATGATCTCACCCAGGAGATTTACAATTCAAATTCAACTAAGTGGCTGTATTAAACGTCTCGTCGCGGAAAGGCGATATATGTGGAACCATCGACACTCGGTTCGGTCCAACTCATCTCCCCCGCTCGCCTTGCCCTTAATTTGGATCATCATGTGTAAATACAGACCTGATACCTTAATACTATTGAGGGAGTCTTGAAATCAGGTCAACAAATAACTGAAGAATTTGCGTTGCCTTGAACTCCAAGCGCATATTCAGATATAAATTTAAATGTTAAAATATTGGGACTTTTGTTCATCGAAGAAATACTGGTCTATTATATTTTTATTGTAAGGATTTAAGAGTCAATGAGTTGTAGACAAGTATATCATCAATCGCTTTGTCAAGCTCATAGAAAATGTATTGTCGAGGTCATTCTACAATAGTATTTGTTTAATCACTGATTATTTTTAATTACTGACAAACATAATTTCCCAAGAAAGTAGCCTTAATCACATCCGTAAAAAACATTTAATTGTTGACCAGTAGGACTTTTACATAGTCGATATATGAAAAATTAGTGGGGTTTAAAAACCAATTTTCGATTGACTATTCACTATTTATTGATCATAGATTTTTATTATTATAATATTTTATAGAATGTTATCCATTAAGGTATAAGTCAATTAATTTATAGGTCCATTTAGTTGTAGAATGTTATCTATTCGTTATAGGTAAATAGGTAAGTGTTTAAATCAGGCTGTACTTACGTCGCCTAAATTACTTACGCGCAAGGCTAAAAATAACAAGTAACATATATACAGGTAGAATCAGATTTCATGCAACACCCTGTCACTTTCTTTTTTATTTTCGATCCGACGTTATTTATTTAAGTCAAAGAGCTACAAATATTTTACAGGAGTATGAGTTGGTACCTATAGAAGCTGTTACCTATGTTCTAGAGCTGTGGTCTGTGTTCTTTGATTGAAAATTAAAATTGAATATAATGATTTCAGAATAAGGAGCATAAAAATATACTGTCATAAGACTCCTATGAAGAGGGGTTCAAATTACTATTAATATACATGTAAAATTTGATATTGCAAAACCTTAATCACCACAATCAGGGGTCTTAAATATAACTGTTCCTATTCCATAATTGACAAAGTACTTTAAGAGTTTTTTTTTAACATATCAACATATTAAAAAAATGTCTGCTAACAAATTAAATCTGTATCAACATCATCACAAATGTTTTACTGATTTTAAATTAAATAATATAGACCTTCAGAAATTAAAAGAAGGCCTATGTCGCAGGGAGCAAAGCAAATCTAAAATGACACAGGTTGCAAAATGGTCCCGGATTGCTGGGTTATTGGAACCGGTTGGGACATCTTCTGACCAGCTGGCATTTAGTATTTAGGCCCCAGTCCAGTAAGTGGGCACACAACGACACTTCTTGCTCGGAACAAAAACACAAACACAGTCCACTACAATGTAGCATTGACAGGAGTAACTTACCATTGTGCAACACTGTGAACATCTTGCCTTATTTGTTCTGTTGTGTGTAAAAATAATTTGAGAGGTCGAGTATTTTACGGTCGAAGGTTGAAAGACACGTATTTGGTTTGAGGAATCCTCGAAGGACATTTCGGTTAAGGTAATTAAAAGTCTTTACCTTACAAATGAAACAACGATAGATAGAAGTTAATTATACAATCATGTTATTTTTGTTTACGCACAGTCAAGACTGTTGTGATGGTGGAATAACTAACGTATTGGTTATGGTTTCAGCCTTCGGAACAATGTAGTGGCTGATGTGAGTTTTATTTTAGTCCTATAGTAGTGAGTTTTATTTTAGTCATAAATTCAGTTTTACATCTAGCTTTTACAGTTACTCCTCGATTCGTTCAACGCATGAGTCACCTTCGGTTGAATGGTGAAATGAGTAGCATCAGAAGCTTTTGTAGCCATTAAGGTAAAAAAGTGTACAGGAAAAAGGCACGCAACCCGTTTTTTAGAGCGAAAATTATTTATACAAATATTCTTCTTCTCTTAATGTTGGTAATTTAACAGCCAAATGGCAAGTTTTTCTTTAATTTCCTTCTGTTATTTTAGATGTGAAACGTAGAAAATATTCATATAGGCCTTTTTGACAGATTTTAAAGCGAGAGTATTTGTCCGAATATTTTTTATACAGCATAACCCTATCCCATTAAATCCATGAGACTATAAAACCTATACAATATTTGATTTTTGTTATAAATAATCATGGTAATTTTTTTGGCATATACTCAAAACGTTGACTTTGTCCTCATATTTAAACTACGATTATTTTTTATAGGGTGTAATATCACTTGCATCCTCCAAACTCTATTCGAAATGCTTCACTTGTATTCTTAATAATTGTGTGCAACCCGTAATTCCGAAAATGATAGTTTTTGTCTGCTGTGGCCGGGTAAAATAGATTACTAAAATCTGAAAAAGTGTGACTTTGCTTACCGGATATTCTACGAAAATAGTCCATATTTTCAACTTCTTGGTGTCAAGTGTTAATACTTTTTAGATGATGGAAAACAATTTAAATACTGCTATCATAATAAGTAACTGATTTTAAAAATACCACAAGTATTTTTAAAACTTATATGACTTTTATATATTCCGATTGGTAATATTTGTAAGCGTGAAATAATGACCAGCAGTGATCTAAAACAGATCTACAATTGCTCTAGTAATACATTGATTTAATATCTATTTAGCTATTTGTATCACAATACATGTTAACATAGGAACATGATGTAACATTAAATCTTAGTATTTATTACTTAGATGTCTATAATTTTATACTTCACTCAGAAAATATGTTTCGAGTAGGCCTAAAATGACTTGTAATTTTAAAAACCTGTAAATTCATTGATTGTAATTAATTAATTTATCTGAACTAAACTTGGAGAAATACATCTAAATGCTGGATTGTGTGTTCAGTTTGTTCACCACTGCGAAAAACAGGGAAAGTTGGAATTATTTCGCGAAAGTAGCTAAAGAAGTAGCTGCAGCTTTAGTGGGATTTTTGGAGCTGTAACTAACTACTTTTTAAAACCTGTACCTGTAGCTGTAGCAAAGCGCCTTTTTCAAGCTGTAGATGTACCTGTAACGAGCTACTTTAAAAAATAGTTTTCCCAACACTGATTTTTAATAATGTTGGATTGTAGTTTATTTTTATTTTTTATTAACATACAGTGTGTGTCCAGTGTGTGCGTCTATAAATCATTTCCGATTTTGAATTACGACCGGAACAATGGAATGTCGGTCGGTGTCACAGCTTGCAAAATCTCGTCTGAGGCCTTGGATGAGTCTTCGCCGTAATTCTCTTATGAAGCCAGAATGACTCCACTTTCTAAGCAACTCACCTTTGAGGCAGATGTTACCTATAAATGCCCACATGGACAGAACGGAACTTGTCTCAGATTAATGATGAAGTACGTGGCAGCCTCAAGGTTATCGCTTGGTTCGAAATGCCGTTGGTTACTTCTTCGGTTCGTGACAATAATTAGGTAACTCAAAAACAAATGTGGTATACAATTTATCTGTCAGAAATTTAATGCATGCATAACTTCTCAACAAGTGTATTAAAATCACTGTCGAAATATAAAGTTATTATACTTTAAATTCCTTAACACTTTCCCTCCGGATTTGTTAAGTGATAATGTTATAACCTAATAAGTTATGCTTGAGAAACTCGAGAATATAAAATATTGTATTTTATTAATACATAGTTGTAAATGAAGAAACAATTAATTACGCAGGAGTTTACAATGTTACCTTGGCCTCTCATAACCACAACACACCCAAGACTGAAGAATGCGGTTCATGTGAGTTAAAATATATAGAAGTAATTGATTGTTTATTGGCTCCAGAGGGCCCATTGTAAATTAGAGGATATTTAATTTAAACAAAAACACATTCAAGAATATTGTTGCCGTAACCATAAAACTCAATGTCGATATTGAGAAGTTCGATATTAAAATTTATGTTATTAATACTAAACAGTATCAATGACGAAATAAATAACTATTACTAGATTCCCAATGTATTACAGCTTCCTCATCTCAATGGATTGAATATTATGTTATTTTATAGAAATAAGTTTTTCTCGAGAAAGATGGAGGGAATTACATATCATGCGAAATTCAATATGTTAGTAAAACACCTGTACATCAACATCAATCACTAAACATATGGAAATAAGACGTGTAGCTAATTAATTACCCTAGCACTTGTCGTTACACAGAGTAAACCGTCGCCTGCAGTTTGATAATTTGTATTTTCCATCGCATCTTTGGTAGAAACCCTAGATCACAGTAAGTAAAAATAATAAATTTTTACAGTATATTTTTTATGGACAGTATATACCATTCCAAAATTTATTCAAGGCAGCTTGATTGCGTGTTTGGTAAAATAATGCGTCAATTCTATTATTGATTCTTCCATGCATCTTTAAGATTATCAGCGAATTCAATATTCCTATGCAATCTAAAACGTCATCAATTTATGTTCAAAACAGATGAATTGACTTGTCTGCACTACCAAAGATGACATTTTCATCTACGGTACTACTTCAAATTAAATCGGACTTTTATAGGCTTTGAGACTTGAGACGTTGAGGTAATGATCGGGTTTTGTCGAAAAATGGAAATAGTGAAATATGGATTAAGGTTTGAACATGAATATTAAGGTTTTACTGCATTTTCAAGAAGTGATTGGCCAGAATGTCCTATTACAGTGTTAGTGGGAATTGCTGGATTTATTTAATTCAAGGGAAAGGGTTACCCTGAGGACGATCGCGCCTATTGCCATATTATATATACACCCTAATCCAGCATTCATGAACTAATTAAATACATGTACGGCTATAATGTCACTACCTAGTATGTGATTCGCAATTAATATATTGACCAGAATAAATGAAAAGGCGATTAAACATAAAGTCAGTACTCCAGTGAGTAAAGGACCCTGAGTAAAGGTTTTAGGGATTACTGAATTAAGTACAATTGGCAGGAAAAACCTACGAACCAATATTTTAGCATCTCTTAAAAGCTACATCTGTAATTTTTTACAATTCGTGTCTAAGGAAAGGACCCTTGACAGAAACTACATCTTAAAACCCTTAACTGGCATTTTCCCCTCAGTACCCCGAAACCAAGCTAACTAAAACATAATTATTAGGAAAAGACTAATTTACAGGATGTTCGCCCTACTATACAAACTAAGTACTTATCGAATTGGATAAATAGATAAGTAGCCAAGATAGAAGACGACTACCTACTGCTGGTAGTGAAATGGGATGAACCAAGGGGTTCAAATCCCATCTTTCCCTCTGATGTTTCTAGAAGGTACGACTGAGTGGCCTTTGCTACAGTAAAGAGAGATATTAGCCAGTATTAGCCATTATTTTTTTCAAATTCCCTGACCTTAAAACCATAATATTCGATACCAAGATCAAGTTTTTAGCTCGAGTGGTTTCCTAACTACGAAGAATCAAACAATAGCATCCGCCATTTTCCAAAATGGCGTGCAGAAAAGAGAAATGAATAATTTAATATTTTTTTCGAATTCCTTGACCTCAAAAAACATAATTTGATACCAAGATCTAGATTTTAGCTTGACTGGTTACCAAACTACGAAGGATAAAACATTAACATCAGCCATTTTCCAAAATGGCGTCCAAAACAGAGAGTCCCACTCATACAGAGCGACCACCGGTCAAAATATCATCTCTACTACTATACAATAAAATCTAGCATGGTGGTTGCCGGTCAGCTTTCGGGGTGAGCCAACTTTGTAATTTGACATATTTTACTATATGCGGCTCCCCACTATACGATATATCAGGCATATCGAATCGAATTTATATGCCAGCATTTTAATTTTCAATTTATATTTAATAGCTCGAAGTTGTCATTTTCCTATGAAATGAGCCACTGGTCTACTTTATATTTAGTTAGAACTGTTTTATTCCAGGATGATGATACTCTACTGCATGATCACTTCGGTCTTGATAGAGGCGGTTCTCTCATGTAGTGCGTTTAGATCTCCCCCCAAATTGATTTACACAAAAGTAATACAAGCGTCAGAGAAAAAAGTAGATATGAAGTTTGCAAAACAACAACAGCTCAAGGTCAGATATATGGAAAAAGATCATATGTATATGGTGGAACAACTCTATGATTATCATCACCTAGGGGAAGGCAGAAAACACTGTGAACAAGTAGGAATACCGAACGCGGAGTACGTTACCTTGAACTACGTTAAAAGCTACCCCGAAAGTTTTGATACACTCATACTCTTGGACAGCTTCTGTAAGACACCGATGACGGGCCAAGTTGAAACAGAGTTTTTTAAAAACGTCTGTTCTTGCGTGACATCACACGTCTTTGAGTTAAACCTTGGCAATAAACAACAGTGTTATCTCATGGTTTACGATGTAAAACCAACCGTCGTAAACCATCGTGTAGTGGATATTGTTCACAAAGCAAAGAAGGTTCCATGCTACGATGAGGAGGCGGTCACAAAAGCGAAGGAGGAGTGTTCGAAGGACTGTAACGACGCCCAATGAGTCGGAAGCTCTTAACATGTCATGTGAATGTTTCAAAATCAATATAGAACAGTCGATAAATCCTGTTTGATTTTTTTTATTCCTTGGTTTCTTCAGTATGTAAGAAAATGTACGTAAAATAACCGCTTTACCGCTTTGAAATCCTTACAGTTGAGGGTTGCCTTTTAGAACAATGCTAATTTCACACACAGGCTCCGATAATTAATTTTAGCATTGGTTTGTGAGCTCCTACACACAGTGTCCAAACTGGTTTGGATAAAAACTGGCCTATCAGTAGTAAGAGATATTTTACAAAATTCCCAATAAACATTTTTATATAGATAAACTTAGACACAAATATTTTCTTTTATTAATATATATTGGGATATGGTTACGCCATTCCCCTTTAACAGTCTCTAAATTTTACAGCAAACGACTTTTAAACTGACATAGCTTTGTTTGTGCATATATAATAGATCTGTAACTGTTAAATAAAAAGAGTTTCAGATCGCAGGGAAACAATGATAAAAATCCTTTTTTAGGTTCTGTCAGAAAACAATTACAGAATACACGCTTAATTAAAGAAAAACAGATACACTACGAATATTTTGCCTAAACTATGCATTACGGAATGATATAAAACTCAAGGTAGAACTGGTATGAATAATAATAATGGAATCATTTTGTCTTACAAAGAAAACTTATTGTAGAAAGATTTTTTTTCTATTTTTTGTACGAGCAGAGACCTAAACACCTTACGTTGTTATATTGATGTTGTTTTTTCTTTTATTTGTACATCACTTTTTAATCCATTGGTAGTGAAATTACAACAAGTTAAGATAATTTTTGGTGGCCTGGTTAAACATCAGTACTTAACATTTCAATCAATCAATCTGTGCAGAGTTGCTGTCAAATCATTCATTCCCTTCTGCCTTTATTTGATTAACCAATGATGTCAACTGCTTAAAACGATGAGAGCCCTTGACATAATATCAATCAGTATACAGAATGGCCTTTCTCTATACTCAATAAACATTCTTCCCTGAAGTCACTTCCTCTCTAAACAAAGGTTCCACCGCCCAAACCGCCACGCGAAACCAGCGCGGACACTGATTTGCCGCGTTTCAAGAACATTGCCTGAATATTCAGTTAAAGTTAAGATGAAATCATGTGAGCATGTAAAAATGAATTAAAAAAACATGTTTGCTGACGATTCCAATCTTGAATGGCAAAGTCGCTAATAGGTAGATAAAAAAATTGAATATCGATGTCTTTTTTTTACATTAAGAAGTTGACATTCTAGGGAGTTTTTTTTTATTCGTTCAGGCCATTTTTGTCCATGAGAAGGTTATCGGTAAGGGCATAACTAAACCATTTTAAACTCAGATGGTTTTCATAAAACACTTCTTTTGTCAAAAGTGAGCGGTTTGATTTTTCAATTCTCCCCGCCCGCCACAGAACGAGCTGACGCGAAACTATCTACAGCTGTTGCTTGATAAATTAGTTGTCAAGCTTTAACAACTAGATCTAATTATATTATTATTTTGTTCTCACAAACTGTTTTTCGCCTTAATGTTTACAGATTACTATAATAATAAAATATATAATACAAGAATAATTTTTTTTTTGTTAACAACTAATAACATGATCATCCAAATCAAAATGCCGTACTACTTAGTTTATATCGTTCTGTCCTGATGAAGCAATATTTCTAATTTGCATCAAAATAATATTCCTTGCAACTAACCGTAATAACACCGATTTTGTTGAATGTTTGCTAAAAATTATAATTATATCTTCAAATCCTCGATTACAAATGATTTTTCTTTTACTTAAAATACCACGTTGATAATTGTGATTGATAGTGATGCTCGGCGCATTGGAATGCAAACTTGTTAAACAAATAATACAAATATAAAAACAAAACAGTAAATGTATACTATTAATAACGTTTAATTCTTTATCGGGGGCCCGTCTCATAACTATTCTTAGAATTTTTATTCCTTGCAAGATACTTAAACTTAGTTCTAAAACATAAATTGATAATATCAGTAATTTGATTAATATCAGTTTTAAATTATAATATCAGAAATGAGTACTAGTGGGGAGGCGGATAGCCAAAATTACAAAGTTGGCTCACCCCAAAAGCTGACCGGCAACCACCATGCTAGATTTTATTGTATAGTAGTAGAGATGATATTTTGACCGGTGGTGCTCTGTATGAGTGGGACTCTCTGTTTTGGACGCCATTTTGGAAAATGGCGGATGTTAATGTTTTATCCTTCGTAGTTTTGTAACCAGTCAAGCTAAATTCTTGATCTTGGTATCAAATTATGTTTTTGAGGTCAAGGAATTCGAAAAAAATATTAAATTATTCATTTCTCTTTTCTGGACGCCATTTTGGAAAATGGCGGATGCTATTGTTTGATAACCAGTCAAGTTTGGTAACCAGTCAAGCTAAAATCTTGATCTTGGTATCAAATTATGTTTTTTGAGGTCAAGGAATTCGAAAAAATATTAAATTATTCATTTCTCTTTTCTGCACGCCATTTTGGAAAATGGCGGATGCTATTGTTTGATTCTTCGTAGTTAGGAAACCACTCGAGCTAAAAACTTGATCTTGGTATCAAATAATATGGTTTTAAGGTCAGGGAATTTGAAAAAAATAATAAATTATTCATATCTCTTTTCTGGACGCCATTTTGGAAAATGGCGGATATTAACATATGGTCTTTGTAGTTTGGAAACCACTCAAGCTAAAACCTTGATCTTGGTGTCGAATAATATTGATGTAAAGGAACTAAAAATTGTTAATTTATTCGTATATACGATCCATTTTCTATTTTTCTAAGTGGCTAGATGTATTTATACTCATTTTTCTGAATGCACCTAACCAATATCTAGCATTCGGAACAACCAATACATTGAGGAAGATAGTAAAAAAATTATTAGGTTTCTGGTTACCAGATAGAAACTTGCCAAGCATTGTAGAAATATTTTAAGGCTCAAAATTTGGCCAAGCGAGCGTATCTTGTGCTATTTTATGTCCATCCGAATATGTATGTTTTAAATTATTAAAATCTCAAAACCGAGTTGAGATATAATCGCGAAACTTGATATTTTTTATATGCTTTTGTTATAAAGCTTAAAATTTCTTTAAAATTCTGTTAAAGAACATATGTATTTTCAAAATGGCGGCAGTTGAAAATTCTTAAAAAACGATAACATTTTCTCATACAAAATGTAGACAGTTCAATTACAAATTCAGAGAGGTATAAGTTTTTATCATGGGTTCAAATATTAACAAGAAAAGCAACATTTATTTGCCGAAGGTTATCTAAGTCCTGAAAACCTGAAAAACCTTCCGCTAACAAAGCTTTATTTTTAGACACATCTCAAGTTCGGCCGACACATTATAAGTATATCACTTAAGTTTTTATTTCAAGTATAATTACACTCACTAACAAAACAGCATCAATTTGAAGATTTAAAACAGCTGATTAGTGGTTTCCAAACTACGAAGACTAAGACATTAACATCCGCCATTTTCCAAAATGGCGTCCAGAAAGGATTTATAAATAATTTATTATTTTTTTCAAATTCCTTGACCTCAAAAACATATAATTTGATGCCAAGATCAAGTTTTTAGCTCGAGTGGTTTCCTAACTACGAAGAATCAAACAATAGCATCCGCCAATTTCCAAAATGGCGTCCAGAAAAGAGAAATGAATAATTTAATATTTTTTTCGAATTCCTTGACCTCAAAAAACATAATTTGATACCAAGATCAAGATTTTAGCTTGACTGGTTACCAAACTATGAAGGATAAAACATTAACATCCGCCATTTTCCAAAATGGCGTCCAGAAAAGATTTATAAATAATTTATTATTTTTTTCAAATTCCTTGACCTCAAAAACATATAATTTGATACCAAGATCAAGTTTTTAGCTCGAGTGGTTTCCTAACTACGAAGAATCAAACAATAGCATCCGCCATTTTCCAAAATGGCGTGCAGAAAAGAGAAATGAATAATTTAATATTTTTTCGAATTCCTTGACCTCAAAAAACATAATTTGATACCAAGATCAAGATTTTAGCTTGACTGGTTACCAAACTACGAAGGATAAAACATTAACATCAGCCATTTTCCAAAATGGCGTCCAAAACAGAGAGTCCCACTCATACAGAGCGACCACCGGTCAAAATATCATCTCTACTACTATACAATAAAATCTAGCATGGTGGTTGCCGGTCAGCTTTCGGGGTGAGCCAACTTTGTAATTTGACATATTTTAATGCGGCTCCCCACTATACGATATATCAGGCATATCGAATCGAATTTATATGCCAGCATTTTAATTTTAAATTTATATTTTATAGCTTGAAGTTGTCATTTTCCTATGAAATGGGCCACTGGTCTACTTTATATTTAGTTAGAACTGTTTTATTCCAGGATGATGATACTCTACTGCATGATCACTTCGGTCTTGATAGAGGCGGTTCTCTCATGTAGTGGTATGCTCAGATCTTCCCCCAAATTGAGTTACACATATGTAAGCCAAGCGTCAGAGAAAAAAGTAGATATGACGTTTGCAAAAAGTCAACAGCTCAGGGTCAGTTATATGGAAAAGGATCGTATGTATATGGTGAAACAAGCCTCTGATTATGATCACCTAGGGGAAGGCAGAAAACACTGTGAACAAGTAGGAATACCGAACGCGGAGTACGTTACCTTGAACTACGTTAAAAGCTACCCCGAAAGTTTTGATACACTCATACACTTGGACAGCTTCTGTAAAACACCGATAACGGGCCAAGTTGAAACAGAGTTTTTTAAAAACGTCTGTTCTTGCGTGACATCACACGTCTTTGAGTTAAACCTTGGCAAGAAACATCAGTGTTATCTCATGGTTTACGATATACAAACAAGAATAGATGGAGTGGATTTTGTTCCTGGAGCACAGAAGGTTCCATGCTACGATGAGGAGGCGGTCACAAAAGCGAAGGAGGAGTGTTCGAAGGACTGTAACGACGCCCAATGAGTCGGAAGCTCTTAACATGTCATGTGAATGTTTCAAAATCAATATAGAACAGTCGATAAATCCTGTTTGATTTTTTTTATTCCTTGGTTTCTTCAGTATGTAAGAAAATGTACGTAAAATAACCGCTTTACCGCTTTGAAATCCTTACAGTTGAGGGTTGCCTTTTAGAACAATGCTAATTTCACACACAGGCTCCGATAATTAATTTTAGCATTGGTTTGTGAGCTCCTACACACAGTGTCCAAACTGGTTTGGATAAAAACTGGCCTATCAGTAGTAAGAGATATTTTACAAAATTCCCAATAAACATTTTTATATAGATAAACTTAGACACAAATATTTTCTTTTATTAATATATATTGGGATATGGTTACGCCATTCCCCTTTAACAGTCTCTAAATTTTACAGCAAACGACTTTTAAACTGACATAGCTTTGTTTGTGCATATATAATAGATCTGTAACTGTTAAATACAAAGAGTTGCAGATCGCAAGGAAACAATGATAAAAATACTTTTTTAGGTTTTGTCAGAAAAAAAATTACAGAATACACGCTTAATGAAAGAAAAACAGATACACTACGAATATTTTGCCTAAACTATGCATTACGGAATGATATAAAACTCAAGGTAGAACTGGTATGAATAATAATAATGGAATCTTTTTGTCTTACAAAGGAAACTTATTGTAGAAAGATTTTTTTTCTATTTTTTTGTACGGGCAGAGACCTAAACACCTTACATTGTTATATTGATGTTGTTTTTTCTTTTATTTGTACATCACTTTTTAATCCATTGGTAGTGAAATTACAACAAGCATATAAGAGTTAAGATAATTTTTGGTGGCCTGGTTAAACATCAGTACTTAACATTTCAATCAATCAATCTGTGCAGAGTTGCTGTCAAATCATTCATTCCCTTCTGCCTCTATTTGATTAACCAATGATGTCAACTGCTTAAAACGATGAGAGCCCTTGACATAATATCCACTCAATAACCAACTCAATAAACTTTAATACTTAAATACCAACTCAATAAACTTTACAATTAAATATTATAATGCTTTATTTTATGAGTTAATCATCTAGTTTGAATTATAGAAAATCAATCTGACATTGATATTTTATATTCCTAAATCTTTTGGATTGGTTTTAACAACCTCCACCCCTCTTTTTTCTATTGTCTAGATTGCGCATACAACATCTTTCTTTAAAAAGCTGATGATTTTGTAACCACAATGATGAATCGCATTGAAGACAAAAAACTTACCTACGTAAAAACAATGTCAACGTTTTAATTTCTCTGCATTAAAATAAGGGAAGACGTAATTTGTTAATATATATTTCGATCATATTTAGTAAATATAATAATAAGTCACTTTGACAAATAATAAGGACCTTAACAAGTAGAAAAAACTAGTTTCATTTGTTTCATTCAACGCCCTGAAATTCCGCAGGCTAAAATCGATGTCACACAGAGAATATTTTATTCCGTTATTTATTTCC
The DNA here is from genome assembly GCA_035578135.1 of Flexamia atlantica. Lineage (NCBI taxonomy): Eukaryota > Metazoa > Arthropoda > Insecta > Hemiptera > Cicadellidae > Flexamia > Flexamia atlantica. Next base: position 60,560,008 of record JAQJVK010000003.1, on the reverse strand, counting down.
ACCCCTCGAACCAAACGTTGGGCTCAACTGCATTTTTTTAGCTTTTGATGTTTTAATACCTATAAATATAGTTTTAGATTTAATATTAATACTCTCATTAATGAATAGACTTATACTAACAATTATTATAACAATGCTGATTGGCACTTCCAAGAGAATGAAGTTATATTCAAATGCTCCAATCACCTTCCTTACATTTGTTGAACAATATACATAAACAACGGCTCTGCAGCTCTGCAGCATCCTATTGTAAAAAAGGGAACTTAATTATGTACTAATAATAATGACTTATTGAGGAAAAACAAACATAACACTGAAAATGTAATCTATATAATAAGATTTATATGTTTAGATTATTTAGGTTTCAGCGATTTGTTTGACTGATGATAAATTTATAAGTTATGACTACTATACATAGCCTTGTTGTTACCAAATTATTACTTGTTCCTCCGATTACTAGTTTACAATTGTTCCTTCTGATGAGTATTTTTCATTGACCACTTCGTTGCAATGCAACCGAAGAATTATAAATTTAATAAGGTCGATAATTAAATTAAAAATAAAAGTTAATGTTATATTGTTTGTTGAACTTTTTGATGAGAAATAGTAGCCATAAGATTTAGCTTGCTGTTAATTTTTAAATGTGCTGGGCTACATGTGTTTTTAACCGAATTTAAATTGAACAAAAATAAATAAAATACAAACTCTGAGCACAAAGGTATTATAAAATATGGTAATATCTTCTCATCAAAAAAAATTTCATAAATCAAATTATGAGTTTCTGAATGATATTTAAAAAAAAAATATAATTTGAGTTAGACTGAATGAATCTTATATCTTGTGGGTGGTCCAAAGCAATAAGGAAGAGCCTTGTGCAACATTATTCATCAAGAAATAGCTTATATATTGCCTGGTACAGAGATAGTTAAACGGGGACACTTAGAGGTGAACCAAAGTAATCACTGATTTATGCGTTCAATTAATTTAAATGGAACAAGAAGCAGAGTAAAATCAGCTTTCAGTTGCGGATCTCAGTCTTAATGATGCATACTTTAGGTATTGCAGTTTGATTACTTAGGTTTTTGTTTATTTCCAGAGCTACACCTTCCGTCAATGTTAAGAGATGTAACAAAACTACATTTTCCTTTTTAAGGAACAGATTCTTTTCATAGTTTTCTTTTTTATTCATTTATTGAATTTATATTACCTTCAGGTGGCTATTTCTCGATATAAAATAATCGTCATTTTTCTAGACCATATTATAAAAAAAATTACGTTTGATGATTTACAACCATACTTTAAAACGTTAAATCTAACTTTCACTCAAAGCAAGTTCCTTTGATAAAAATCGTATTTGATTTGTAAACACATTATTTTCATAATTGCAACTCGAGATTAACTGGACGGATTTTAACGTTTGATGTGTTAATTTGTCATTATCTCTTCGTAGATATCTCAATCCATCTAAAAAATAGAGAGGGCAGCAAAAGGTTGAAGTTTTGGAACAGTAGTGCTGTTCACTGCAATCTGTTGTTCATATATAGAAGTATTCGAAAGCATAAGATTTTTTCAGTTGTAAATAATTTTGGTCAAACTTCAAGTGTTAGCAATCGAAGTTGGAACCGTAATCTAGTAAAGGGTAAATAACTAAAAGTTTACTTGAAAATAGTTTTATACTTGAGCATACTTAAAGTTTACGACTTCCCCCACCCTCTACCCAGCACGAGATCACAGCCTGAGGGCGTGCTGAAGGGCGTCGTAGTGGTGGAAGTAGACGCCGCCCCCGGGGGTGGCGCCCCTGGTGAGTGCCTGGGGGCGGTACACGACACTCGGCACCGCGCGGAACCCTCGCTCGTCCGCCACGTATCTGGAACAAGCAGTAAGTAGTAGTAAGTAGACGTGCTGCAGAGTGTCGTGGTGGTGGAAGTAGACGCCGCCCCCGGGGGTGGCGCCCCTGGTGAGCGCCTGGGGGCGGTACACGACACTCGGCACCGCGCGGAACCCTCGCTCGTCCGCCACGTATCTGGAACAAGCAGTAAGTAGTAGTCAGTAGACGTGCTGCAGAGTGTCGTGGTGGTGGAAGTAGACGCCGCCCCCGGGGGTGGCGCCCCTGGTGAGCGCCTGGGGGCGGTACACGACACTCGGCACCGCGCGGAACCCTCGCTCGTCCGCCACGTATCTGGAACAAGCAGTAAGTAGTAGTAAGTAGACGTGCTGCAGAGTGTCGTGGTGGTGGAAGTAGACGCCGCCCCCGGGGGTGGCGCCCCTGGTGAGCGCCTGGGGGCGGTACATGACACTCGGCACCGCGCGGAACCCTCGCTCGTCCGCCACGTATCTGGAACAAGCAGTAAGTAGTAGTAAGTAGACGTGCTGCAGAGTGTCGTGGTGGTGGAAGTAGACGCCGCCCCCGGGGGTGGCGCCCCTGGTGAGCGCCTGGGGGCGGTACACGACACTCGGCACCGCGCGGAACCCTCGCTCGTCCGCCACGTATCTGGAACAAGCAGTAAGTAGTAGTAAGTAGACGTGCTGCAGAGTGTCGTGGTGGTGGAAGTAGACGCCGCCCCCGGGGGTGGCGCCCCTGGTGAGCGCCTGGGGGCGGTACACGACACTCGGCACCGCGCGGAACCCTCGCTCGTCCGCCACGTATCTGGAACAAGCAGTAAGTAGTAGTAAGTAGACGTGCTGCAGAGTGTCGTGGTGGTGGAAGTAGACGCCGCCCCCGGGGGTGGCGCCCCTGGTGAGCGCCTGGGGGCGGTACATGACACTCGGCACCGCGCGGAACCCTCGCTCGTCCGCCACGTATCTGGAACAAGCAGTAAGTAGTAGTAAGTAGACGTGCTGCAGAGTGTCGTGGTGGTGGAAGTAGACGCCGCCCCCGGGGGTGGCGCCCCTGGTGAGCGCCTGGGGGCGGTACACGACACTCGGCACCGCGCGGAACCCTTGCTCGTCCGCCACGTATCTGGAACAAGCAGTAAGTAGTAGTAAGTAGACGTGCTGCAGAGTGTCGTAGTGGTGGAAGTAGACGCCGCCCCCGGGGGTGGCGCCCCTGGTGAGCGCCTGGGGGCGGTACACGACACTCGGCACCGCGCGGAACCCTCGCTCGTCCGCCACGTATCTGGAACAAGCAGTAAGTAGTAGTAAGTAGACGTGCTGCAGAGTGTCGTAGTGGTGGAAGTAGACGCCGCCCCCGGGGGTGGCGCCCCTGGTGAGCGCCTGGGGGCGGTACACGACACTCGGCACCGCGCGGAACCCTTGCTCGTCCGCCACGTATCTGGAACAAGCAGTAAGTAGTAGTAAGTAGACGTGCTGCAGAGTATCGTAGTGGTGGAAGTAGACGCCGCCCCCGGGGGTGGCGCCCCTGGTGAGCGCCTGGGGGCGGTACACGACACTCGGCACCGCGCGGAACCCTCGCTCGTCCGCCACTTATCTGGAACAAGCAGTAAGTAGTAGTAAGTAGACGTGCTGCAGAGTGTCGTAGTGGTGGAAGTAGACGCCGCCCCCGGGGGTGGCGCCCCTGGTGAGCGCCTGGGGGCAGTACACGACACTCGGCACCGCGCGGAACCCTCGCTCGTCCGCCACGTATCTGGAACAAGCAGTAAGTAGTAGTAAGTAGACGTGCTGCAGAGTATCGTAGTGGTGGAAGTAGACGCCGCCCCCGGGGGTGGCGCCCCTGGTGAGCGCCTGGGGGCGGTACACGACACTCGGCACCGCGCGGAACCCTCGCTCGTCCGCCACGTATCTGGAACAAGCAGTAAGTAGTAGTAAGTAGACGTGCTGCAGAGTATCGTAGTGGTGTAAGTAGACGCCGCCTCCGGGGGTGGCGCCCCTGGTGAGCGCCTGGGGGCGGTACACGACACTCGGCACCGCGCGGAACCCTTGCTCGTCCGCCACGTATCTGGAACAAGCAGTAAGTAGTAGTAAGTAGACGTGCTGCAGAGTATCGTAGTGGTGGAAGTAGACGCCGCCCCCGGGGGTGGCGCCCCTGGTGAGCGCCTGGGGGCGGTACACGACACTCGGCACCGCGCGGAACCCTCGCTCGTCCGCCACGTATCTGGAACAAGCAGTAAGTAGTAGTAAGTAGACGTGCTGCAGAGTATCGTAGTGGTGGAAGTAGACGCCGCCCCCGGGGGTGGCGCCCCTGGTGAGCGCCTGGGGGCGGTACACGACACTCGGCACCGCGCGGAACCCTCGCTCGTCCGCCACGTATCTGGAACAAGCAGTAAGTAGTAGTAAGTAGACGTGCTGCAGAGTGTCGTAGTGGTGGAAGTAGACGCCGCCCCCGGGGGTGGCGCCCCTGGTGAGCGCCTGGGGGCGGTACACGACACTCGGCACCGCGCGGAACCCTTGCTCGTCCGCCACGTATCTGGAACAAGCAGTAAGTAGTAGTAAGTAGACGTGCTGCAGAGTATCGTAGTGGTGGAAGTAGACGCCGCCCCCGGGGGTGGCGCCCCTGGTGAGCGCCTGGGGGCGGTACACGACACTCGGCACCGCGCGGAACCCTCGCTCGTCCGCCACGTATCTGGAACAAGCAGTAAGTAGTAGTAAGTAGACGTGCTGCAGAGTGTCGTGGTGGTGGAAGTAGACGCCGCCCCCGGGGGTGGCGCCCCTGGTGAGCGCCTGGGGGCGGTACACGACACTCGGCACCGCGCGGAACCCTTGCTCGTCCGCCACGTATCTGGAACAAGCAGTAAGTAGTAGTAAGTAGACGTGCTGCAGAGTATCGTAGTGGTGGAAGTAGACGCCGCCCCCGGGGGTGGCGCCCCTGGTGAGCGCCTGGGGGCGGTACACGACACTCGGCACCGCGCGGAACCCTCGCTCGTCCGCCACGTATCTGGAACAAGCAGTAAGTAGTAGTAAGTAGACGTGCTGCAGAGTATCGTAGTGGTGGAAGTAGACGCCGCCCCCGGGGTTGGCGCCCCTGGTGAGCGCCTGGGGGCGGTACACGACACTCGGCACCGCGCGGAACCCTCGCTCGTCCGCCACGTATCTGGAACAAGCAGTAAGTAGTAGTAAGTAGACGTGCTGCAGAGTATCGTAGTGGTGGAAGTAGACGCCGCCCCCGGGGGTGGCGCCCCTGGTGAGCGCCTGGGGGCGGTACACGACACTCGGCACCGCGCGGAACCCTCGCTCGTCCGCCACGTATCTGGAACAAGCAGTAAGTAGTAGTAAGTAGACGTGCTGCAGAGTGTCGTAGTGGTGGAAGTAGACGCCGCCCCCGGGGGTGGCGCCCCTGGTGAGCGCCTGGGGGCGGTACACGACACTCGGCACCGCGCGGAACCCTCGCTCGTCCGCCACGTATCTGGAACAAGCAGTAAGTAGTAGTAAGTAGACGTGCTGCAGAGTATCGTAGTGGTGGAAGTAGACGCCGCCCCCGGGGGTGGCGCCCCTGGTGAGCGCCTGGGGGCGGTACACGACACTCGGCACTGCGCGGAATCCGCGCTCGTCCGCCACATACCTGGAAACAGAGGGCGAGTAAGTGAAAAGTACAGGGTGTTTTTTTAAACGCAACAACCCATTTTTAAGATTGAATAATGCATATATAAATATGAAATGATAATTGTATTGTGGATCTTTACATTTTATACACCCTATTATTTAAGTTTGATACCATTTAGTTTACATTATGCGCTCAAACAATCCACCATTGGCATTTGTATAAAGATATGCTCTATCCATCAAATTCCCGAACACGTGTTGCTAGGGGCTTTTTTTAATTTCTTGAATTAAATTGGTTATGTTTGTTTTGAGGTGCTGTGAATTGTTTTCGTAGGTCTTAGTTTTTATGTATTCCCAAAGAAAACATATAGTAGGGTCGAATCCGGGGATCTTGGAGGGGAAATAATCCTTCACTTATAAAGTTTTGGGCACTTATAAAGTTTTGGGTTGTGTTTTAAAAAAATACCCTGTAGTATCTGTTATTTTTAGGCGATGTATACCGAGATTTGAACTAATAAGAAAGTTTATTTCCACTGCTATTAAATGAGCAATTATTATATAAATATATAAAACTTATTTAAAACAGCTCTAACAATTAAAAAAAAATCCGTGTGGTTTTGATTTATTGAGTTCACCTAAGTAGTTGATTTTACTAAAGACATTTCTTGAAAAATGTGACTCAAAGTTGAACAATTTTAAGTTAGGGTCATATGAGTTTGATGTTGGTTACTGAATAGCAACAAAAATTAAAAAAAAAAAAAATCCTCCATAAACTATTTATAAACAAAATTCATAAACTATTTGATAAAATATTTAATATGATAATCGTTCATCTCCCGAGCGAACCTGGGTTCCCAGGGACTGTTTTTAAATGCGAAGAATAATGTTTCAACTTTATATAAACAAAGATATCATCAGCATATACATCAGGTTATTTTTTTAATATACTGGAACAAGAAGTTCCTGTTTGTATCAATATTTTACTTTGAATCCTAAAAAAGGTGGGCGAGTCTGTAAAACCGCTTCTTTAGAACCAAAGATTAAGAGTGACCCTTTGCACTGTAGAGGGTGTTGTTGAATTCCCCCTATTTCCTCTCTTAGTTATACGGCCATACTAAAATTAAACTGATTTTCATTTGTCTTGTAAGGTCCCTTACTTGAAAAGACACAGGTTTGGGTTTAATTATAAAATTTGATTACAACTTACAATTTTCTATATTATTTCCTACTTTCACATTATCATTTTGAAATAAGCATTATGATACAGTATTTACTAATTGAGTAGATACAGAAAATAAAGAAAAAAGAAAATATGTTTATTTGAAAAAGTTAATGTTACTTTCAGTTTTCATCGTATTTGTAAAAGATACAAAAAATAATAGAGCACATCTACATATAAAGCCAAAACTACCCGTAAATTTTGATAACCCTAAGTTTGGAACCCATCAACCCTATACTTAAATTAAAGGTCTAGTTGAGAAAGTGATAGGAAAAATATTGGTTTCTCATTGAAAGATAATATAATATCATATTACTTATATTAAATCCCAAATGGCACAAATATAAAGAAAGGGCCGAACAGCTGATGCATTTGTTTGATTTACAATTATTTGTTTACTTTTTTCGGCGAAGCGGTTTTTAAATCCTAGTTCTCGAAAAGAGTACATCAAAGAACAGATAGAAGCTGACACATCTGATAGCTTACGTTGTGATATATATTATAGGTTTAAAAGGCAGTAGTCCATCTACGAGTTAACTCACTTGACGTTGACCAATGTGCCATCGCTGTTGAGGTAGGAGTATTCGCCGTCTACTTTCTGCGCCTGCGAGTCAGGTCCTAGGTACTGCTGCCGCCCCTGCTCCGAGACTATGATGCCGTTGGCTGTCCCGTAACTAGCAACCAAATAATCCTCTGAGTTATCATCATATGAAATAATTAAAGGCCTTAAGTGCCTTAAATGTTACAAGTGTTAATCAAAATACCTACATATAAAAACATTTATTCGTTTTTTATGAATATTTTGGCAAGGTAAATACTTGACCTACTACTTACTGGTTCACTAAAAATCAAATAGAAATTGCTTAATATGGTAGAGGATTTCGTCTTGTTTATTCTAAGTAGTAAAAATATGCTAAGTGTTGTATTATTTTGCATACCCTTTCACATTAAATTTTATTGAAAACATTTTTGTTAATTTGTTTTCTGAATCAAATTACCTAAATATAAGCAAACATGAATTATTCCTCTGATATATTTATCGATATTTCATTGAAAAAGTTGCTCTAAAACCGAGTAAAATTCAATAACAATTTTTTTTAATAGTTATGGTAAGATTGGAAAACAAAATATTAAGGGTTATAAAAATAAAATTGTATTGCCATGGCCTTTTGATTGTTAAATATTTGGACATAATTAGATAATTTAAACGAAATAAAGAAAATAAATTCAATATTTATACTTTTTATTTTGTTCTAAAATCACCTAATGTAAAATAAACTTTTTAAATTTGACCCTACCTGTATCTGTAGGATCCATCCACGGGGTTGATGTCCTGGTCCTGTTGCAGAATTGGGATGAATGCGGCCTCAGCTGATCCCGAGAACACCAACGAAGCGACGACCTGAAACGTTGTTTAATGTAAAATAATTAATGTATATTATTATGTGATATGAAAAGTTTACTCCTCTGATTCAATTATTTGCAGGTTTTTAATACCAGACAAGGAATATTTTATAACTGCCCATTACGTAAAATAGACATATTTTGATTCAGATAAAATATTCTAGGAAAATTATACATTTAAAGTTTATTTCAATACATAATTTTATAATTATAGAAGTATATTATGCCATAAATATTTGAAAATAATTATTATTTATCTGTTTTTAATTATTTCTTTGAGTTAGCTCGAATGTTTTAAATTAAGCATTTGTTTTAATTTTTGCAAACAAAAAAAAATTTAAACATTTAAAATTAATCGAAACATTTAAAATTAATCGAATGATGCTCTCCAGACGATTACACTTTGGGTAATTTAATTTTAAATTATTATTCTAACAGCTTAGGTTTTAAAAAATGGAAAATAATCAAATCATCAGTTGAACTCACAATTGCTTATAAAATTGTACTTTGTTGTATGAATTCATGAAACCAACGCAGTTGCCTTGCAGCGATAACAATGTTTGTTGGTACTCTAACAAATGTGAGAACTTCGATTGTTTTCGACAACAAACGCGTCCTACACAAATCACTGACCAACTACCCCAGTGACCCCAGTAACGAGACAGTCAGTCAAATCACCCCCATTGTGACGTAAGCGTTACGTAGTCAAATCTCATTTGTCGTGTCCTGCGCTGCGGGCGCCGTCTGCTCTTCCTCTATCATTCATCTTACTTGATAACATAATCGGCGCGAAGACTGCAGCAAGTGTTCTCCGAGCTATCTGCCGCCGATGTTGCTGTCGCTGTTGCACAATGAAAGTGGTTATGTTTATGTTTCTCTGAAGCGGGTGTGAAAGAGATAGGTTAAAAGGTTCAATACGTTTATCTGAAGATTACATCTGAATACATTTTGTGCATTGAGATTCCTGTCTGACTCCTTGGAAAATCTTCAAAGAAGGATCTGGTAAAATTATCAGAGATTACGTATTTTATCACTCATATTCACGTTATCTCTAAGCTAACTGAATTTTATTTAAAGTAATATCTATATCTGACAAAAAATACAATTCATTAATATTGCTCCAAATGGTGAGGATAGAGATATTAAACAAATACATTGTAATAATTATTTACATATTAAAAAATACTTAAGTTAAATATTTTACATTTGATTTATCACTGTAAAGTTAAAACTTTGCAAGCTATAACCGATAAAAATAAGTGATAAGCGAAATTCTGGAAATTTTTAATACCTCTTTAAATACTAATAAAATGTAATGAAACTATACAATTGTGCATTTTACATAATAAGAGACATTTAGATATGAAAAATCGACAGTTAACATGCCCAAGGGACGGAAATCTTGGAAATTTTGAAAATCTTAAATGTAGCACACCCTGATATGTACATCGTTTAAAAGGTCTTCAAAAATGGAATAATATGCCGCAAACAAAAGGACAATCGAAACATAAGTTATAGCATTTTAATATTTTGCAGCAAAATTGAGGGGAAAAGTCTAAAATTCTGGCAATGACTCCGAAATCATCGTGCAGAATATAATAAAACTTTGAAATTATTTATCTTTCACGGAAACCAAGAATATTTTATATTTATAGTATTTTTTTCGGGGCACGGCACTTGGTGGATGTCGTGATGTTCACGTAAGCATACTTCGAGTTATGCCTCATTTTAAAGTTCCTTATGTACCCACTATAATTATTGACATTTTGGTCATTTTAGCTGTCTTTTCCTTTTGCGGAATGTCTTGTAAAGAAAGGCTAAAAAATCTTAAACGTAAACTAGGTCAAATCATGCCTCATAAATAAAATAAAAAAGTATTAGGCGTAAAGACATCGGTCTTTGTATGAAGAATACATTACTGCAATTCCAATATAAAAAGAAGCATTTGTTTGGAAATGGCAACCTATCAATTTGATTTGAATTTCATGCCAAAGCAATGAAAGTAACATTCTTGGCAGAACTGATTACTTGCTAATTGATGCTATTGATTGCCAGGTGATACAAAAAATTGAGTAGTAGTTTGTAGACATTACCAATCGAAAGCTTCTTAATCAGAAGGGATTGTGGTACTGTGTTCATATAACAAGGATCTTTAAAATGAGGTATATTTCGTCCTATGCTGACACATTAGATTTGTTCCTTCCTCTATAGGACGTCTCCATAAAGCGAAAAAAAACAGTTCAAGTTTAAGTTCAAGTGACCAAAGTGACCAAAATGTCAGTTACTACAGCGTGGACGTAATTAATGGTTCTGAATTTATTAATAAAGTAAATATTAAAGGGATTCCAGACTTTAAAAAAAGGTATAAGAATAATTATTTTTGTATTAAGAGCGCAAAGTATGTCGTTGTCGCTCGAGAATTAATTGTAGACGGCCGCACGAAGCGTTAGCTGAGTGCGGTCAAACATTTCAAGAGCGGCAGTGACTATTTTGTGCTCGTAATACACACAATATATTTCCTACCATCATTTTTTAAACAGTTCAATTTATTAAGTAACCTGAACAAAAAAGTTCATTGAGGTTATGTTTGCTTATTCTACTGGAACGAACCGCAAGTTGAGATAGAAACGGTGACAATGAAATCAGCTAATTTAGAACAAGGCAACTTATAATTTAGAATACGGTGAGTGTCATGGAATTTCTGACCAACAGAAACTGGTCTGTGGTGTTTGACGTCATAATTATTTCTCTTGTGTGCTACCTTAACCTATTCTACATTTTTAAGTAATCCTGATTTAGCGAGCGGGAATGAAATGAAAGCGGGCATGAACCGTTTTGTGTTCTATTTTCAGGTGTGGCAATGTGATTATTTCCATGCAGTGGTAAGAAAAATAAATTGCCATGCACTCGTGTGCACTGAACATACGTTTTGAGAACAGATGAGATATTTTGCTGTCATGTTTTTGTGTACTTCTAATGTAAAGTATGAATAAACACAGAGAGGAAATAAGAAATAAACTGTGGAATAAACCAAATAATTCAAAATCAAATTTCGTGTTGGTTTATTTTTATTATTTATTGTGACCCTGGATTGTTCAGTCTATGACAGTAATTAGTGCTGGCCAGCATAGCTCAAGATTCTCTCAGTTTGAACTTTTTAACATTATGGTAACTTTTAATTACAGTGACTATGACATTTTATTAAATCAATTGACTTGCCACAATGTAATGATACATTGATTAATGTGGCTGCAAGTACCTGACCTGATGATGTTCTGAGGAACGAAACATGCCGTCATATAAAAATCAATGGTTGGATAAGGTAATTTTATTTCATTATTTATTTTTGTTATTTTGATACAATAATCAATGTCTACGCCTGAACCAAGTAAAATGCTGTAAAATAGGTTTTGAAAATTCATTTCTGCGTACACATTTCAGTTCAGAAAATAAACATGTTAATGCTATGTAATTTCATATAATAATAGAAGAGGTAAGGAACATGTTTTAAGCTAAATTTAGTAATAATTAGAACACGTGGAAAATATGTAGACTGTTATAAACTAGATGTCTTATGTAATACTGTCATAGGAATCCAAAATCATTTAATTTTTAAGTTTTAACTACTGTAGTATAGAAAATTGACCAATGGTGATACATTGTTGTATACTTATAATGTAATGTATATTTTTAATATACTTTAAAATCACATCGTCAGGAAAGATCTATATTTTTTTCACTACATTTTTTTCTTAACAATATAGTTTAAGAACAAGAGGCGATTAAATAAATAATTTTAGTGTTTTAAAGTGGTGCCGCACTTATTGAACTTTGTGTTTGAAGTGAAAGTATACGAAATGGAGCTGTGCAGACTGCCGCGTCTAGAAATCGGGCGCTCGAATAATCCAACAAATTTGTCTATTTGCCGAGTTATATTGGATTGGTTAAATAAAATATAATAAATAATATTCATACTGCAGTTTCGTGTAGACAAATAACCGATATTAAGTTAGTGTAAGCAATTACTTTATTTGTAACGGTATTCCATCCTAAATACTGACTTGGTTTATTTGTACAGTTAATTACATTGAATTTCATTAATTTTAATGCATGTCTAATGTGGGACGGAATATAATAATAAAACATATTGTACCTTAATGTTAAACTAGACCGAATTTTACAGGTTTTTATCGAATTTTAGACATAGGGAGTTATTAAAAAAAGGGGGGGGGAAGGAAACGGATTATCAAAAATTTTATTGTTCAAAAGCGAATAATAAAACCTTGCAGTGAAGTTTAAATGTGTTGTTTTAACGTGAAAGCTATTTTCTATATTTTATGAACTGCCTGTGCCAATTCAAGAGTGGGTGTAAGTCTACAGTTTAGAGTTGAAAAAATACTGTCGACTTCCAAAAATATTTATAATCCCATGAAATTCATAAACTTTTTGCTGCACACTTTTTATTTTTAAATTTAATTTATGACACGTGATCTAGATTATTTAAGTAGACAGTAATTATTTTACAGATTTTCAACAAGTTCAACAACAAAGTTTATCGCACAAGAGGTATCATAAATATTATTATTTTTATGTTAGGTAATTTTATGAAATTGATAAACTTACGAGTGTGACACAGCTTCCCAAGAGGACCATGGTGGACGGAAGTCTGATCTAAAATATCGGTCGATCCCCCTACCAAAGCTATATACCTCGGAACTTAAGCGCCCACAGGAAATTGGGCAACAGCTGATTTACTGCAGGGTGTCGTCTGCTACTAATGACCTTGACTGGGGGGTTATATAATCAGCTGGTCCATTGTTGAACAGATGTTATGTCCACCGTAAGAATGTTGGATGGGATGCCACAGACCGCCCCTGGACATTCAAGGTCACGCGGCGTGATTGAAGAACCCATTAGAAACCAAGTTCGGTTTCATTTGAATGTTTAAACGGTGATTGAAATCTGGAATGAGTAGATTCAATTCACTGATTGTATCCCATTTGTCAGACGTTGGAGGGTTATTTTATAGTTTCCCTTTGTTTATACGTGGGCATGTGTTGTTAAAGTATGGGTAATTTTTTCCATAAAATAAAATTCACCCGATATTTTCACTAAGGGTTATGATTTTTGGACTCTTTTTTTTCAGTATCAAGTTTTTTGTTAAGGCAATTTAAATCCAGCCTACGTAACGCAATAAAGATTTACAATTGTTCTCGACAGGAATCCGCTGCTGCCAGTACTCATACGACATGATAACTCGGTGTTTTACCTCTAACGGTTCCACGGAGAGAGCAAACAGAAACAGCAAACTCACTTGGAAATGAATCAGAGATTGAGGCAGATTTAAATGAAAAAGAAAACAAAAAAAATGAGAAACGAAGAAAAACAAATAAAAATGAAAAATAGATTAAAATCGTGATTGAATGAAAAGAAAAATATCTAAAAACCAAATTGTTATTCAGACAAATTTAGAAAATGTTGTGTAAAATCTTAAAATCTTCTAAGTTAATTAATATGTCCGTGTCGTACATCAACATGTTCAATCCTTTCTTCAATTTTGATACATCTTACATTGCTTGAAGTATGAAGCCTTCTCTTGCACATCATACGGTCGAAGACGCCTAGCGGATTGAAAGTACGTTGAGTAAATGGGCACATTTAATTTATGAATCAGCGTATCACCGCAGCGCTTGCTTCCATATTCCGCCTGCCAGAATCACGTAAAGTATTGTCCTGAAGAATATTCTCGGTGTTATAACCCAGTCAAAACATGGCGTAAAACATGAGTCAAATATTAAGGTTAGTAATTTTAATGGTTTTTATTTTTATTCCCACCGGTTAGTTATTAAAAATAATAATTATCTTTAAGAAAAATAATATATTTTCTGCATAAGACTGACAAAGTAAAAAATAATTGATGCAAATAGAATCAAGCGCTCAGGCAAGTTTGATGCATACATTCATGGTTAATTTTAAAACTACCATATTTTTGTTTAAGGAATTACATAATATGAAAAGGAAAATGTATTAAAAAATGCTTACCATCCTACAGTTCATAAAATAATTTGAATACTAAACTAAAGTTACCAATTGGTAATCCAATTAAGAAAATACAAATCAAAACTCCTATTCAAGTACTTACATACTTCGTTATAGTAATTGCATTTATAATCACCCCTTTGTTAAATATCATTTAATTGTTCAATAAGTCTAATAATCGCTGTAGTTTGGAAGAAAACGATGTAATTTCATAGTTAAGGTTTTGAAATAATCATTGTTGTTCCTGAACATATCTTTGAAACTTCTATTTGATAATTTTTATTAAAGATTGAAAATATTAAAGTTTTATCATAAAACGAAAACATAAATTATAGTTCCGTTGTTTGTTAACACCTAATTATTTTTAAAGTTGGAATTACGTCACTATTATGATTTTCCCCATTGCACACCGTACTTTTAAACTTGTTTGAAATTCGTTCTGGTCGTTACACGTGCTCCCATATTTTAAATGATGAATAATAAACTCATAATAACACTTAACCTTTATTATATAAGCTTAGTTTACAGTCCCAGATTATCGAGTTCCGTTATTTGATCTCTTTTCTGGAAGATAACTCTCACAGCTCGTACGTTTTGATATTGCAGCAATTTATATTCAAGGTATTCTCGGGCATATCATTTTCAGATAATCCGTTCTTCACATCCTGCTAGCGCTCCGATTGGACGCTGAAAGTTGCTCGCCTTGGTGATGAACACTTCGGACCATCCTCATTCATTTCCTAGGCAACGTCTTACTTCCTATTCAGAATTTTGCATACACTATTGACGTGTAAATATGTTTTCAGCTATGCTTTTACTTTTGACATGTCCAAAGAATGGATGTGAAGTAAGTTCCTTTGTCGATGGGTCCCTTTCTTTCTTAATTTGAACTTAGCCGCTTCATGACGCGTTATGACATGTCAGAGTATTGCAAATAAAACTTAATTTAAATAAATATTTTTTTGCACTGAGAACTCAGGCAAAAAAGGTTAGTAGTTGCCTTTTTTAATGGAATACTCTGAATCTATTCCAAGCCCTCATTCCTATTTTAGTTTTGTAGTAAAACTATTTATTTTAACAAACCAAATGTATTATTTTATTAACCAAGTTCATTTTATTTGTAAAGTCAAGTATGTCATGCCGCGGAAAAAATTTATACTATTAGCACATATCTGTCTAATTACTTTGATATTGCAGTTGTAAAGGCCTTATTTGGTATTATTGATAGGAGATCTATAAGATAAATTAACTTATTTTTTAGGTATTTGCTTTATTTTACTCAAAAACATTGTTATTAATATTAAATTCAAATTTGTTTTCTTTCTTTTTGCAGTATAAATTTTATATTAAAATGACAAACGTTGGCGTCCTCCTAATAATTACTCAAAGAGTATTAAAGCTTTGGTTCAGAAAGCCAGGGTAACCAACACATATAACTAAAAAACTTTTTTGAAATGATTCAACACGTTGAAGCTTAGCCCCCAAGAACTGGCTCTTTATGGTGTAGGTTCTAGAAAGAGAGGAATAGTGCAAGGTTGTTTAATTGACAATAAATGAATTTTAAGTCTGATCAAAGATACATGACATACAGTCGTCATGGGGTGAAAGTTAGTAATCCTTTCATTAAGGTATTTTCCACATATATATTTATTACAATGCAAGGTAAGCTTCACATGCAAGGCAAAATGGGTGACAACTTATTTCATAAAAGCGCTGATTACAAACTGTTTTGCCACGGTTTCTGAAGTTCTCAAGCATGGGAATTCTACTTAGCATTTCACGTTCTGGAAACTACAAACTATTAATTAACAAAACAAAGCACTACATCCCGCGTATCTAAAGCCGTGTACAATTAATTAGGGTCTGTAACTAAAATAAGATTTATGCTATCTCATCAGGCAGAAATTACATTGATAGTACTAATATATTCAATCATTGAAATATTTGTTTAAAATCCAGAATAAATGTAATGATTGTCACTCAAATATAATAAATCCATCTTTGAAGAAATTGATGATCAAATCCTTACTGTTAGTATATTTTACTTTTCTTCTGGTTGCTTTACATTTTATACTAGAAAACAATAATCATTTTGTATTTCAAGCAAACCTCCTTATTTAATAAATAAATCGAATTATCGAGGATATTTTGAAAGAGAGTTCGATTGTCAGGATTGCTATTGAAAGTTTATTTTATTTCAGATCTTGAAAATGACCTAAGTGTCGAAACTAGTTGATCGAATAAATCGATGCTAAATGAAAGGATACTCAGTTATTTATTTACTATTATTAATAATGCTTCAATAATATATTAGTATGGTTGGCTGTTTATCAAGTTCGTTTTAAGGCCTGTATTTCTTCTATGATGGCTAAAATAGCGCCATGCTCTAGCAACTGCCAGTTTGTGAACTGCACTCGTGTATCACAACTAAGTGAAAAGTTATTTAAAATTTCTTACGTTACTTAGAAAATTTTTAGAGTTGTATACAAAATGCATTAGCATGTCATAAGAGTAACCTAACAACAATTTCAATTTTATCAGTTATTATCTTAGACTTGAATTAGAATCTTAGTAAAATTGTTGCTTGTTAATCTTTTTAACCAAAACCTTTCTATGAAGGTTTGCAAAGGAAAAGTAAAAAATTTCTCCTAATTCACTCTATTGACTACAATAGCAAGATGAAAATCTAATAAGCAAAAATAATTAAAGAAATAATGCACTCTACCACACTTTACACAAACTGCCTCGGTCAAGCTTAGACAGAATAGGCAGTAATGTTTCTCATCCAATAGAGATTGGGCTACAGCTAGAAAGGGCTGCTGGCATTTACATCATTAACGTCCGTCCACCCTCGCGTATTCTGTCATCAAACCAAACCTCCTTAGGTTGGGAACTAAGTTACTCACAGCAAGGCTGCTATTAAACTGTCTCCAACAGTAACATCCTCCTTTGCTGTCCCTCAGTATCGTTAAACCGTCTGATAGAATATCTTAAAAAAATCAAGAACACCAAGATTGAAGACCAAGAACTCACTGTAACCTTTCGTTGTAATGACAAATACCAGCATCTCACATTTTCCATAGTTAACTCAATCATAGCTTCAGCAACAATTTATTGCTCACGAAATGCATTCCCTTTATGGCCGAAACAGTGCCAAATGGTAGCCTACGACGGGCCGTGCGCCTAGGGTCGCCAGCGTGTTCGGAGCGCGCTATTGACCTTTGGGGCAACACGATTAGTGAGAAGACCCGCCAGTTTATTAACAGCCTAATCGCTCCAATAGGTTACGTCACCCCCTGTGGGCACCATCGGCCTCAATACCTGCGTTGAGGTAAAGCATATGTAAGCCAGGTTTTTTGAAGTAGGCCTTCTTACAACAAACAGCCGCAATAGTTTAAACTAGAACGACAATTTTGGGTCGTGGTTTTCCACCTTGGCTTGAACTGATCTATATTGCATTTGATAATTCTATTAAATCCATTTAATGGATTAAATATGTTAATCACTATGCATCTTCTTTATAACTATTCTTCATATTATTCAAAGGAAATTTATATCGTAAATTGTCTTCTTGCTTATTAAAATGAATGTTAAACTAAACTTAACAAATCATTCAATTAAATGGTTATTGTTTTCTCTAACAAAGGCGTGCATGGATTACAAATATTCTAAATTTCTTTTAAGGTCAAAGGAACTTAAGGAAATGACTGATTACAGAAAAATAAAGTTCTGACATTAAATCCTATTTATTTACATGACGATACGACCAATTTAGTTATCTTATGTTTTGTTTTGACCAGGTACCTACAAAGAGATTTCTAATAAAACCAAACTTTTAGTTCAGTGCATTAGACATAGTGTGAATTATCTGAGCTGTGAATTCAATAAGTTCTTTTACTTACACTTAGCTATTTTACACCCTGGGAAATAGGGCGATTCATGCATCAGTAAATAAGAAAGACCTGCCGATCGACTGTTCGGTAAGAAAGACTAACCGAATAATTTTAGGAATTATTCAGTAAAAAGACTACAAGATCGCGCCACAATCATCCTTCACTCATCTGTCATTCATACTTGGCTTAAAATACCACCCTGGGTTGGTCGCCACTTCAAGTAATGTATCTTATGTATAAACTGTTTTAACAGCATCCATCATGTCAAATCGTAATAGTAATGAGGCTCAGTGCTATTTGAATAGTGTAGGAGTACGTATTTATATGCAAAAAATATTTAATTTCAAACAAAAATCTATCGCTTGTATTTCTGAAATGTTCCATTATGTCGTAAACATTGCACAATTTAAAGAAATATAAATGAAACAGACTAATTCTGAGGATTCTTTCCCAGGAAGTAGTCATTTTGATTATGGGGATGCTCCTAGGAAAAAGAAGGAAAATATCTGACCACAAAGTATAAAACACTTGGATTGCTGAAGACGGTGAGTTTGTTTACATTTGTTTCCTCAGCTCTACCCACAATTACGAACATTCACCTAATTTCCTTACTGTGTACAATTTTTGCATAGGTACGTTCATTCTTACAGACTTCATAATGAAAATAGTTAACCAGTGGTCTCAAGGTTGAAACAACAAACAATTTAGGCTTTTCTGTTTATTAAAAGTACAAAAATACAAACTGTGACTCCCTCTTATAAATATATCACAGGACCGAGTCTATTCACAGAAGCTGTACAGGGGCGGGGGCGGCGGGCCGCCTGGTGTAGCGGTGGGCGGCAGTCTACCCTCTGAAGGGCGGGGGGGCGGGCCCGGCGGGCTGCTCGGGGTGGGCGGCGTTGTACTCCAGAGCCTTCAGGATTGCGGGGGGGATGGGCGGGGGGGTGGGGATGGCGGCGCCCACGGGCTGGAAACCGTTCTCGTCGGCGACGTAGGTGATCTCCACCACCTGACCGTCGGGGGCGGTGAAGCGGTAGCTGCCCCGGGCGGCGGTACCCGGGCCCTCGGGGGCGGCCGCCTGGGCGCCCTCCTCTTGGGCGGCGATGCCGTTACCGGTCTCGTAGCTGGGTAAGAGAACAGAACGTGTGTTAAATTATATAATTTATATATTTTTTCTACCTATACCTTTAAAAGGTTTGTAAGCCAATATAAGTCAGTCATTAAGAGAACTAGATTGTGTCAGGCATGCTTTGAACGGGAAATAAGAAATGCTGCAATTTGTGGCTAACCTCTATAATAATTATAACAACCCCTGCCTATATGATAAGTTGTAAACAACAAAGTGTATTGTGTTAGATCTAATGTCGGATAGTGCCAATATTTCAAGAAATATATTCTTTGTTTTACCTTAGAGATGCCGTTTCTTAGAGTTAATATATTGACGTAGGGCCTATTGACAAATCTACGCAAAATGCCTTTACATTTACACCTCAAACGTTGAAAACCATCCAGATGAGTTTTGTCGAAAATAAAACTCCTCGTGTATTAATATGTAGCTTAAAAAAACATTGGTGATAAGCCAATTTTACCACTTTAAATTATTTAAATCATGACTTTAGACCACTATTACATGAAACAATTTTAGAGATGTATGCGGTCATTAATACCGACCGACTTCTGTGCAGACAACTCAGAACTTCTACTAACGCACTTAAAAAAAACAATCTGCAGCTTGTGCACAATTAAGGCAATTTTTTTTGTATAAACAACGATTTTAAAGATTACAAAGTTTTAAGAAATATTTATGGACGACTAGGCGTAAATACTGCAATATTTCTCAATAGGAGGAAGTTAAATTGTTTTTGTTTCTACCCTCACAAAATTCACATGTAATTCTATCTTTGAGTGCTAAGTTAAATCATTACACGAGCTAGCGGTTAAGGGACGAATAAATTATCCTGATTAAAAGGATAGATTTTAATCTTGCAAATACTCCCTCTAAACAAATTTGACTCATTGAAATTTGTAAAATGCAACTTAATCAGGAATAAGTAGTTATCCACCTTGACCAGTGTGTTGTTTTTGTTATTAATATTTTAATTATTGTATTAATAATGTAGTATACATAGTGAACGTATCTACATATCCGTGCTACTAACAAAACACAATCAACTCACGATTATCAGGCGGCCTGAGAGCGAACCATTAGCGCTTCCTCGACATCCATGCGAACAAGTTGTTATGAAGGTAAGGTAATTATTGTCTAACTCTTTGTTTCCATACATTGCGTTGTTAGTTCTCACATTAAAGCATCAGGTTGCCAAACATTACCAGCAAATGCAATCATTAGAGAAGAGTATTTATAGTAATGTGTTGTGCCATAGGTTTTCTAAGATCACACTCCAAATAATGGTTTTCAATAAAGAATTGAGTGGTATTGGTGCATTGACTACCAATACAGGAACAATAATATGTTTAAATGCAATGGTTGGGGTATTTGTATCGTGTTGAAAGTTCTCTAGACGCTTAAAAACTGTAAGGAATGATATTAAAAAATTAGTAATTTATACAAAAAAGTAGTACGTTATTTAATCGAATCACCAGTATTTAATTTACGGACATTTAAAATTATAAGACCTTTATTTCAAAGCTAAATACTGTACTGTAGAATGATACTCTCATAATTAAAAATCTAATCAAATGTTGAAGTAGACTGAAGTAATTTAATTTAAAACAACGAAATATTTTAAACATTAATAATTATGATTTTACCTATAAAGTACTGTTTGATAGAAATACAGCTAGCGAGTAGGCAGTAATAGTCAAGCAACTTTAATAAAGTACAAAGAATTATTTAAATTAAATTATAATTACTTAAACGGTTACAACTCTAAATAAAGAATGATACTATTAGAGCCTACCTCCACTTGTAGGACCCATCGGGGTTGGGTCCGTCCTGGAAGCTGCTGACTATGGGGATGACGGGGCCCCCGGGGCCTGGGGGCGGGGCGGGGGCGAAGGGGCGGCCCCCAAACTGGGGCTTGGCGGCGGCGAGGGCGGCGAGGCACGCTACCGAGACGATCTGCAACAGGGGAAAGGTATTTCCTGAAAGAGCTTTGAATTTTAAAAGAATATTGATCATGGTCGAATTATAGATACATACATCCATGACTACATACATACATACATACATACAGATGCGTCTTTCCAATGACCAACCATTTGAAGGCGGGGGTCAGTCAGTAGCTAAGTAATCAGTACTAATACAGTAATTTGTGTATGTGGATAAATTTCACGTTAAATGTCTGTTTAGAACGTTAGGAAGAAAGTGAAAAGTGCTGTCCAAATGATTTTCTAAGGATTCCACCCAAATCGTTTGCATTTCTGATTTTGTATGTGCAACTAGTTACAAAGAGCAGTAATACCTAAACGTATTAGGAACCCGAAAAGCGTACGCATTGCAAATTTCTTACTATCCCCTGCTATGTTTTGTAATTTAAAAACTATTTAATTTCATTTTTCGATAATTGACATCAAGTTATAATTCAATAAAAAAAGCTTTAATCGCCAACGGTTAATATATTTTGAGTTCAAAGATTTAATACTCTAAAATTTCATGTTTTTTCTATTTTAATTGTGAATAACCAACCTTCAATTTGGATCTTGAGTCCGTTAAGAACTCATTTTTGTTCCTTCACTTATGAAAGGAACTAAACAGCACATTATATTTAATGATCGTGTAATTTATGTGGTTTAAATTAACATACACTTTCGGGGTATGTTAGACTTTTTGGTTAAAATATGTTATTGATAAGAAACTAATGTAACTATGGATGTTTGGAATACAAAATAAGATAGATTACTACGCGTACACCATCGGAAACAATGTAGTGCTTAAAATGCAAATGTAATTACCAAAAATTATAAACTTTTGAAAAATGAATTAATTTTATTTACTGTTTTACATCTACTTACCCACCAATTTTCAATAATTCGTCCGAAATATTACACTTACATTATTTAATTTGTGGATATAATTAATATTAAACGTAGAAAATGTGTAATTTTGTACTGTGCTTGAAGTATACCAGGTTGGATATACATCTCGAGGAAGTGGTGTAAAATGCCAAACCCTTATTATTTAAAGTCAAAACTAATTTAAATCCTTTTAAAATGTTATCTTTCTTGGAATTTGTTTTCCAACAACTATGTAAAAATCCTTAATTCTTATAAGGGAATAACTCGAGTTTTTCCCTGATTAACTGATAGCTATTTGGGTAATGAAGAAATTTGATCCAACATATATAGGTTAAGTGTAATTTCTCTGGTTAAACATTTAATAATATAGTTCTTTGACTGATTTTTTTTATTTTAAGGCACTTGATATTCTGTATATAAATTTGTATAGCATGTAATTGATCTAGTTTATCTCAAGAAATTTTAGATTTTTAGAAAATGTTTATGAAAAATAAAACTAACCCCAACCAAAAATGCTGATTAAAAACTCAAAGCTATTTCATAAATAAAGATAATATTATAAATATTTATTTATTGTGTTTTATAGGAAAAACATAAATCCAAACACTTCTATATCGAAATTTTATTGGAATACTTAGGTTTGCCAATGTTCAAAGATGAAACAGATTTTTTAACAAGTACTACCTTGAAATATTTAGGGATTTATAGAGTTATCACCGATTAAATAATTTTACACGTCTTCAACGAAGGTTTCTAATTGAATTTATTATAGCTAAATAATAAATTTGCGTTAGAAACTTTTTGAACGAATAATAATCGTGAATATTTTTCAACGTAATATCATAGATTAAATCAACGATTTTGATTGAAAAATTAAGAAGGAAAAAATTAGAATATTTAAAATCATAATAGTTTAAATTGTAATAAATATATTATTATAATACTCAATCTTATAAGTTTAGGGATAAGGAACGTCGATTTCCACCGCATATTTAATTAAATTTTAACTAACAATCTTCAAATTTATTAACTAGCTGTGTATAAACTGCATTAATAGAAGCTTTTTAACAGAAGCTAAAAAATAAAAATACAAGACCTTACATCTTCATCTGTTACTGATTATTTTACATTAATTTAATTCAATTTTTTAACTTTACTAACAAAACTTACACTCGTTTTATAACTAGTCGGGTATATATATTATTTTAGTTGCGTGGCAAAAATTAATATCAAACCTATTCATAAGTCCTAAACTTTAAACATATAATTGAGTCAAATTATTTTTATACGACTAATAGATTGATTAAAAAAACTCTAAAATTTCACAAAATAGCTATTAAAAATAATGTTTAATCCCAAAGCGATTATCCAGTAGTGAACTATGCCTATGCACTTACCAGGGAGTACATGGTGAGTGGCGATGTTGGCTGTAGGTGGCCACAGAACTATATACCTGTCCCCCTCCCCTCCCCGCGCTCCGACAATCACCGCAAATATTCATAAACCCCCCAGACTCTGGAGGGGCAGAGGGGGCACGTGTGCCATGGTCAAGGTTGTAGGGGTAGTGGGTAACGGGGCGTTGCGATGGCGTTAGGAAACTAATGGGACCAAAAGAGAGGTTGGTTGGAAGGGAGAAAGTTTTGGTGGATGAAATTTCCTGGGTAGACGTACATAATTTTGTTTTCTGAGCATCCAACTGCAAGTGGATAAAAAGGCATCCAACTTTCAGCCTAAAAGGCTTTAAATCCTTGAGGGAATTAAAAATATTATGGGTTATTGGTTATTGTAAGGTAGAGGATTAAAATAGTATACATAGGGGTTTTCAGTGTTGCAAACATATATTTTGAGATTCTTTTATTAAAATAAAAGAAAAAAGTATTTTCAAAATCATACCGCTAAACTTTTAACTCAAAATACTGATCCTAGGGATGTGAAACCATTTAAAATATTTCCTTTTATGACAAAAAAATTAAAAAATGTACGGTCGATTTGATCTTCTACTATATATTTGTCAAATACCACTCACCTATCATCGCAAAGCCCAAACTACTTGACATAGAACCTTGAAACTTTGCATGGTCGTTCCTCTCAGGGCGTAGGCATCCACTAAGAACGGATTTAAAAAAATTCCTTCAGGGCAACACCCTATGGTACATCAAAGTTTCAATGTTAAACTGTATGGAAGCTAACGAAATTGTCATTAAACTTCAGCTAAATCATGAATGGATGGAGTATTTTCTGTTTTTCCACGGGTGAAATCGGTTTGGTCAGCTAGTATTTGATAATGTACCATTCTAGAGTACCATACAAAGTTTTTACACCAATACAATACCATCCAATACTTATATAAAATATTATTAATTTATCTAACTGAAACAGTTATATTATCACATTACGCTATATTCTAGATTCTTTATTGGTTTACACATTGCATTCTCTCTTAGTTTACGTCTAGACAAAATGATTTTTATGTAAGTTAAATTTAATAGCAGTGCTTCATTGTGCTAAATTTTAACTGAATATATATTTAAAAATAACTTTGATGTTTAAAATAAGTAAATTACATGTTCATCGTGGGCTATACCAGTGACCTATGAATACCGTTGGATAGGGGTAGTTTTATCTTCTCTTATTCATCAAGTTTGGTGAAATAGAAAAAATAATTTAATTAGTAAAATTCAAGTAATCAATAAATTAGAACACGATGTATTGAATTCGACTTAAGTACTGAAAAATATTTCTTTTTTTCTTTTTGAACGACTGATCGCTCTAATAGTTAATGATTTACTTTTCGCTTAGACCTTTGGTTTAGCTTAGACCACATTATCATTTGAATTATCAGGTCAGGCCTAATAATCCGGCCGTGTAAATCCTAGATATAAATATTCCCAATTATTTAAAATTAAAATCAAACTGGAATCCTTCAAACTGGTCATTACTCATAAAGTTTGTATCAACAAATTGAATTTATAATTATGACAATAAACGGATATTTATGTTTTTTACAATTTCAAATCATTTTATAGTGCAGTATACTTTTACTTTCTTTTCGTATAAAATGGTACAGGCCGAGACAAAGAAGTGGGTCAGTCCGGCTGTAAGACTAATGTTTATTTTAGCATTGGGCCATGTCATTTCCCGCCGACAGTAACTCCTGATTGGGGATCTGGAGTGAAATTCCAGTTGGTATAATAACGTACTTAGGCTAATATTCTTTCTACATTCCCCATAATTTGTTATAGCAATTTATGTAGCATTATAGAAAGGGGGTATTTTATGGGAAGCCAGGAAAATGGTTTCAGTTGTTTCCATACTGATTTTATTCAACAGCAGAAGTTCACACATTCTTGAAAGCGACCTTGAGACTGTTTCGGTAATCCTTCTGGTTTTATTTCATATTGTTTGGAGCTCTGACGTAATTAAACTAAGCCGCTGTGAAAATCCCACATTAATAACCACCGGACTCGGACGACATGATTGGCACCATCGATGGAGTATTGTTTTTTTTCTTTTTTTTTTAATTTAATAGATTAATCAGTCTTAGCGTGCTGTTATAATATCTATACAAGTAATTGTAATATGTGGTTTGCATGTTATTAATAGTAATTTAGCTCCTTGAACGCCTGTTCTATTCCTTTATTCTTCTATGTCAATATTTCTAATTTTTTCTCGTTGGTTGCGTTTTTTCTCTTAAATTAATTACAAGAAGACATAGTGATTACTAGCCCCTTTGTTTATAAGGATTTTGTCGTGTACATTGAACTTTTTAGCATTGGTAGAAACTAGGGAATCACAAAACCTTTGACATCACAACGGTGGGTAGTTACTCTTCTGTAAAACGGTGAAATTGGTTTATTCTATGATTATTAACATGTTTGCAATTATCGTTTACCCAAAAGATTGTTCTTGATTTACTTTTCCACTCGGTTTTTTTTGTGATTTTAATTATTAAAATTGTATAGTGCATTGTTAAAAATGATATGATACCTTGGTGCGTAATGTAAAGCCAAAATAGTGTTCCCATAATTTAGTTTATCATATTTGAAAACTCTTTTTGTTAGGTTGATGTCCCAAAGATAATCAGTAGACCAGGGATATTTTTCATTTTCTTTATACATATAATTTTAGTCCTCCTTTCCTAAAAACGTAGTACTACAATTGGAAGGAAGTAGATGAACTCGTTTTTCTGTATTTCTGTTTAAATATTAGTATTCCAGCTGATTTTGTTTGGTTTTATTTTCTAATCAGTTCAAGATTTGCAGTTTTAGGTATGTTTCCTCATATGTGGGGTTTCGTTGTTTTTACTATAATCTAGTATTTTTATGCTCTAGGTTTCTTTTCACGAGAGTATTCTTCCCATATTTATTTCTCAAAATGAGTTAATCTTTTTTGTAAAATAATTGGAAATTGACAAACCAATACAAATATTTATCATACGCTAAATAAAATAGGCCCTGGTCTAGACACCATTCATTTGAAATTACGTGAATCTTTTTTGTCGCTTTTCTTTCGCTAAGTGGTGATGACATGAATCAAGACAAGTCGGCGTTCATCACGCGGCACAAATTACTTTAAAAGAGTAATGACTTCCTCGTGTTTCGCACTCGTATGTTTCGTAGATTCTTTTTTCAACAAAAAAATTAAATAATTTGTCTTTTTAAGGAATACTTCACAGACTCTGTAAAATAATTTATCCGTTTAAATTCATGATCTACAAATAACTGGCATGTAGACGTTGTCATTCAAGGTAAATTTGCCTCTATCTTTTTTAAATGTGTTCAGAGAAGCTGTATTTTTATTTTTTTCTCTTGTAAATTTTTGACCGCCTTCTTGGATCCGCCATTTTGTAATGAGCCGAGTTATGTTAGTTAAATATGGTGGTGTAACCTACCACTTTTCCATGTTAACTTCAAAGATGCAAATTAATTTTGATTTCTCATTTATAAAACTTTGCAATGTTTTGAGATTTAAGATACAAAACTGTCTATATCTTAAAAACGAAATGACAAAATTAAAACTGATGGCATTATAAAAATCAGCGAAAAATATAGCTATAAATGATGGATCATAACACTGTCCTTATAATTAACATAATTTAGCTCATTTCGAATTGGCATACCCAAGATGCCAGCAAAAAGTTATAAATTTGTCTAAATCTAGTGGACGTTGCAATAAAAAAAATAATGAATACACGTAATTTTTTACCTTATAAGTTAGCGATTACGACCATATTGGTGCATGTTAAAATCTGTTGAATATATTAAAAATTACAATATCTTAAAGACAACATTTTATTTTCAAAAAACAGATTGCGGCATTGTAATTGGTGGAACAATTTATTTTAAAATGACGGGTTGCGACATCACCTTTAAATTTGAAAAAGTTAAATCCATTCCATCGGATCCTTAGCGGCTGAAAATTACCTCATATTGCAAATGAAGCATTTACTACCCAATAATAAATATTTAGGGTGGTCGGGGACCAATGTTTGAGGAAATATAGAAAAGATATAAAGAATTAATTATAAACTACCCTCGAATGTGAGGCAACATATATTAAAATCATAAGTCATTTTTTTAGTCAGTTTAACAATAAATTGCATTAGCCAAGTAAAATCATGCAATATTTCTTATCAACTAAAAATTCTTTCTAATCATGTAACAAGCATCTGCAACAACTGAAAAACCATCAGTTCAAGGGAACATTCAAAGACCAGTCAGTAATCACGGACGCTAAAGGACCCTTTTCATTTTTCAAAGTTGTTAGCCTCCGGATTACGTTTGAATATTTATAATGGTTTAAATACCTGCAATTCAGTAATCCACTTGTTGCTGGTGGCAACTACTTTCGGTTCTTATATAGAACCATCTTCAGGCCGTACAAGAAGTCAATTTGTTATCTTCACTGTAGGTGAAGGTCGTCATTGTAGATTAAAAAATTCACATTAAAACACACGAGCACGCGTGTCAATTTAATGTCAATGTGCGTGTTCGTGTGTTTTAATGTGAATTTTTTAATCTACAATGACGACCTTCACCTACAGTGAAGATAACAAATTGACTTCTTGTACGGCCTGAAGATGGTTCTATATAAGAACCGAAACTAGTTGCCACCAGCAACAAGTGGATTACTGAATTGCAGGTATTTAAACCATTATAAAGACCCTTTTCAGCAAGATGGATTTTAACTTATTTCTAAATTTTCCAAAGTCAAGCTCAGCCTGCAGAGGCGAAGGAAGGTTATTGAACAACTTTACTGTAATGTATTTAAAGTGTTTTTGGAAAAAAAAAGTTAAGTGGCTGGGAATGGCAGGATTTGAAGCATTCCGGAGTGGACAACCATGACTAGCAAGTGTACACTAGAGAAGTTAAAGCGTATTCTTTTATGAAATTCCCATTTATTTATGGTACAGCCAGTTACCAATCATTTACATATATTTAACGTCGCCTTCTGCCTCCTCTTAACCACTCACTTCAAGCCTTTCATCTCCCACGTCCCATAATCAACAGATAGCACCAACAATGCGTCTCGTCTGCGTCGGCGTCCAAGAATTCGTCCCTCTGTAATTGCTCGACCCTTTCACCGCCCTTGACATTACCTCCTCGCAGCCTCGCAGCCTCAGACCGCGGGCGATCGTGTCGGGCTCCTCCGTCCTTAAACGTGATTTATACACATTTCGTTCAGATCGTGTACGGTTCTTCCATAAAGCCCGGGTCATGATAACGATTATTATATAAATTCTTTATGTAACGCGGCGGAGGATCGCGGTTCGGGCTCGGCGTGAGTTATTTCACAAATTGTGAGGAATCGGGATTCTCGGTGCACGGTATTGGGTCAGCAGATAGAATCTCGGGAAAGGCCGCGGATCGCGAAACAGGTCTCGTTATGTTTTTCGAGGAACACTGGGGAGAGGAGAGGCTTGAAGTTTTAATGGATATGAATGGTAAAATTTGTGTCATCATTTGTCATGAGTGTGGATTTATTTTTGAGATTTCGTAAGAGGCATTTATACTGAGAGGGCACATCGGTCAAAACTCAAAATATTAATGGGAATTCCGAACGTAGAAACGGTTAAGCCTAAGTCTGAAACGATAACCGCTTAAGAAATTTAGAGAATTAAATCGGGCAAATATTGATGGGAATTTTATAACTTTGCTTGTTGCAATTTATGTAGGGCTAAAGAACCTAGACAAATTTTTATTGTTCTCAGTTCTATTCTTGTTTGGGCTAACAATCTAAAATTTTCAACATAAAAAATAACATATGTTTGCTAATCTTATACGTCTAAGGTAAGTTTTTAGCCTATTTAATAAAAAAAGATTGACATCGTTAAACGAAGTGTTGGAATAATAAAGGAACAATATATTTGGTCACAACAACAAAATATGAAAGCCTACATACGTCCGATAAGAAGTGGGCATACTAATCAGGTAGAAACACAACAAATAATATGTGAATGAGTTCAAAGCTGTGTTTTGTATTTTAAATAAAGTGCCTTAAGGGAAACATGGATATTTCTTGTTTGCGGGATATAGGTCACACATTGTTATAGCCCTGAGTTGAATAACTTATAAAACAAATTATGAAACGAAAGAAATTATAACAGGTGGAAACCAAAACAAAAAAATCCTTATCACAGAAATTAAAACGAACCAGGGACATAGTTCAACAATTCCTTTAGCCGATTTCCAATTAACTGCATAGTCACACATACAGCGCTCGCCAACTAGATAGTATCCGAGAATTTGCCTTACAACTTCTGGCTTTCTGTCTGGCACGGGGCGACCGATTGGAATCCAGACCTGACAATTAGTTGCCGAAATGACCAGAAAAGTAAATTCAGTAACGTGCGTTGCTCTGAGTTGTGGGTTGGAGAAGGTTCGCTCACGTTCGTGTTCCACAATGACATATCCGTCTCACATTCTACTTTCTTACCACTCCGATTTCTGGGAAACATCCCATTATCACATTCACTCGGGTTAAAATACCTGTATTGTTTGTCGGATCGTTGTGCAATATTGTGAACTGTTATACATTACGGTGTCTGGTTCATCCACGTTAGTACCGAATTACTTTTGCATTATTGTTTACGCTGTAAATAATTGTTTATTAAAGTAATAAGAGAATTGTATTTATTTGTTAGAATGAAATAATATGACCTTTTTAATGTTTGCTTTTAATTTTGCCATAGATTACACACAAACAATTCAGCCTAATAAAATAAATTCATATAAAATTGTACGTCATTGTCATTTAAGTATTTTACTATCGTTGCCATACAATCGAAATGTAAGTATGTAAACCACTAAAAATGTTACATTATTTTCCATATACAAATTGTTATTAAATATTTGAAAGTACAATAGCTTAGTAAAAAACATTAAACGCATACTTAATTATCACATCACTTTGGCAGACTATTTAATCAAAACGATGACTTCTAACTTTTTCGTACCAGTAAGGCATTTTCATAATGCATACTCAGAAACATATCTGTTTTCTGGCAAAAAACTTTTTGCCGTACTAGGCCGGAAAAACGGAAGTAAACAATCAGCTGATTTGCAGCGAACCGACGTTAAATGCTTGTTTATTGGTTACTTTTTAGAGGAATGAAGTGGCAGCACTGGCAACAGTAGCAAATGTTTCTTTTGTTTGCTATAAGTTAGGTTTCAAGAATTGAGAAACGTATTGGCTTATGCAAGGACTGCGACTACGTTATGATTGAATAGTTATTTGTACATCTAGGGACTAAAGTACTTTAGTCCCGTGATGCACACAAAATTTTTCCTCCACCTACACCATTAACAATAACTAGGTATAACACTGTAACTTTACCTTCAGATGATCCTTTGCTTCAACATTCTGCATTACAATCACATAGCCTATATAAATGAATAATGCAAGGAATTTAGGCTTTAATTTTAACCATTTTATTCACACTCTTCTTTAAAAATACTCTAGGCCTAACTTATTTGTTCACAAATATGCAGGAATATAGCCTAAACTACAGCAAACTCAAAATGGATACGCTGTCCTGTAGGCAACGGAAGCGGACGCTCGGATGCTGTGACGCACTCTCTTCAACATAGAGAAACAAATTAAAATCGACAGTGTTGCCATATTTTCTCACTGTCCACCGCGGCGTTGCCTGATTTCTTCCCATGTATTTCTTATGAGATTACTTTTAGTCCCGTGGGACTGATAGTACTTTAGTATTCTATTCCAGGGACTAAAAGACAACTATAGATAGTAGGTGGAGTAAAAGTATGTTTTCATCTTAGTAGTAGGATTTCCAGTCAAACCGATGAAAAACGTTCACACTAACAAACAATGTGAACTTGGATATTCAATCCAAGAAGTTATTTGTTGGATATTCAATAGCAGAAGTTATTTGTTTTATAAATTATTAACACTATTTTTGTCACAACATGAAATTAAACGTTTATCGAATAGTACTCTTTTACGAAGATGAAGAACCATACAGACTGGCAGCCCAATGCACTTTTTCGTGCCCGTTTTATCTAGCGGCGTCAAGTTTGTTGGGCTGTTTTACCACCCAAATTGAACTGGTATCAAAGTTATTATTTGTTCTTTTGTATCTAAAGATTTGCTATTGACGAAATCCCCCTTGATATCAATGCAATGTGGGTGACAAAACAGCCTAAAAAACTTAACGCCGGCCGAAAAAAACGGACACGAAAAAGTGCATTCGGTTGCCAATTTGTATTACTTCTTCACCTGGAACTTTTATTTCAGACCCAGCGGATTAAGCGATTACTCTGACCGTCGCAACTGCAGGCGATGCCGCTTGCCGCCGATCGTGCCGTTTGGGCAGGAGTATGACTCCTTCATAATGCAACTTTGAACAATAGAACACTAAAATTTTCACAATGTTTCGCTTCAGGTGGTGCTGCGATTCACGTTTACACCGAAGAGCGTGAACTTCATACTGATTTCGAAGAACGTCGGCGTCGTCGTTTTTCCTCCTTCTAGACAAGTTAGGATTGTAAGCGGTGCATTATTTTAAAGGAAGTCGAACAGTAAGTAATTTACGAAAATGGCTCAATTGCAAATGTATGTTCTGTTTTAGGATTTAAGAATTGTTATAGTATTGATGATAACCTTTTGATTCTAAGGAATATTCTAAAGCCTTCCTCAACTATTCTTTTACTGGTGTCTTCATGGTTATTTAGGTTGTCTTGACATGCAGTTACAGGAATGGAAATTCTAGGATCACGCCTCAACTATAGTTGATGATCTAAACTGATCCTTTGAATTTGCATGGGGGAGCGAAGTGAAGATAATAAAACATCTTAAAATGAAGGCAAATATGCCTAAAGGTTTTGATTAGACATACAATTTAAGTTCTCTTTCTTTTATGCTTATGAAACGTATTAACATTTCTTTTACTTACTCACCTCCTTTTACAGACCAGGCTCTTGACCCATAAAATGTAATAAGTAACTGGTGGACCGAGCCTTGCTCGGTGTTATTTCAAGTTTGCCAGTTCATCCAGTTACGATAAAATATTTCAATGATATAAAATCGATAAATAGAAACCTTTTTTATTGCTAATTGAACTCTTCATCCCACCCACTTATATTTCCTTGATGGCTGTAGATTGCAAGCAGCTGTTACGATTACTTCATATTTTGCGCTTTCCTCGTTTATTTTTGTTAATAAAATGTCAACTCATAAAGCCAATATTAAAATTTTAAAACTTTAACATTCGTTTTATTACGTTATTAGATTTTTTCTGGCCAAGTAATCTGTATAAAATACGTTTTTGAGTTATAAATTACTTATTTCCAGACTTTTAAGGAAATCCTCGGAGTGGTTTTGAGATACTTGTGCAAACATACAACCAAGCAAGCAAGCGCGCAATATACGATTGCTCGTATAAGAGCAATCCCCCCCCCAAAAAAAAAACAGGATATAGGTAGGTTTTGTTTCAGTTCAGTTATGGAGTGATGAAAAATATATTGTTGCGCGCTCACCGCTATTATTAGGTTGTAGTAAAACGCCTTTTAATCTCCACTCCTATCCAGGTGTGGACAAATACATAAAATTGTGTAAGGAGATAAATCAGTGTATGAAGATGCTCAACCGGTCTTAAATTTAACTGTTTGCTGCAACTCATCTTCGATGGTGTAATCCAGAAGTGTGTTAAGTTCAGCAAGTCTAGCTGGGCTTGATGTACAATCCCTTCTCTGATAGTATTACAACAAGTATACTCGTACTTATATTACAACATCACTCCGTTTAGGGAATCTAAACATTGTAAGTATAAATGATTTTACCAAAATCCTCGCTTTTAGTAATGTAAAACTGAACATTTAAATACGTTTTAACATAAAAAATTGCAAAATTCCAATAGCGGTTTTGAAAAAGTCTTATAAGTTTTGAGATTGTCTCCAAGCTTACTTTAGAGAAAGTTATATTTGCTGAAAGAATTATTCTATAATTTATGGTCAATTAATTTCGCAGGAATCCCTGAGTTCAAACAGGTTTTCTGCAAAGGTCGTCATAAATATTAGATTGATAAATAAGTGCTTCCACAACAACACGGGTTTTATTTATCGCGTTTGCTTGAAATTCAATATGGACACAATGGGAACCTGTTTAAGAAATACAACTAAACAACATAACAAAGACTTTTCAAAGTCATAAATACATACCTTGTTAAGGATAGATATGTTGTAGCCACTTGCTGTAATTTGGCACTTCATGAAGTGCCCAACGCAGCCCGGTCACTTCATGAACTGCCCAGCGCGCCAGGGCACATCGTGTAACTCGATTATTTTAATCAAGCTTAAAGCATGTGCCTAACGAAACTGGGCACATCATGAATTGCCCAACGCTCTTTGGACACATGCTGTAACTATCGAGGCATGTCGGGCAGTCGCTATAAGATCTTTTTGTTCAAGAAAATCCTAGTGTCTTTGTTAAAGTAGCCAATGTTATTGTTTGCTATTAAACCTTTTAATATTTTTAAAATCTAAAAATTTTAATATCGGTTACGTTACTTAAGCTTTTTGAAAATAAAATTAGTTAACGTTATATTTGGATTTTTCAAATGTAAAAGGTAAGTTCTGACTAAAATAAAAAAAAAACAATTAGACCAAGAGATAGACCACTTTTATTCACCCCAAATTTACCATCAAATTTGTTGTTAATTTAGGGTTAGTCATAACATATAGTCTTCAGAATTGCAATTCTTAAGGTTGGTGAGTGGTGGGTGTCCGAGTAATGACGTCATCAATATGGCTGCCGCGCAAAAGTGTAACACTTTACAAAAACGAACGTAACTTTGCAACAGAGTAACGTAGAGCAATGATCTTTTTTTAAATTGTTGGTAATAAAATTTCCTTTATTTTATGTCATGTCAATATATATCTTAAGTCTAACGGTTTTCCTGATATTTAACCTAAACTTTACTTTTTGTGAATTTTTAGTATAAAAGTAAATGTTTAAGGCCCAATAACTCCCTAACTGTGAAGAAATAGACAAAATATATAAGAATAAAAAAGGTTGATAATTTTATAAGGGTTTTGAAAATACCATTTATGTGGACTTTTGATGGTGGCTTGTACGATAAATGTGTTAATGTTTAACATTCAACAAATTTATTTTGCCCTGCATCTTCTGTATACATTGTGCAGTAAAATTAAGTGATAAAATAGGTGGAGGTAGAAATAATTGAAACAAAAATGATTCTTGTTGTAAATGATAGGTAATATGCTCCTAATCGGCATACATCCGTAATGTTGCGGGAAACCCCTCAAAATCACGTTTAAAAATGGCGGCTTTTCCCGCCATAAAAAAATCTTGAAAATAGTCTGTCGACTACATTTTTTGTCAATTTTTTTCAAGATATTGACTTTGGACTACCACTAACTATTGTTGGGTGATTGGTTTTTAGTTTTGACAGGGTACTCATTTTTGGCCGCCATCTTGGGATCCGCCATATTGGATATACATTTTTTTTTCTCATCTAAAGATGGTGTTGTGACACATCATTATAGACTAGATTTTTACCCTGAACTCAATGCTGAAATCTGTTTCGAAAAATCTCGATTCGTTAAAAAGGTGTGCTCAAAAAACGGCACATAATATACATATACAACCCTATTAAAAAAAAAATCAGCCCTATACATTTCTTAATGACATTCCGTGCTTTGAATATTATTTTTGATTATTTATCTCATATCTCCATTTCTAAATAATATATGCTGCATGTTTTGGTCTTAAAATACTCAGTGATTTAACAGCTTTTATGTGAGGTACTGATCATTAAAATTGGACAAATGTTGGAGGAGCTATAAGGCAAAAAACAGCTTAAAATTTTTTTTTTCAAAATTTATTTTTGGTTTAAGATTTATACTTTATCCTAATTTTATCTGATTTTCATTATTTATAGCTTAAATGTAAGCTGATAGTTCACCAGTTGTCTTAAAACCATTCTGACCTGCAGGTCCATGGTTGGGGCTGGGGATATAAATCTTTAAATAATTATGAAATTTTTGAAAATTGAATTTTAGATTAATTGGAGGTCCATACCTCACGTCAATCTAAACCGATTTAAATAAGTAAAAGCTTAAATGAAAGCCAATAATATACTGAGTTAATTAAGACCTAAAACTTTCATGAGTCTCTGTTAGATTTCTATGTATGAGTCATTAATTATTTTCAGTTTAAGAAAGTAAACAGATTTTATTAGGAATGAAGGTTCATAACTCAAATTAAGTAAGTCCGATTTTAATGAGTAATATCTTATATGAAGGCCTATAACTTACTGAGTAATTTGAGACCAGAACGAATGTTGTGACCCATTTAGAACCTGCACTAAAAATCTTCAACAAAAAACCAATTCTGAAAATATTAATTATCTAGTTGCTTTAAGCCTTATATAGCTCGTCCAACACTTGTCCGATTTTATTGACCAATAACTCACATGAAAGCCGTCAAATCACTGAGTATTTTAAGACTAATACATGCGGCATATATTATTTAGAACTGGAGATATGAGATAAATAATCAAAAATAATATTCAAAGGACGGAATGTCCATAAGAAATGCATAGGGCTGATTTTTAAAAAATAGGGTTGTATATTAAGTGCCGTTTTTTGAGCACACCTTTTTAACGAATCGAGATTTTTTTAAGCGGATTTCAGCATTGAGTTCAGGGTAAAAATCTAGTCTATAATGATGTGTCACAACACCATCTTTAGATGAGAAAAAAAAATTTATATCCAATATGGCGGATCCAAGATGGCGGCCAAAAATGAGTACCCTGTCAAAATTAAGAACCGATCACCCAACAATAGTTGGTGGTAGTCCAAAGTCAATATCTTGAAAAAAATTGACAAAAAATGCAGTCGACAGACTATTTTCAAGATTTTTTTATGGCGGGAAAAGCCGCCATTTTTAAACGTGATTTTGAGGGGTTTCCCGCGACATTACGGATGTATACCGATTAGGAGCATATTACCTACCATTTCCAACAAGAATCATTTTTGTTTCAATTATTTCTACCTCCACCTATTTTATCACTTAATTTTACTGCACAATGTATACAGAAGTTGCAGGGCAAAATAAATTTGTTGAATGTTAAACATTAACACATTTATCGTACAAGCCACCATCAAAAGCCCACATAAATGGTATTTTCAAAACCCTTATAACATTATCAACCTTTTTTATTCTTATATATTTTGTCTATTTCTTCACAGTTAGGGAGTTATTGGGCCTTAAACATTTACTTTTATACTAAAAATTCACAAAAAGTAAAGTTTAGGTTAAATATCAGGAAAACCGTTAGACTTACGATATATATTGACATGGCATAAAATAAAGGACATTTTATTACCAACAATTTAAAAAAAAGATCATTGCTCTACGTTACTCTGTTGCAAAGTTACGTTCGTTTTTGTAAAGTGTTACACTTTTGCGCGGCAGCCATATTGATGACGTCATTACTCGGACACCCACCACTCACCAACCTTAAGAATTGCCTTTTTGGAGTCTCAAGATTATGGGTTTACTTGAGAACATAACAAAGATCATGGTAAACTCGGGTAAATAAAATGTGTCCTAGCTCTTGGTCTAAATTATCCTGACTTAAAATTAACGTGGTTATTTTTAGCAATAAAATATTCACTACTTAATCTAGAATAAAACATAAATACTATACATAGTTTAATGATTTAAAAAATTACTGTGGTTTTCAAATAGTTGAAAAATTAAACAAAAGTAAAAAATAAGATAAATGAACCTTATTTTTAACCTAATAGTAATGCGCTATTAAAAAATATTATAATGATATTTAAATATGAAACGGTCTCTAGCGCCTTACTTTTGAATAACGTTCAACATTTATAAGTTATCCCTTTAGACTAATTTCTTCGTATGAATTTCCATGTATTTAACTCAATAATATAAACTTAAATTTTTAAGCTAATGGTGTTAGCAGGAATATAAAAAAGATTTTAAGTATATTACTGAAAAGCTGTTAGGTAAACAGGACTCTCCATATACGTTTTTTATTATTTCATAAACAAATAAGTTAAAAGAAATTACAATGAAAAGGCTTGTTGTAATGATGTTATGTTAATTTATTTCTTACTGACATGAAAGAAAAACTTGAACCTAAATTGACGTTAATGTTAATAAAATTTTAAAAAGAACAAACGAAATAAAAAAATGTCATCTAAATTGA
Organism: Flexamia atlantica; assembly: GCA_035578135.1. Classification (NCBI taxonomy): domain Eukaryota; kingdom Metazoa; phylum Arthropoda; class Insecta; order Hemiptera; family Cicadellidae; genus Flexamia; species Flexamia atlantica. Next base: position 60,522,321 of record JAQJVK010000003.1, on the reverse strand, counting down.
ATGTTTTAAATTTTGATACAAAAAAAAAACTAAAGGTATGTTTTTGTTCAACACTCTTATGGTACGTTCTTTAAATTTGTTTCACCTTGCTATGCTTTGATTTATTATAAGTTTTATTAAGTACAGATTAAGTCAGAAGTTAATCATTTAAAATATGAAAAATAGGTTAATGCTCATGTGCTATGTAACATCTGAATGTTTTAGGTAAAATATTTGATGTTTTTATTTTATTAAAGCATACAATTTAAATTGACTGAATTGTCTGATTTATGTTTTCTGGGATATTTTGGCTACACATCATTGTTATTTAAACAACAAACTATTTTTAAACAATTTGTTGTTTCAATAATAATAATATTAATAAGAATGTGTAGCCAAAATAACCCAGAAAACATAGAACAAACCGTCATAAAAAAGTTCATGCAAGAATTTCCTGGCATAGTGGTACGGTAGAAAATCTTATTCTTAATGTTTTACGAAATTCTTTTTCATATTACCATAACAGAATACAGCTTACAGCCGTTTTTCAGCAGATATCCTAATTATTTCGGAATACTAATATATTATATATATATGATTCTTAAATTATACTGATTCGTAGGGGCCCAACCTTGATTCGTAAAAAGTGACCTTATTAATTAAAGTTATGATTTAAAGGATAAAAACTATTTCATTATTAGCCAAAACATTACATTGTTCAGTGCATTTGAAAGTAAAAAATTTGATCGAAACAGTTTTAGTAAATTTCATGTTCTTCATTTCATAATTCCCATATTAACGGTAAACCTATTTTGCAATGACCACAAAAACTGAAATGTTTAAAGAATTTACATTATACTAAATATCTTACACATACCAATAGTAAATAATCTTATTATAAAAGATTTAAAACAAAAAATCAAAAGCAATCATTAAGCAGCAAAAAACTAGAAATCAATGTGAGAACATTAGCCAAGAAAATATAACAAATCTAATGAGTGCCATATAAAATGTTCTAATGGCTGTGTTGCAGTAATGAACCGTATTTAAAAGTTTACATCACACTACACATAAACATTTGTTTTCTGTGCCTTATTATTGGCTGGAAAGTTACTCATTGCCGATTTACCACGCAGTACTGTGTATTGCGCAGAAATATAACAGTAATTCTACCAAACACTAAGAAACGGAAATAGCGGAAGTAAGCAATAAAAAAAATCAATTGATTACAGCACACTGACGTTAAATAAATTTGTATTGGTTACTTCAGAGGAATGTATTGCAGCATTAGCAGTGGCAATTTTTTGTTGGTTTATCATAGGTTGAGAAGAATTGAGAAACGTAATCTTTTATGCAAGGAATACATTGTGATTACTAAATTAGTTTATTTCCAAGTAGTACGATGTAAAGTATCGCACGTCACACGCATGTTAAGTTTTACCGTACCCTCAAAAATATCCCGCACTCGCCTCTGGTTCGCGCGGGAACCATCATGCTTGTCCGGTAAAATAGTTCTTACCGGTCTAGTAACGTAATATACTATTACAGCTGTGATCGCATACAGGCTAGTGCAGACGTAATTAACCATATGATAATGTATTAATGCTCAATTATCATCCTGTCAAGACAACCGAGTGAGGAGCAGATTTATGGGGATTGTTGCTGAACTTGCTCCGCCGCCGCCGCCGCTGTACTGTCGCTCTTACAGGTAGTATATTAATTATAGTTAATATTACAAGTCAGTAATATTTGTTTTTATCGTTTGTAATCATAAATAAGAAAATAACGTAAATAGATTTAAGTAATCCATACATTAAAGTTGAAAATAAACCAAAAACCCTTTTTTTGATATAATGAATTTGATTTGCATGAAAAAAAGCCTAAACCGGTATATAGTCCGTTCTATGTTCGACAAAATTATCAAAATACGTAAGATATTTGTTTAAGTTGATTTTACGTTTTGTAAGGATTTATAGTGGCCAATTAGTTGGAAGTCATCCATCTTTATTTTATAATTATCAAAGTAATAATGGTATATAATTATAAGATGTACAATTAAAATAAAAACAAAGTACCCCTTAAATAATTTCATCGACTGACTAGTTCCAGCACTAAGGCCATTTTCAAAGTTTAGTGTAGTACCTAAATTACCTCTTCTAAGTTAATGATATTATGAAGAGTTTATGTAGGTACTGGAATCGACTTTGAATGTGGTATTGGTGCTGGAACAAATCAACCAATTAAAAAAATGTAAGGGTACTTTATTTTTATTTTTATTTTACATTATTTTTATTTTACCTAAACTGTGATAAAATTTTAATTATAAGAATAAAATTTAGGTATAGAGTCCTAGCCCTATTATTATATTTAATATAATGTTGTAATCTAACCAATACGTCTCCTGCTGTGGAAAAGTATCCCATGTTCTTATTTGGTATCGAGGGTGTCTCGCTGAGAAGAATATTATTATCTTCACACAATTTAAGTATTGTAGTACACCTGGCGCCAATTCTTGGGGCCCACGCCGTCCATAAGCCCAATGCTAAAATTAACATTAGTCTTATGGACGGCGGGCGGCGTGGGCCCCAAGAATTGCCTCCAGTTATAAATACTAGCTGATCAACACGGATTCACCCTTAGAAAAACAGAGAAACCTCCTCCTATCTCAGTCATTCATGATTCAATATTTAGGTTTCCATGAAAACTTCATAAGCTTCCCTTTAGAGTCAAAATCAAATAAATTTCAATTTTATAAGCTTGCTGTTTAATTTCAAAAAGACCTACGTTAGTTTTAATTCGTTTTAAACCTTCTCAAAAGTGCATAAAATATATAAAATAAAGTTTCAGCCATACCAGTACTCCAGTTTCCGCGTGAAAGCGGTCTAATGAGTGATGTTAAGCGTTACCAACAGAGTTACAAAAATTGAGATAAGGCTTGATTCGATTCTCTGACCTTCAAAACGCAAAAATAACCAATAATTTCATAATTCTAAGCAATGTACAGACAAAACTCTAATTTTATTTATATAGATAGAGATAAGAGAAATGTCACAAGAGACGGCTGTATATATAAAAAAATGTATAACCCACCACATTTGTTGTTTGGAATGGCATAAGTAGGTTTTTTCCCGATGATATTTATACAACTTTATATTTTTTGCTGAAACGATCCCAATCACAACTGATTAAATATACGGTTCTTGCGGCCACGTAATCTCTCAGTGGTTTAGACTCCATCTAGAAGCGATGAAAGTGAATGAGATAACCACCAATCAGGGTGGCTCACATGGGATACGCAGGTCAAGAGATCGTGTTAAGCCTTGACTTTAACAGGAAGACATAAAAGAAGCCACTATTGTTTGCAGTAGAGTTGGAAACAGCCCACCTCTTCAGCTCCTACTGAACATTCTCTACAGCCAGTGACATCCGGCTGAAGTTTGGTAGAAGAATATTTTAAAAAAATCAACTTTGAAAGCCGTCAAAAGTAGTTTAAAAATACAATATGTGATCATTTAAAAAATGTAAAATGTGATCATTTAAAATGTGATTATACAGGGTGTTTTTTTTAAAACGCAACCCATTTTTAAGATTGAATAATTCATATATAAATATGAAATAAGTATTGTTTTATGGTTCTTTGCGTTTTATACAATCTATTATTTAAGTTTGATAACATTTAGTTCACCTTATATGCTCAAAAATCCGCCAGAGGCATTTGTTTGAAGTTATGCTCTCTCCATCAAATTCCCGAACACGTGTTGCTAGGTACCTGTTTGAATTTCTTGCATTACATTTGTTTTGTTTGTTTTGAGACACTGAATATGATGTGACTTTTTTTAGGCCTTACTTTGTATGTAACCCCAAAGAACATAATAATATAGTGGGGTCAAATCCAGGGATCTTGTGGGGAAATAATCCTTCACCGATAAAATCAAGTTTTGGGTTGCGTTTTTAATGTGTGTGTCTTTAAGCACGATAACTCGCGTAAAATGGTCCGATCTGAATGAAATTTGCCACAGACATGTAAAGAGGTAATTATTCTACGAAAACAATTCAAAAGCTATTCAGCACCTCAAAACAAACATAACAAATTTAATGCAAGAAATTTAAAGAGGCACTTTGCATCACAGCAAATTCATATTCGGGGATTTGATTGAAAGAGCATAACTTTATACAAATGCCAATGGTGGACTGTTTGAGCGCATAATGTGAACTAAATGTGATCAAACTTAAATAATAGGTTGTATAAAATGTAAAGATCAATAAAACAATACTCATTACGCATTCATATGTGCATTATTAAATTTTTAAAATGGGTTGCGTTTTAAAAAAAACACCCTGTATAACAGGACGGCTAAGTACTTGCCCCAAAACTAAGTTCTAAACCTCAAAATTTTGCAGTTTTGACATACGTATACCGATTAACAATAAATACCTTCCGGTACAAAACTATAACAACCTGTATCTGTAAAGTTATTTGGGAAATTGGTTGAAATGAAGAAATTGTGCACCACGTACCTTGAAAGTAGTATCGCCTAACCTTCTAATATTATGTATTTCAAAATAATTCTGTGAATTAAAAGAATACAAAGGAAATATTGTACACATTATAGTACCTATCGAATTTGATACATCTTTCTTCTAATCTTCTAACGATACGAATCTCAGTAATATTTCTTCTTGAATTAACGGAATAAAATGAATCAATTATGACATACAAGTACATGTGTAAAGTGAAAGTGGTTAATTCAATTGAGATACCTCATGTTCGATTAAGAGTTTTTCACTCTCCTGAAATGTAGCTGATTTTGAGAGAGGTGGGGTTAGAACTTAGCCATCGAACTTTATTTGATTAGCAAAAAGTATTTTTTAAAGAGTGCTAATGATTAAATCTAAAATAAAAGTTTAATAGAAAATAATATTTATAATATGAGATGACAATGAGGCATGCGTGATGAGCATTGGCGAATAAAATGTGTTATAGTAAGACAATTTAAAAAAAAATCAAACAAACAGTTTATTGGGAGCTTTAAACTTCTAGACTAACAATCTTTAAAAAATAAATATTTCTCTTCGAAAGGAATTGAAAATAAAAAAGTATTTTTCGAATAAAATAAGTATGATGGATTTTAAAACTATTACAAAACACATAAATCGTCCAAACAAATTATTATTGTTACGGCTCTTAATTAAAAATGCGAAATCAAAAACCTGTGATTACGCCTCCAATGTATTTAAACAAAACTCAAAAGGTTTAAATAATCTATTAACTAAATTAGCCTTATAATTTCTCCCTCCTATACATAGAATGGAGAAAGTATTGTTTTGTCAAAATTTTCGAATATGAATTGTTAGTGAATATATTTGTTTTAGTACTCCCTAAATAGAAAAGTGGTTTTAGGAGTTGTGTCCGTCTGTGTGTGTGCATGTGTGTGTGTGGATGTAAACAAAGTTAGAGAAGACATTAGTGGTCCGATTTTCATGAAAATTGGCATATGGATATAAAACCATGATATCTACAGGTTTTTTCTTTTTTCAAATTTTTTCATGTTTAAGGGTCTTTACCCAATAAAAACCCATAAAAAACTACAACAATCCAAATTTATCAAAAACGGCTCAAACGATTTAGATAAATATTACACAGTTTATAGTGCTTAAGACGCCAAAAAATATGACATCACCCGCATGTCTGTAAAAATTCAGGTTCAAAAGTTATAGACAATTAAATAAAGAAATTAAAATTTATCTAACCTACTCAAAATCATAATATTAAATTAAAATACACTTAACACCATTAAATTTGCCTTGAAAAAGAAATAATCCAGTATTTTGAACTATAAGTCTACGTCAACTGGTTGCGGAGATAATTGAAATTTTAGTTTGGCGGTTATACAGTACGTTATCTAATGTTATTATTATTGTAAGTATTTAAAAATCGATATTTCCGTTAGTTAATAACCGATTCTGATAGCGTTTGGTATGTATTTGTGTGATAATTTATTGCTAATTTCTTTTATTCCATTAGCTTTTATAGGATTATTTGTTTTAAATGACTTATCTAAGGGAGAAAGTATGTGTCAGTTTCCTGAAACCGCTTATTAGTATTTGTTGTCGATAAAATAAACATGTGTGAATATTATGGGTTATTTAGATAATTGTGGAAGATATTCCTGCATGAGCCTCCAATCCCGTTTGAAAGTATTATGTGAAAGCATAATTTGCACTTAATTGGAGGATGCAACCGTCTGGAGAGCTTTAACAAATGGATTATTCTGTATCATTATTAATGCAACCGTATGCCAACAACACTATTATTTATCAATTAAAAACAAAATTTTGTATTTCTTCTATTAATTTTTAAAGAGTGTTGAGCTATGAAAACCTAAAAGGACTTAAAAATAATAAAAAAGTCTTAATTCTGACGAATTATTTAAGACAGCATCTAAATCATATTTGATTTATTGAATATTTTAAACTAAGGACTACTTTACCTTAATTTGGGTTACTCTATTATTATTCTCGCTTTAACATTTTTTATTTTAAAACTACTATTCCATTACTTATATCCCATTTATTAATGCAGTTTGCATCACGAGTATAATGAAAATTAATTATGGTGGTGCAAACGCTACAATCGTGTTCATTAGCTGAAAACACGTTAGTAAGTTTTTATGTAAATGGTACTCCGTTGAAGAATTTTGGGAGTTTCTTACGATAAGTAACAAAGTAATTCTTTCCTGTCATATTTTTTTAGAGCCCAATGATTTTTTTCTACGTTTTAAAGACTTAATTTTTTAGAATAATAATTGCAATTTTGCAATTGTAAAATTGCAATAAAAATATATATATATTTTTATTTTGCAAATAAAAATTGCAATTTTTTAGTTTTTTTAATAGCCTGCAAAGTTTTACTGCATCGAATTTTGCAAGCTAATACTGATATAGTTGTTAGAATATTGAATGTTAAGACTTGAAAGGAAAAATGCGTACAAAATAGCCTCTATGGTGGTACAGATACGCGCAGTTGTGTCTCGGACTCTCCTTTAGACATGTGCCAAGGATGAGTAAAGGTCGCGAGATGATTTATAAGTCAATGGAAGATTAGCTCTTGTCACGCCTGCACAGTGTTTAAAGCATGGAACAAAGAGACATCTAGGCCTAATAATGGGCAAGTTTCAACGCACTAAAACCGCAAGCACCGTAGGCACATCACATCATTTGCACATCGTCCAACATAAAATGTGCAAATTAAAACATTAAAACTTTTAAATTTAAAAATATTGAAAACCAACTAGTCAACTAGACATGTAGGAGCCTCTATTCATAATTAGGACAATTTTAATTCGAAACAGTCCTTTTTTACGGTACAGAATTACTTCAAAGTGAACTGGCGTTTAGATTAATTATATGTTAATATCAGCACACGGTTTTGAATAAGGCATCAACATCACATATTTCAATCTAAAAAAAGCAGGGTTTCATTCCAGCGCTTTTTAAATGCAAAATATTGTACGTTACTTCTTATTTTCTGGTAAGTTTTAGGTAATTTCAGTATTTTTTCCCGAGTCCCTGGTATAAAGAACTGCAATATGGCTATCTCCCATCATCCTGCAACTTCCAGACGCTCTTAATTTCGGCGCAAAATTTTCCATCACGTAATTGTGCATACATTGAAAGTGGGCACAAAATGTCCTCGATTCGTGAAAATAATTTGATTTGTAATTGATTTTTAAAACTTTGTATTGTATTTGTAAACACTGACTACATTATAATTATGACTAAACACTAGCAAAGTTGGTAAAATAAAAATAGCCTCGCTAGATTCTAAGTAAATAAACTATTTATTTTCAATAAAAAATGCATTCGCAAAATAAGGAATGGTTCTAGAAATAAACTGGCCAATTTTCCAGTAGTATGTTCAGTAAAAATCCATAGTAAGTTCATGATTCACTCTTATATCAGTCTACCTCCCCTACGATAATGTGGTGATTTTAGCTTATTGAAAAAGTAACCATTTTACATGAATTAAATCTTATAGGTACGTATACAAACATGTAAACAAAACTAAGAATTTTAAATTGTAAAATATAATTTATGCTGGCATAAACCAACGAAAAAATGCTGGTAGCAAAAAAACACTAATTTTGCAACAACAAACAATTGATTTTATTTAGTTTTTGCCAAATATTACTTTTGGCACAGAAGAATCACTTCATCTGTGCTTTTGGATAATTTAACAAAAGCAGTTCGTTGTGAAATACGGATATTAATTAAAAGGTGATCATGTACACATTTTCGTGCATGCAATCATACACCCCATGGCCCCGCGTATCCAGAACCTGGTCTACCATACCACCGTCAACTCGCACCGACACCATCAGCGGCTGGTAGCCCGCAAAAGGCCAGACCGTCAAAGCTCTGTCTCTGCATGGCTCAGCAGCGAGAATATCTTAGTTCTGTGATTCATTAGCTACTCATTTGGAATAAGACAGTTTAGATTTCAAATTATAAAAAAATTAAAATTTAAAACAAATTCAGAGAACTGTAGTTATTTGATACTAAAATGATATAGTGTTCCTAACTAGTGTTCCTAATGATATAGTGTTCCTACTAAAATGATATGAGTAGCTCCTATAAAAATGAATAGGCTTTTTAAGATACTATAAAGGAATTACAGAAATAACAACCATAGGACTATCGCCAATCACATAATTATCAGATGCTGATAAATGTCGTGACAAATTAAAACACAAACAGAGTGATCCATGACGAAATATACTATAGCCATATTTCTAGAGAAATATTTGCTGCTGGAGATGGTTGGCAAGTGAGAGTCAGTAAAGTTCAGCTAAAGTTCAGCCACCCAATAATAACATGACAATTAGTGTGCTGAGTCCACTGTCAGATGAATAGCGCAAACGAGACAGACTGACCTGTGCGTAAATGTGACTTTAACTGCCTCGTTACTACTTGTACTAGCTATTAATGTGGATAGTTTATGACTGCAATATTTTGAACATTTATTGACAAATTAAACATTTCTGAATGGTTAAGTATTACTTTTCTCCACCTTTACTGTGCACTAAGGCACCTGTTACACTAGGTTGCTGAGCAACGTCGCCTAAACACCTGGTTTGTTTTTGGACCATTACATTAGGTAGTTTGGCAGACATTAGAGAATAAAATGCCACATGGTCAGCAAATTAGTCGCTCGTAAAAAAATACATTAAAGATGCTAGCCGATCTAATGACAGATAAACACTGACAAAATATGACATTTGTTTAATATCTTCCGACTTCAAGTTGTTGCGTACTCCTTTCAACACATGCAACAGTGGCTGATGTGCCACACCGCACCGCCGAGCCACACATCTATGAGGTGGTTCAGCGGGCGCACCGATATTCCACCTGAAATCCACGTGTAGACACCGATATTCCACCTCAAATCCAGGTAGACACCGATATTCCGCCTCAAATCCAGGTAGACACCGATATTCCGCCTCAAATCCAGGTAGACACCGATATTCCGCCTCAAATCCAGGTAGACGCCGATATTCCACCTCAAATCCAGGTAGACACCAATATTCCGCCTCAAATCCAGGTAGACACCGATATTCCGCCTCAAATCCAGGTAGACACCAATCTTCCACCTCATATCCATGTAGACACCGATATTTCGCCTCAAATCCAGGTAGACACCGATATTTCGCCTCAAATCCAAGTAGACACCGATATTCCACCTCAAAATCCACGTAGACACCGATATTTCGCTTTAAATCCAGGTAGACACCGATATTCTGCCTCAAAATCCACGTAGACACAAATATTTCGCTTTAAATCCAGGTAGACACCGATATTCTGCCTCAAAATCCACGTAGACACCGATATTCCGTCTCGACTCTTAATCTCGTCCCATGGGTAGACCGATATTCCGCCCCGGCCTTTCTTAGAATCTTATCAGGGAGGCAAGCAATGACTCCTCGCCTTCGAAGTAGGAGGACAGGAATTCCATCAAAACCTTTCATTACCGTCCCTTGGGAGGAAACGGCGAGAAGGCAACTAATTTAATCTGAAAGTTCTTGTAGTTTTTATAACACTTTTTAAACCGCAGAGTGTATCTAGTTAAGCATACTGCTTGAAGTAGCTATTGTACGAATAAGTCGATTGCACCAAACGATGATGTTAATTTAACTTACATATCAACATTTTTCCTAAACGTTGCATAAGAAACTGAAATAACTCACCAGTAATATGGAGATACTTGCAGGTAATTATTGTTGTCTTTTCAGTAGCCACTTATTTATATTACAAGAATTATCTGGTTAAATTGCACCAATCAAATCTCGTAATATACAAAGTGGCCAAGAGGATTTTCTATTTTGTTTGCAAAACTTATGCAAAACGGACCAATATTTTTGGGTAGCAAATATTTCGCGGTTCCCCAACAGGTGCCTCCAATGACAGAACACTCCTGAGTCATTGCACGGTGTTGCAGTTGGTGGTGGCACCTACTACTCTCGGGGCGCAATATCGGTCGGAGGAGATGCAGAGCTACTCCCGAGGAAAACTGCTTGTGGAGGCTGAAACAATGTTGGCCCGACCAATGACATGTGGTTCTCCCTCATCTGGTAGCACGATCACCTGGTAGCACGAACACCTGGTAGCACGGACACCCAACGGTCGTCGAGCGTGATGACGGCTCTGCCTCTCACTTGACTCCGGCCCACTGGTGTACGTGTGAGTCCGAGGCTTCCCAGATCAGTATGAGATTCCCCACCCAAACATAAGTTGCCTTATGTGTGGTACGGAACTCCTTCCAAGCCTAAAGAGGGAAAGGCTCAGATGAACCGCCCGCTAACATTTCTGGCTGCTTTTCGAGATGTCTGTCTTTCGTCTGGGTCAAAAAAGCAATAGCGCTCCTCAGCATCGCTAAGGTAGTGTGGGCACCACCTGCACTGCCAGGCTGCGGCCGCGTGCGAACACTGATGGCAGGAGGAGCAGACAGTCCAAGCATTGGTGGGTTCTGACGTGCTGTTTCGACGTGTTTCGTCTCATCAGGCACAGATAGACAGCAGATTACAGCTGTCACTGTAATACAGCGAACGCAGATTTCATCGTTCCGTTACGGCAAGCGCACGAGAAACAAAACTCAACTGCGAAATGCAGCCCGTCGAACATTTTAATATTTCCCTGTTATAATAAAGTATTAAATGCCCATTTAACTCTTATTATACGGTTCTTAAACTCACCACTAGAGATTCAGCCATGTAATTATTTCAAATACTTTATTAAAACTGGTTAATGAAGACATAAAAAGGCGAAGGGTTATTAAAGTTTATCTATGTGTCCTCATCTTCAGCTATGATGTACATATAAAGGGAATAGGTCATAAAGTATGTACAAACGAGAGAAAAATCATAAATAACATACATATAGCCTTTTAAATTATGAAATTCAAGGGTGAATTAATTGGCTTATTTTCCGCCTCCAGCATGGTAAAACAAGGACACCGGGATCTTGTACATGTCTAGTCATTCAACTCAGCCTATCTAGACGTTCACTTTGACAAGTTCCACGAGGCTAAATTAAATCCACGTGGACCTCCTTTCTACTTAAAATCTAAAGCACGTAGCGTTTGAGATTTAATGTTCTTTGTCATTTTATATCTAAGTCTGTATCTCGATTGAATATTAGATAATATTAGATGTAAAAATATAGATGTAAAAATTTTACAACTAGCTGATATATTAAATGTAAAACTTATTCAAGTAAGAAATATTATAAAAATGTTTGCTCAAGTTTTTGTTAAGTGTTTCTGAATTATTTAATAAGTTTTTGTAGATTCACACGGCACCTCTGATCATGTTTTTTATCAGCGTTAGCTAAATGAATAATACATACAATTCATAAATAGAAAAATTTAAACATATCAAACAATTCTTTTCTCATGACCTTTTCACATATTCGACCGGCGCGCGGTTGAGTTTCGTCGCCGAGTCTTCTCGTTTTTATTGTTGACCACTCGAAGTCATTATAACCGTGTGTAAACCCGTGCAGTTAAACAATGTAGTTCAGAGGACATCAACAGGACTTCACGACTGAGTTGCAGTGGCCTGTTGTCTATTATTATAATGTGGAAGGGGCTTTAGGCCTTCGTAAATGCGATTTCGACAATGAAAACAAGATTTGTCGACGAGAAGCCGCGCAGCGCCACGACAGGTCGCATAATGTGTAATAATTTATTCGTAACAAGCCCGGTATGTACCGTTTTGCGATGCCAGCGATTTTCATGCGAGTACGGCAAAACTTACCGGGCGTGTGAAGTATGATACTTTACACCACACTGCTAAGAAAATAGTATATTATGTTACTAGGCCGGGAAGTACTATTTTGCCGGACGAGCATGATAGTTCCCGTGCGAGCGAACGCGAGTGCAGGATTTTCATGCGAGTACGGCAAAACTTCCCGGCCGTGTGAAATTATGAAACAGTGTGAAAAATGATGATAAAATGATGAAAAATTATAATATTTTTCGTCATATTAGAAAAAAACATACCTTCAATCATAACGTAGTTCTTGTGTAAACATACGTTTCTCAAACCTTCAAACCTAACCTATAACAAACAGAGGAACATTTGCTACGGATGCACTGCTGCCACTACATTCCTCTAAAAGGAAACCAATAAACCACCAATAAAGAAGCATTAAACGTCGGTTTGCTGCAATCAGCTGATTTTTTACTTCCGTTCTTTCCGGCCTAGGTCGGATAAGAGTTTATCCGGCCTAGGCCGGCTATGGGTGACTTTCGAGCCAACAAAAAGGAACTGAAAACATATGTTTCTGTGTTAGTATGATGACAACTTTTTTTATCATAACTTTTTTTATTTTTATGTATTCCTTGCATAAATTATTACGTTTCTCAATTCTTCAAACCTAACCTATAATGAGCAAACAAACATTTGCTACCGCTACCAGTGCTGCCACTACATTACTCTGAAGCAACCAATTCATTCATTTAATGTCAGTTTATTGCAATCAGCTGATTGTTTTGATTATTACTTTCGTTATTTCCATTTCCTAGTGCACGGTAACTTTGCTGTGCACTGCACGGTAAATTTACCTTGCTGTGATCGGCAAAGAGCAACTTTCCTGCCAAGAGTAGACTAAGGCACAGTAAACAGATGTTTCTGTGTAGTATGATGTGAAGGTCCTTACTGTTAATATCATGCCTCCTCGTTAAAGAATATTATTGAGTCTCCTGTATCAGACATAAAATTTAAAAGGTCAAAGCCCACAAATCAAAGAGAAGGTCTTATGACGGAAAACTGATAATTTTCAGCCTCTGCTCTGTATATCACAGTTTTGATAGTAAGCTTAATATGAATCAGGATTTTGTTTTCTTGACCAAAGTTAGGTAGTCATCCTAATGAAATACGTTAATATCCTCAACTTACGACAAACTTAAGCCACACTTTCACCCTAACATAAATCTTCGTTGGTTATTTCCCACTACTACCACTTTTCACTCTACGATATATCATTTCAACAACCATGTCCTATCCACTTTACAAATCTGGTAATGAGTAGTACACCTGCCCATAGCGAGGCCTGGGCAGGTATGGTGCAACGTGCTGCATGACGAATATCTTCATCGTTGAACTTTGCCAACCGCACAGCCGGGAGAGTAAGGTACGTCCTCGTTCCCTCACCAATAGAAACTGATAGCGGCTACTGTAACTGCTTAGGACAACAATCAGAAGTCGATGACTTCATAATGACCTTAAGTATGTAAATTTCCTAAATATGAAGAAAACCGTATTAAAATTGCAAGGAAAGCTGTGAGGGTTTGAGAAATGTTGCAAGTAACCCGATTCATACTTTTGAACTTTGCTTGTCTTTCTAAGCTGATGTTTTTTTCCGTGCTTACTGAGCGCAAGATGGTTCATATCACAAACATTCAGTGGCGAATTAATTAGAGGTTTAAATCAAATTTATTTTGGGTAGTACTTCAAACTCATATTCAGTTAAGCGTAATTTTAAGGGGGGATTATAATTTATATTTTTTATTCCTTGTTCCCTAAAATGACAAAATTAAATATGAAAATAAGTGTCACATTCCATTGATGTCAGAGTATGGATTCCTACTATCCTTTGTATTAAACTCTTTGATCAATCATATTCTTAGGCAGAAGCAAGAGGCACGTATTACAACCAGTAAATTAAATATATCCTCGAAAAGAATAATGGTTGCTAGACTAAAGGTTAGCGTCTTGGACATCGATTCAAGAGGTCGTGGGTTAGATCCCCGGCAAACCCACACAAATTTGAGGGGCTCGGATCGTTTTCCCTTAAAAGCGTTTAAGTACCACTCGTAAATATTTACTAACAAAGAAAAACCAACAATAATATCAAATTCCAGCGCAGTCCTCAGTGACAGTTTCTATATGAGAGCCGACGCGGCCGCAGTCCCATAGTTTCTGGAACACCCGAGCCCGTCACTAACCTTTGCGTTGCGCAAATCATCTCCATACCTGCAGCCGAGTATCCTTCACACCCCGCGCTTCCTTCGCTCATTCATAATTCATGATCGGCAAAATTGTGAAAAAAGGAAATATGTCAGTACAGAAACTGTTTCAATATTTCACCCTTCGCTTGCATTCTGGTTTTAACCAGTTTGCAGGATGGAAGGGCGTTTATTTGATTCAGACTACAATCTGGCACTGCTAATTTCCTTGGAAAATTTTCTTTGTATATAGCTGTTAATTTTTGTGTATAGCTAAGATACATGAAAATACTCTTATGACAATTCCAGATGTAATTTAACAGAAGGAAAATAAGAGCTACTTGCTAAAAGAATACTTGAAACGCAGTAAACAGTATTGTCATATTAGATAATCACATTATAAGCATTTAGAATAAGACATTTTCAATAGCTTGATTTTTTTATCAATCGTTTTAAATCTACAAAAAATGCATATAAAATGTTTTTAATAGCTAATTGTTTAATTTTAAGGTATTTAAATCTGACTTTAAATAATTTGGTTTGAGCACCCAACAACCTATCAGGTGTGTTGAGAAGCTAACATGCACCCAATTAACCAGTCACAGAGATAAAGAGGTGCAGCCAATACCGACGGTGGGGGGGGGAGGGGGGGGGGCGTTAGGTTACTTAACAGAGGGTCACCGCTTTACTCTCGCGTTCCAAATGTCAGATAACTCGAATTTGGAAAGCGGTTTTTACGAAAACTCTGATAGGGAACTGTTGGACTGCAGATGGATCACATTTGATCAATGTAAATTAATGAAACTGAAAAATTGTCTCTTCTTACCCCCTCCATCATTCGTTTGATGACATTATTTTAAATTTATCAAACGATGAACTACAAACTTAACTGCGGGATGCGTGGGCATATAGTTCTTTTAGTTTCAAACTTCAATACAGTAGTAAATACCCCCGTTGCAGCAGATCTGCATACTCAGCGAATTTCAAATTCAAAAGAGCATATTTCAATCCAACATAACGAGATTTCGCATGTTTTTAAATTATAGGTTCATAGGTAATAACAATTATTATTTTAAATAATATGTTTATAATAATTTTTCTATAGGTTCAAAAATAATAGAGTTTCTTAACTCAGAAAATATTATATAGATAAACATTATTCGATTTGCTTTCTAGACCAAAGTCGTCTTCGAAGCAAACGAAGTTCAAGTCACATTAGATTGCTGGAATATTACTCAAAACCAGAGCAGTGTTGTGTTTCAGATTTACGTAAAGATAGTCCAAATCGAAAAGTCGGGTATAAAGAATGGTTAAAATTTCCAATCTCAGGATGATCTTCGATCCTCCTGGGAAGCGGCTACTCAATCTAGGTCTCTCCGCGCTTATCACAATCATCCTATTGTTAACAGGACACGTTATCTCAGATCTTCTTGCACCAGGGATCGGCGCGGCGCTTGAAGCTTGGACCTTTGAGAAACCTATGTTTTTGGCAATTATGATGCAATGATTTATATGATAAGACAACAGTATTAGTATTACTACTATCAGCGTTTCCCGCGAATTTCAGGTTCGTGAGTTCTAATTTGGACCCAAATAAAATATACAAGGATGATGAAAATTATTAAGGAAAAGAATTCATGGGGACAGTTAAATAAATACAGTTCAAAGTACACTCATATGACAACATACATTTTCTGTAATTTATACCTACTTTTAATAATTAGAAAGGATTTTTGTCCTCAACCATGATTAATAAAACTTTAAATGATTGCTACATGATAAAATTAAAAAATAACATGTGAATTCATAACTCAATGTGGATATACAATATTAAACATTCATTTAAAGATATTAATGATTAAAGGTTTTTGAAAAATAATGTAACGATGAATTTGAAATTTTGCTTCAAGACGTGTTTATTTAATGATTTTCAGTTAATTTAAAAGTCAACAAGTAGATTAAAATATTTTATGAATAAAATAGCGAGTGTTTTTTTCGCTTGACGTTAAGGGTGTAATATTTCGACCGATAATCCCGTGACCTACTGTGCCCTCATATACAAGGACCTTGGAGCTTTACATGATGTGAAGAGTCCCACTCTGGGGGGTTCACCTTCCAGACTCCCCCCGGCTTCGCTCCAAGCTGACAGTCCTTATGAGTTTGTAGTTATAAGGTACTTTATCCTCTGGTCATTTTGGATATTCAAGCCAATACCATATCAACCACTCATAGAGTTGTATTGTATTGTATATGGCACCACTTGGTGCATTACAATGTTCTACAGTATTTTTAATTATATTTATATTATAGCATTATTACAATTTTAGCTTAAAAATTCATTTGTATCATACATACAATGATTGTTAAGAATTTCTTCATGTACTCTTTGAATTGGTCAAAACATAATATTTTATATTTGATAGTAGCTTTTTGTACAGTTTAATATTTGTATTTATAAGTTCTTTGTGTTTTAGAGTATCTTGTTCGTTGTAACTTAAATTTATCCATATTTCTTGTCCCATGGTCAAGTGTAGTATTGTTTTCTTCATACAAACTGTATTTTTTCCTTGCATGTAGCAATGATTGCAAGACGTAAATCGAAGGTAGTGACATTATGCTTAGTTTAGTGAAGAGAGGTTTACAGTGTGTCTTTGATGTTACTCCACTAATAATTCTCATTGCTTTTTTTGTATCTTGAATATTTGTTTTTCATATTGTGGATGCCCCCATTTTAATATGCCATAACTTAATACTGAGTGAATGTAAACTTGAATCAAAACCTCTTCACTGATATTGAATTTTAATCTTTTCAGACAATATACTCCTTTGTTAATTTTTTTATTATATGATCAATATGATCCAACCATGTTAATTTATAATAAAAAGTAATACTTAAAAATGTTAAAGGTTTTGAATGATGATTTATTAATTTTCATTTGTTTGAATGCTGAAACCTTGCTAGTTCTGTATTCGTTGTCAACCTATGTACTAGCAATATTCAGCGTGTCCAACTTAGCTGTGCCACCATACTTGAAAATGGCGTAATGTACTAATTGAAATTCACGTTTTTGCTGACTTAAAACAGTAGGCGAAGTCTCCCATTCAAAGCTTTCTCTGTTTAATATTTTCCGAGATGCTAAAGGTGGCATAGTTAAGTTGGACACCCTGTATACGTATACATTAGTACTAGTAAGTGTGCACCAGTCAGAAAGCCGAGAAAGACCTTTCCCATTGTTAATCATGAACAAATAGTTTTTAAACGTGTCAATTTATTGATGCAAGATCAATGTAAGTCTCGTAGACTGCATTAATTGTAATTCCAAAGAACATTATTGTGAATATATATTTGTTACAGCATCTGGCTCAACCGTGAAGTTTTATAGCTTGAAGCAATACACGAGAAAAGTAATGCGTTATAATTTTACTTGAAACGTTTATATACTTAATACAATAAGGGTTTTCTCAGATAAATCCCTTTTTCACTCGCCACACAGAACCGATGTTTACGATTGATGTGTCATTTTAAAGCATGTAATGTAGCGAACCGGCGACTGTTAGTAATTCAAATGGGCTTTTTTTTACGGCTTCCACCCCCAAGCCTTTAATTTATTCCTAGAGGGCGCTTTCAATGCTCCAGTACCAATCTACAGTAGCAGGGTAGCAGTAGCGACGGAAAAGGTCGGTAACACAGTTCGCTATCTCATCTAGTTTCCTAAGTCGCCGCGCGGGTGCACTACAGTCGATGCGGTTTTAATGCCTATGATTAAAATTCCAAAAAATATTATACAATTTTTATTTTTTAATTTTTAAGTTTAATTTTTCAGCAAGGAAAGTTTAAAAAAAAAGTTGATTGAATTTGACATCGAGAAATCAAGTAGAATTTGTTTTACACGTTGATTGCTGGTGAGACTCTCGCTTTTGAGTTAGTGATTAGGTTCTTCAGATGTTTTATATTTTTCAATAATCGTAAGTTGCAAACATAACCACATATAACTTTCATTATTTTAAAAGCTGCTAACTATATGAGAGCGGCTTTATTTAGCCAAAAGTTCGTTTACTGTAAGGTCAATAATTAAGAGTAGCTTCTCTTTAAGGTTAGTCACTTACAGCACGTTATAGCCACCTACGGTAAGGGTAAACCTATCTGGCAAATAAAATCAGCTGGTATTTTACACTTACCACACTGTTAGCTGACCATGTTGTTTTACCGCGTATGTCAAAAAATCAGTTACTTCAAATGCTGCTGTAGAAATGTGACAGAGGCTTTTTTTTTCAAATAAAAATTAATATTTCGCGATCTGAAAACAAGAAATAACTAAAACGCCCGGATCCAAAGCCTATACATCTATAAGTTAGTGTACCTAATATTTTAAAACCTATCTCATGCTGTCTAGAGGGTTTTGTATGCACTGCCAGTGCTGACCAACTTGCGTCATAACGATTTTAAAACTAGGCTGTAAATGAGACTAATTGAGACTAATTTTTAACCAGTCACATTGTAAACAAAAAACAGATTGTCTGCAACTATAAGCAAGATCCGATTCAGCTTATGGAAAAACGTTGAGTTGCTTTTATTGGTAATTGTAGTTAAATTGAGACAGGTTAATAATTTTTCATGGTAAAGATCCACGATCGACAGATTATATATTATATTGTAAATTAAATCTAAAAAAGAAAGAAGAAGGCATTGAGATATACCAACGTTGCAGCAGACCTGCATACTCAGCGAATTTGAAATGTAAAAAAAATATTTCCTTCCAACATAGGGAGATATGACATGTTTTAGTAATCTCCGTAAGAATAATATGGGGAATGAGAATGCAGGTTTGCTGCAACAGGTATATTAAAACTCGGTGGTTTTATTTCAATATTTAGTAAATCTTAACTAGAAGAAGCCATGTACTAAGTTTTATCAAGATATGTAAAGAAATAATGAAGATATAGCACTTTTTATTTCCCATAAGGATAACATGGGGAATGAGTTTGCAGGTTTGCTGCCACAAAAATGGAAATTTCGGGGATTTGAGCCTAAAATACATTCCGTCTCATCTAGATGAAGCCAAAAACCAAGATTTATAGAGATATGTTGAGTAATAAGCGAGATATAGAATTTTACTTATTTCCCATAAGGTTAACATACGGACAACGTACTGCGTTTACCACTTTCAATATCTCGGTAACCAAGGGGCAAAGCGCACTGATTCAAAATCTAAATTGTTCTTCGAGCTCAATTCAATGGTGCTAATAAAATTTGATTATTTTTATTTTTCCATGTGAAAAACCCAAAACCCCATTTTTGGGAGGATTTATCCGCTTTTACCCCCCCAAAAAAAATATATATAAAATATACATAAAAAATATATAAAAATATATATATATAGCAATTTTAACGAATGGTGTTTTTTGCTTCTGGGGGCCCCGAAACGAAAAGTTATCATGGTCTTGGACTTCTTGGACTTAGGTCTTACCATGAGACCTACGGATCTAGCTTCTTTCCTATAGGAGAAATTCGCTAACTAACTAAAGGGGAAATTCGCTAAACGAGTTGATGAGATTAGGGAAACTATGCCTAACCTTCGGCAAGAACAGAGAACAGCTGGGAGACAAAGACTAATTGAATATCTAAAAAAAATATTTAAATGGGCAATTTGCACATTGTCCTCCTAGAAATACTTCCGTTATCGTACCGTTGAGCGAGAAAACAACCAAATTCAAATACATAGTGCTTAGGTAATGATTAATGTGTGTTTGTTTTGTTCACTCAGGCCTTTGTTTATCTAAATAAGACTTTTAAATTCCAATTGAAAAGGTTAATTTGATTAATAAAGGTGAGTTTAAATTAAAGCCTTAACATTTATTTTAACGGTAGGTGAGTTTCTTACAAAAATAAATAATATTTGAATACGCAATTTGTGCATCGGCACCCCAGTATTATCTTTTTTAATTGTTTTAAATTTTTTTTCTAAAAATATACAAAGTTTACATTTGTGTATCTCAGTCGACAAAATAAAATACAAATTGAAACAATCAATGAAATAAAGAAATAAAATAGAATTACTCTGAAAAAGAATGTTACAGTCGGGCAAAGAGAAATTTATCTATAGTGTAGGCCTCGTTTTCTTAATAAATCTTAATAAAGACAGTCGATATTTATAATTTAATCACCCAACAATGGTGATGAATCTATTACATTTACTTTTCTAACACAACAACGTCTCCAGTCCTACCCATCCTACAGCGAGGGTCCACACCGACTCCGGCGCCATCACAACAGACCCCACACAGAGTTTTTACTGTCACCGGCGCCTCCTAACCTAAATGCATGCAACCTAGCATTGCACCATCCTCTTCTTCTGGTCATAACGATCCCAAATGAACGCCCAGGCGGTCTAAGAGTCCCGGAGGACGATCTTTGGTTTCTTGCGTCCCGGTATTTCCGGGCCGCTAATGAATCACTGGACATAACGCTTGCGTAACGCTTGCGTCACCCACTCCCCCATCTGCCGTGATACGCCTGTGATAATGGAGCACCAGTAAACCCGTCACCTTAAGTTTTTACGGCTGGACATTGTGTAACGTGAAGGATAGAGGTCAACTACTTAGTGGTCTGGGAGGAGGATCGGATTCTGGTCGGGTCACATTAGGTTCAATGTCAGTTTTTTTATGTATCAGGTGTGCAATGGAAGATTTTCGAAATTGAATGCCAAAGTTGGAAACTAATATCCGAGCGTGAGACGAAAACGAGAGCATTGGGATTGCACTATTCAAAGAAATAAAACAAAATTTATGAAACTTGATTTTTGGTCAGACAGGGTTGCTTCAATCCATTCTGAAATCAACATATTTGTCCTGTTCTTTCATTCAAAACAGTTATGTTTTCCCACAGACATTTTTGTTGAAAGAGTTTTTTTATATGATAATAAATGTGACACAATCCCGGCGAAGTAGCACAGACATAACAATCGGGAAAGAATCCTACGTATACATTTTTAGGTTGAATCTTAAACGCAGTTGCTATTTTTTATAAGTCTTAGTTCAATGAAAAAAGTATGCCATATAGCAAAATATCAATCTAAGATAAGTAATAAGACGAGTGTTTCGAGTTTCCACTCAAAAACGGAGAAAATGCCACCAGATTAGATGTTGGTCCATGAATAATAGAGTTACTAAGCTCAGAAAAGATAATTAAAATAAAAATTATTCTATGTACTATTGGAACAAAGGAAGCAAACGAGTTGACCTCACGTTAGATAGCTAGAATATTGTCCAAAACCAGGGCACCGTTGGTTGTGTTTCAGATTTACCTAGAGGTAGTCCAGACCCAGAAAAGTCGGGTAAAATATTGGTTAAAATGTCCTATCCTAGGACGTGTTGGAATTAGATTTTCTTGGGTGAGCGACTGTTGACCAAACACATTCTTCCCCTTTCTCCAGGGAAAAATCATCTACTCTCACTTTCCTAGACAAATCCCGAAATACAAAATGAAACAATAACATCCCAAATCCCAATCCAATCCCGAGTATTCCTCCAAGGACAATGATTACCAATTCGATCACCTCTCCGCAGTCACAAAGACCCGAACTCTCCCCTCTCAGATCCTCCCACAATCCTTGACATTACCTGATGACTACACGCCGCTGGTGCTCGGTGATGCGCAAAAATTGCATCCTTTATTTTACTTTCATCAAGTTTCAATTTGCCTCTCCATTATGGGTATAATTGCCGTGTGATATGGAAGCGCAGCTCCAGTGACCTTGTAACCTCTGTTTGACCTTCGGAGGTCAGGGGTCAGGGGTCACCAGATCCGTGTCTTCCTATATCTTCGTTGTTACGGGAGTGCCGGCAGCGAAAGGTCACTCCAGTGTACAAGGCTGTGCGCTGTGCGGATTTCGGTAATGATAATACATGGCATTTCGCGAAGGTATTAGTGGATTTGTAATGTCTGCAGCGTCCTCTTTACTGCAAATATACTCCTTGATCTTCTTATACCGGGGATTACTCGAAATCAGAGAATACCCGAGGAGATGAGATGCTAAACTTAAATCAAGGATTTGTCCACATATTTACATAAATGCTATAGCATTGAACTGTGAACCGGTTGCTCCCAAACTCGCATACTCAAACAAGTAGGTGTTATCAGCGTAGATTTAATGTATAATTAGTGCGTTTCCTGGCTTCGAAAGGTGAAGGACTTGATTTTAAATAATTTGGAAACTGCTTAATGTCAAGAAATTAATGCCATACTAATATGTATCTGGTGCTTAGGTATTATTGAGCATATGCATATACTAGAATTCTTGAGATTATTTATTTATTTAAGTGGCTTTTACTATATAATGGATTTTAAAAATTTAATGTCCCTACATTAGGCTGATAAACGCAGTCGAATAATATATGTGCAGTGCAGCATAAGATGAAATTTTGATAGTCACTCTTGTGACATTTGTATTTTTTCAGAAAATATCATTGTTCATTTTCAGTCAATCCATTTAATATTTTAGATACGACAAAGTTTCTCTAAACGAACTATTCACCTTTATCAAGTTAGTTTTAACATCCAGAAACTAGAGCTTATTTCCCATGCTTTTCAAATATAGTTGGATTCCACTCAAAAAATCTATCCACAGTTTTATTCAAAGTAAACAAACATTTTAGTCTAGAAACAAATCCACTATGCATGACTATTTACGGGAGACTTATATTTTGTTGACCTACGGATAGGTTAAATATTTTACTGAGTGAAATCAGGACACTGGAGATAGTGGGGAGGGGTGTTAAATTGAAGAGGAGTGGGTACAAAAGTCTCAGTAAGATTTACAGAGTATTCAATTAAATTTTAAATACAATACAAACATCATGTTTTTATGAAAAAAAATTTGTTCACGAATGCAACCATTAGTAAAATATGTTTTTAATCGATATCTTCGTTTGTATATTAGCTAGGCTATATGTTTCATTTTATGATAATATGAAAGTTATCAAATCTAAAGTTAAAAAGTCAAATTGTGTAAATACTGAATTGAAAGAGTTGCGCCTGCCATTGCAGCAAGCCAGACAGCTCTGTTGCGCGGGCAGTATTGCTAAAAGGAAGGCGTAGTCTGTATTCTTTTATCAACATTGCGTCGTTTGAACGTCGTCTGAGAATAGATCAGTGAGAGAAATATTCGACTGTGTTTTCCACCTAAATTACTGTATATACAGTGCTCAATAGTTTCACTTGAAAAAAAATTGATACAATTTCAATTATCTCATATAATAAACACCATAATATTTGGTTTAACATCTATTTCCCCACCAAGTAGGACTAAAGGTTACAGTACGAAA
Organism: Flexamia atlantica; assembly: GCA_035578135.1. Taxonomy (NCBI): domain Eukaryota; kingdom Metazoa; phylum Arthropoda; class Insecta; order Hemiptera; family Cicadellidae; genus Flexamia; species Flexamia atlantica. Next base: position 60,498,515 of record JAQJVK010000003.1, on the reverse strand, counting down.
TCGTTTTAAACTGTACTACGCCTTCTCTTACTGTCACGAAGATGACTTTTTATACAATTTATCTATCTGTAGAAACACCATCTTTAATAAAATGCCATATTTTTTAATAATTCTTGAAATTTTTAGAATGTCTTTATTAACCTAGGAAAATCGCGAAAGTTTAACATCCCAGTAAAGAGTTCTTATTGGGGACATTACATTAACATGAAAACTGATGGCAGTCCCGGAAAACCCGGGCTTTTGGAAATCCTACCAAAGAATAACGTCATTCATGTTTTCAGTATAGTTTGAGACACACTTTTCTCAAAATGGATTAAAAGCCCTTTCCCCTATTTTACAGAATTACCAAAATTAAATGTAATATAATTTTTGACATCCCAGTAATGCAAGAAAGTAGCACAATCACGTTTAGAGACGTATTGGGAAAGAGAAATACTTAATTGAAAAAGATACTGGTTGGGTAAAGTAAGTAGTTATTTGCTTTTTTGATTGGACCTTGTTTTTTGTTAGGTTAGTTTAACAAGATTTTTAACCTTAAGTATATCACTTACCGAATGTTACAAGATTCAACAGTAAGTTAAGACTTACATGATGAAATCTTCCCTGATCTAACTTTCAGTGAAACATTGCTTATTTTGGGACCAGAGGCTGGCGATTCTGCTGTGACAGCAATGTTACTCGACTGTGTTCTGACAGTATCAATCGGAATGCAGGCAGTGTCTTAAGTTTTAATTATCATACGTACAGCAAACAAGGTACAGTTTTCAGAATTTGTATTCTCTATACAACTATCAGTATTCTCATAAAATGCAACCAGATGTAGATTATCAAAATAAATACAGCAAAACCATCGCAAAACTAAACCTAGAGGGAATTATTAAGAAGAGCCCAAATTTATAAATATGAAACATTTTTGATTACCGTTGCTAAATCTTGTAACATTTATCTAAAATAGTCTGGTAATATGAAACAGGATATTAAGCATTGGTTTCCTAGCAATATATGTATATAAATTACGATTCATAACTGGCTAAGTTTTCTGTTTGAGAGGTAGGTAAACTTACAGAAAAATATGTCTGATAAAAAAATAGTTGTATTTTAGTTGTATTCATGGATTTCCAAATAACGTACATAGATATTCCTTCGTTCAATAAATATTAATGTCACTAGATTTTTTTAAAGCTTAACGTAGGCACTACTACATCTTCCAGTTTGCAAAATGCGAATGAACAAATAATTCCTACATTCAGTAAATATTTATTTTATAAATCTTAATGGGGTTAATAATTTAATCAAAATCAGCGAATGAAAAAACTAAGCTGAACCAGACCAGTATGTTGCCAATGTTAACATAAACGTACATAAACTTACTGGAGACTGACAGTAAGTCTTGGGTCAATATTATTTTTAATTAATTATATTTGACACCAATAAATTATTCTTAACTTTTGGTTAATTATATCAAATCCTAAGATGGGTTGGAAATTAGAAGTATAAATTATCATCAACTGTTCTACGTTTATTTTGAAATGTGCTTCTTGGTGCCTTTTTATCGTTCGCTACGGTACAACCTGTTTCATTTATTTAATCTTCAGACTGTAATCGTTAGGGCGAAATTAAAATGCACTTCAGGCCTATGTTTCATACAAGCAGACAGGTGTTTGCAATGATTAGCGTCAAAATATTACTACACACAAAATCGTACGGTAATTTTTTGATCAGAATTCGACAGACATTTATTGTTATGATAACATTTTCTGGAATATTATTTATTTTATTATATTCATTCTCTTGCTCTGCTGCTTCCGTTTGATTACGTCTGTCACTGCAGCAGGCCAGACAGCTCTGTGACGCGGGCAGTATTACTAAAAAGGAAGGCTTTGTCTGTATTCTTATATCACCATTGAGTTGTTTGAACGTCGTCTGAGAATAGAACAGCGAGAGAAATATTCAACAGTGTCTTCTACCTAAATTACTGTTTATACAGTTCAACATTATACAGCATTTTGGTATTTAATCTAAAAAATGTTAAACAACGTTTTTCAATAACAACTTATACCTAACCGTTTTTAGTTTGGCTGAACTTATTCCTATTTTGTGTATAAACTATTCAAAAAAGATAAAATATACTAGGTTTCCTTAATTAAAGAATAAAAACCTTACATTCTGGAAACTTTTTAAGTTCATACAAACGCACTTAGCTAGGCAGTTAGTTGTGCTGAGCAGAAATAAATTTCTAAATGCAGGCTTAAAATAAAACTAGCAATGAACTACATTGTGACCAATATGAAGTCCATGCTTTAGCCGATATTGATAAATTCGTTTTTCATTCTTCACCAAGCCAAACATTTCATTTGGACGGTTTCGCTAAATTTTCATGAGAGTAGTTAACAATTAGTGAGAAACCAACAGTGAGAAATCCAAAACTGCAATTTTCGCTATCAAATATAAAGAAATATACTTTTATTTTACAATCAAGATAAAAACAAGGACCCAGCCTGTTATAAAGTGATTCTCTTTGTAAAATACATAGCTCATTCAAACACAGAATACAAAATGCTTTACGTGCCATTTAAATCAATCAGTTATGGAAAAAAACTTTTTTTCTTTTAAAAATGGCGCTTTTAATGTATTTGGTTAATTACGTGTTTTATCACTATCGCTTCAGCGTGTTTCGTCGGCTAGTTTTTCAACCAGCTTCAGTAACAGTTGAACTATAACATTTATCAATTGTTTTGACGAGAAGGTCTTATGAAAAATGTAACGAAGAGAACTTGATTTAGTTAAATTTTGCAATAATGAAAACATGTTTGAATCCTTATCTAGCAGTAATTTGTTATTGTATAATATACGAGTAACAATATAAACAGTTAATTTTAACGCAGCGGTTTTTAGTATCGATGGTTTATATAATCATTTAAAAACACTGGATTCAAACATACCGTTTACTATTTTGTTTAGAAAACATTCAAAAAATGTAAAATATACTATCTTTCCTTGGTTAGAAAATAAAAAAACCTACATTCTGGCAATTTTTTAAGTTCCAACGCTAAAACTTAAAAAACTTAAGTTTAAGTTTAAGAGGGGGTCCCCCCTCTGTGTTTTTTTTTTACTTATTGAGATAAAAGCATAATTTTCAGGGAATGTTTACATGATCAAAAAAGGAAGTTAGAGTAGATGTAGATGCCAGTCTTAGATATTTGGGGACCAAGGCCAAAAACTTGCAGCTAAAGGACTATTACTGTGTGACCATCTTCTTCCTTCGGCTTTACATGGCCTGCGCCAGTACCTATCAAATGTTGCCCGCTTCACAGAGCTGTATAAGTAACTGCGTTTCAAGGCGTGTGGCAAATAACCAACGTGCAACGCCAACACAGTAACTACAAACTGTTTTTTGATAAATCTGTCCAAAATTATTCGTAAAAAGAAACCTATTTTAATGATTGCCTTTTTATACATTTAAATTTATCTACAAATTTTGCTCTCGATTCTGAACTTTTTAATTTTTCTTAATTTTTTACAACAACCCTTGCTAGATTTTTAAGTCCTAGGTCCTGCTGGACTGAAGGGGTAATCGTCCTAGACGAGAACTCTCTTCCGTAAGAAGATATTATATAACCTTAATTAATTATCGAAAGAAGGAGATTGGCGAAAAGACCTCGCGACAGTAAAAACATTAATTTTCATAACGTTGTATAAACGTGGATAATAGTATTAAAATATTGCAATAAACTTTATTCCATTAACCAGTCAATCAAGTGTTAAAAAAAATTAAATAACTTTTAACCTTCTCCGTTTAGGTTGTGTTGCAATTTGACAGAAAAATAAAATATAAATGTGATTTACGAATTTAAACGTTCGATTCCCTGTGTTTGTTTTAGAATAACTCTGCAAAGAACCATAGGAAAACAGTTTTCTGTGGACAACTTTCGGTGAACTTTCTTAAGTACTTTGGCCAAAAGTCCCACCCGTCCCTGTTATTTTTTTATTAGTAGAGATAAAAGTATAATATTCAGGTAATGTTTATATGATCAAAAAAGGAAGTTTTTGGAGAATGTAAATTTTCACCCCCTCCCCCCAAAAAGGAGTAGTTTGGGGGTAAGTCGAAATATTTAAATGTAAACCGATATCGAGTTATGCATAATTTCAAAGGTCATAACCAAAGAAAAAGAATGGCGCAAACTAAGAGGTCTCTACGTCAATCCTATCAAAAGTTGTGGCAGTTCAAAGTTTTAATTTGTTTTAAATCAAATGAAATACTTACTTATAAAAATAACGAAGACATAATGATTATTCGTGTGAAAAAAAGAGAAAAATACTACGATTAAATTTAGATTTACTGCTCAAAATGTCCACCATTCACTTGCAGGCAGGAGTAAAGTCTGGACTCAAATTAAATGCCTGCCTCACATTTTCCAATATTTCTGGTGTGACAAGCTGGCATGCTCGTTCAATCCGCGCTTTTTAATTCATCGAGTTAGCGGGTTTTGTGTCATAACTTTTGCTTTTAATAAAGCCCCAAAAGAATAAATCGAGAAGAGTAGGGTATGGTGAACGAGTGAGCCATTCTAGAAAACCTCGCCGATGTATCCAGCTTTCTGGAAACTCCCCTCTGAAAACTCTCCTCAAAATGAGATGGTGCACCATCCTGTTGAAAAACAGGTTCGTAATCACCTTCTCGAGCTATCTCATTTTTAGCTGGAATGATTTCATTTCGTAATAATTCTAAGTATTTATCTCCATTTAAATTACGATTAATATAAAAAGGTCCTACAACAGAGTCCCCTAAATTCCCTGCCCGAACATTAATTCTTTGTGGCTGTTGCGTGTGGGCTTCAACCATCCAGAATTATATCCAACGTATTGTGATAAATTAACCTCGTTAAACAAGCAAAATATGAATTCAATATTCCCTATAATTCTCAAACCAGACGCTAGGAGGTTTATCAAGGTTCGACTTTTAAAACGTAGTTAACAGTAAATTATGGAAATAAATTTTTGACTTAATTGACATTAATCATAAATTTTGATATAGTGTTGTTAAGAAACTTAAATAAGGATTCTCTAAAGGAATATTTCTCCGATGCTTTTAAATATAGTTATTCTAAATCAAATACAGGGAAGATAGTGTTCCAATTCGTAAATAGATTTTTTTCCTAAATACATCTCATAACAATAACTGTACGAAGAAGTTTTAAAATTATTTGAAATATGAGTTAAAAGTGGAAATGACTGATGGTTGTAGTTACTACAACCATCAGTTTACAGAAAAGATTTACCGGCATTCTTTACTTTTCCACCGCATTTAGATATAAATATTTTTTACTGCTGCGCGCTCGACCCGCCGATCACCCTCTTTCAATAATCAAGGTAATCAATTCCTTGTTGTCTAGGAGGTTTGGGGGCGATTTGGCAGCTCTAGTGCCCTCAAGGGTGAGGTAGACTATGTCTTATTTTTATAAATTTCCTCTTAACACATTTTTAAAATATCCCAACCACCCAACATAAAAAAGATAATTGTTCATCCAAAAATACCGAATCAATAGACTACACTTGGCGCATTATATCTTGACACTTGGGAACCCTTTACACCTGAAGCAATTGGAGTGGAGTGAAATTCATCAGGAGACCACAGCTGATACGCAAAGGTGTACTAGCCTGACATGTTAGCATTTCCCAACACCTGTCAATGTACATCTTAATTGTCATTTGTAAACAAAATACAGTTGATGTTTGTATAAATTTTACTTTATTTTGTTTCTTGTCCAAAATCACTGACAAACAATATCTGGCAATGGATTGGGCCATCAAGGTTCAAGATATAATGCGCCAAGTGTACTACCAGTGTCAGATCCCCAAGTGGCTCTTTCCCCTGCAACATGCCTAGATGTAAAACCTGTTCCATCAATCAGCCTAGTAAAACTTTTTCAACTTCACAGATGTAGTTTTCAAAATTCAAGGGCGCAACACCTGCAATACAAGCAATTTTATCTACCAACTCCTATACAAAGAATGTCCTGCTCAATATTTAAAGGCTTAACAAAAAACCAATTTTGTACAATAATGAATGGTCATCGACAGGTTGTTAAGAATAATTACAAAGACAAACCAATGGTTCGGCATACATCAACACATTATACGTACATATTATACATAGCTTGAAATTGCGACCTACCTAGGTAGGTATTTTAAGCCAATTATGAATGACAGACGAGTGAAATTTGATTGTGACGCGATCTTGTAGTCTTGTCACTGACTAGGGCCGTCATGTTCCTTAGACAGGTTGTTAATGAATAGCCCAAAGCCAATGGTAAACTAAGGGACCTCATTTTAACGTGGGATCCGAACCACAATTTTGTCTGGTTTACAATTTTGGTCCAGATTTACACATTCCAGTCCAGATTTCAATAGCTGTCCAGATCTAAAATAATAGAACAACTACCCACAAAATGTAATCATTCAGATATGAGAAGATGGGAACTGAGTTACCAGTGGTTTACCAACTCCCGAAATCCACCTAACATTAACATTAGATAGGCCCCACGACTCAACTTTCAAAGCAGGCTTAGTACTGTATATATGTATAATATTTAATCATCTAAGTATACACAAAATTATTTTTATACATATGAACAGTTTAAGTGACTGTTTGCGTTTTGTCAGCTATGTTGGTAAACCTGTTGTAAATAGACTCAATTTCAAATAATCAACTGCCATTTCTCTTGTGGTTGAAAAAGTGGGCAGTAACCACTTCGGTGGCCACGAAATTTTCCAGTTTTGTGTGAAACCATAGTATGTGTTCTGTGGACTTATTTTCAAAGTAAGCCTGACTTCCTATACATTTCCTTATCAATAATTTATACAATATTAATTATTAGCGAATTTCCCTTATAGGGAAGAAGCTATTACCGTAGGTCTCATGGTAAGATCTAAGCCCGGGACCACTATAACTTTTCATTTTGGTGCCCCTAGAAGTCAAAAACACTATTCGTTCAAATTTCTAGATATATATATATATATATATATATATATATATATATATATATATATATATATATATTATGTGTGTGTGTGTGTGTGTGTGTGTGTGTGTGTGTGTGTGTGTGTGTGTGTGTGTGTGTGTGTGTGTGTGTGTCTGTAAGCACGATAGCGCTAGCAAAAATGGTCCGATTGGAATAAAATTTGGCACAGACATGTGAAGTAGTTATTATTCAGACGAGTTTGAAAACCAGCCCGATCGGATCATCAGAAGGGGGATAAACCCCCCAAAAAATGGGTTTTTTTGAGTTTTTTACATAGAAAAATAGAAATTATTCGATTTTTGTTAGCACCATTTAATTCAGCTCAAAATAAAAAAAATTTGTAATTTTAATCACTGCTCTATGTCCATTGGTTACCGAGATATTAAAAGTGGTAAACACAGTACGTTGTCCCTAACCTTATGGCATATAAGTAGAATTCTATATCTTGGTTATTTTTCAACATATCTTGATAAAACCTGGTAAATAACTTCTTCTAGTTCAGATCTACTAAATAATGAATTCAAACCACCCAGTTTCAATATACCTGTAGCAGCAAACCTGCATACTCATTCCCCATTTTATTCTTATGGAGCTTACCAAAACATGTCAAATCTCGCTATGTTGGATTGAAATATATTGTTTTTCACTTGAAATTCGCTGAGTTTGCAGGTCTGTTGCAACGGGGGTATTATTATAAATAAAGCAATAATATTCCCTTCAACTCATGTACAAACACTACCACAATAATTCCCTTACTTTATACTGAAAATTTTCTTAGAATAGTTAATTCCTAAAATGATTAGTATGGTGCTGTAGTTTATCTTAAGATATTCTTCTTAAGCAAATTAACTTATTAATCTTTGTTTACTGTGTGACTGTTAACATCTCTGATGTATACTCAAAAAGATAAATGTACTTCACTAGCGTGTAAGCGGTAAAATCACTACTGTAGCTTTAATATTTAAACATTAAATAAAGATTTTATATAAATATGTAAGAAGTCTTGATTCTTCACTCGGTAAATCATCGTTGTTATAAACATTCGTTGTCCTACGGTGTCGAGCTTTAAACAACATGTCCTTTCGTTTTAAACAACATATTTTGATAGGGTATTTATTTATGTATGATATTTTCTCAATTAAATGGCTTATCGTTCTTGTGGGATGTAAAGTTTTATAATGTTATCACATTTTTGGTTGTTAATATTGTTAAGAGCTAATCAATGTAATAAATTATTTACATTGAAACCCTGCTTTTCACTCCTGCTTTAAACATTGAAATCATATAAGATTTATGCCATTGTCATTGACTATAAATACAAAGTTAATGGGTAAATTAAAGGCGTAGTATATTTAAGTTCTGGTAAATAAAATCCGGTTAAACAGAATTAGTCTTGTTTCAATGAGTTTCAAAAACACGTTAAAAACAAATTACTTTCCTAAGGAAGCTCATGCTATAATTCTCCCAAAACGAAATACGGTGTAAAAAAGTCTATTAAGTAAATTTTCCCTTTCGTCAAAAGTTTCATTTTTATTTAAAAAGGACTAGTAATTTGTGATTATATGGTTGAATTTTTGTGGGGTTTGTGCCCTTGATATGTGCATAATAATTATCAATTTAGTTCGGTTTTCTGATCAATCATATGTTATTTATTTTTATTTTTTATTTTATTTTTTGATGGTTGTTGCGAGATATTCAAGTCATGATTCGGAAATTTCAAGCTTTACAACATTAATGAATCCTATTCTAAAAATTATTTGAATTGTATATTATGATAAGTAATTTAAGAAGATATTTTTAGTATTTCAAAACATCACATTTAAATTATACGGGAAGTCAGAGGCAGGAACATGCCTCTGATTTACCCGTTTTAAGATTTTCTCACAATGCTTATTATTTTTTTGAGCAGGTATATTTGTGTAAGTTGAGTTGGTAATCATTAGGTCAGTTCTGTCACAAATTTGGTTACATGGGTTTCAAACTTTTAAGAAGTTAGAATGAAAAATGCAACTTTTAGATAGTAGGTCCTACGTTCCGTTGCGTAAATTTGTGGAAGATTATATGAAATTAGAGGGTTAACGTCTATTTATACACGATTTATTGCCTACCGTGCTTTCTGTTAAAACAAAGGGGGCGAAGATGGACATCCACGAAAAATGTTTATAGCGGGGAAGCGATTCAAAATATTCTAGAAAATGTTTACTGATTCCAATGGCGAGTTTACGTTGATTTGGAGAAATGCGGTTAAAAGGTAGCAAATGGTACACTTCTACAGATACTACAAAAACAATGATTTTTTTTGTAAGAATAATATCCACTGAAAATTTATCTACGTTTGATTGTGAATAATATACCTTACATAACCAATCTAATTTGAAAGGTTCAAGAGATCGATGAGGGATAAATATAGACCAAAGTGAATCAGATTAAGTCTTATTTTTGTTTATGCGCTCTATACGGCAAAAACATTTACCGTTTGGCAAAAATTAATTGCAATCCTAAAACTGTAAATTATAGTAACTAACATTATGAGCATGAAAAATAATCGGGAAGATCAGTTTAATCACATTCAATTAAGTGTCGGTGAGTAAGTCTGTTAGGGTCTAAGGATTCGCTGGGTAGGGGCCATTTCAAAATAACAGAAGAGGAATATTTTGGGGATAATGTAAAGGATTAATATAAAGAGGCAATTTATAGGTTTATTTATAAAATCACGACCACCAATAGAGTGTAGAATGATAAAAGTCAGGTGTATATAATACTATAAAAAATACACAGGTGGTATAACTAGTGCCAAATCTTAAAGTCCAGTCCGTCCGTAAGACTAATGTTAATTTTAGCATTGGGCTTATGGACGACGCGGCCCTTGAGAACTGGTACCAACTACTGCATAAATAAATTATTGTTAAATAATTAGATTTTTTAAGTTACAGCTTCCAAACTAAAAACGATTCCAAAACTGCTACAGTACTCAACAAGTAAATCATTGCACTTTGAACTCATGGGATCGAATCCCGTCACTTTGGTCCCTGTTCACTTATTCACATGTGAAACGATAATTTTAAAGATTCGTTCACTAGTGAAGAGTCGTTCAGTAGGTGGGTAAGTTAAAGGATTAATATAGACTAGTGTTTAATACATTTATTTATAAAATCACGAACACTAATAGTGTGTAGGATAATAAAAAGGTCAGGTATAATACATTGAAAATACACAGGTGGTACATAGATTCTTAAATATTTTGCTTTTTCAAGTTACAGCTTCCAAATCCGAAATGATTCCAAAGCAGTAACTCAACAAGTAAATCTTTGCACTTTGAGCTAGTGGGATCGAATCCCGACACTTTGGTCCCTGTTTACTGATTCACCAAAAGTGAACCGATCAATTTAAAGAGTCGTTCAGTAGGCGGGTAAGTTAAAGGATTTATATAGACTGGTGTTTTATAAATTTATTTATAAAATCACGAACACTAATAGTGTGTAGGATGATAAAAAAGCTAGGTATAATACATTGGAAATACACAGGTGGTACATAGATTCTTAAATATTTTGATTTTTTCAAGTTACAGCTTCCAAATCCAAAAACGATTCCGAAGCTGTAACTCAACAAGTAAATCTTTGCACTTTGAGCTCGTGGGATCGAATCCCGTCACTTTGGTCCTTGTTCACTGATTCACTAAAAGTGAACCGATCATTTTGAAGATTCGTTCACTATGAGTCGTTCAGTAGGTGGGCCTGGCGGCTGCTGGGACGGGCGCTGATCCAGCTCCCAGTTCGTTTTCCTCGGGGTGGGCCTCGATGTAGGCCAGGGCCTTGAGGATGGCCTCGGGGATGGGCGGGGGGGTGGGGAGGTGGTCGCCCACGGGGACGAAGCCGTTCTCGTCGGCCACGTAGGTGACGGAGATCCGGGTGCCGTCGGGAGCCGTGTAGCTGTAGGAGCCCTCGGCCACCTGGGTCTCCTGCTCGGGGTTACCCAGGTTCTTCACGTATCCCTTCTCCTCGGCCGTGATCTCGTTGCCGGTCTCGTACCTGAGGAATAAATATTTATGAGTAATTTTATATCGATTTTAGGAAAGAAAATATGTAGTATAATGGCAAAAGATCAATTTTGGTCCTTGTTTTCTGGGTACAACTTACTAAGGACGTGAATATTAAATTATTATTGTGCTTAGGATGCTATTCCGTTAAATTTAGTTGTAGAAAAGCCTTATGAAGAAACTTTCATACAATGATTTTCAGAGTTTTAATCATGGACGTTTGCCAACACAACACTCGTGAAAATATGACATTAATATGTTTTTTCCATACAAGCAAGAGGAAAAGTTATCAATAAAGAGAGTCCCACCCTTAAGTTTAGAGAAGGATGGAGGAGTGTTTGTTGACTCGCTTGCACTCACTTCCCCTACTTTGGTCATGAAAGGTTGTGTGAAAATCAAGTTTAATTAAAGAAAATGACGGTAAAATATGCACTGTATACAAATCGATTGTAATTTTACACAGCGTTTATTTTTTATATTTTTAATCATTGGTTTATAGTCATTTATATTTATGAAAATCATATGTTTAGTATATATTATTATGAATGATACAATATTATGATCTACAATATCAAATAAGGCGAGTGAGTACGTAAGGAGCGTTGAAGACGATATCAGCGTTTATTATGTGGTTAGGTAATTAATCACCTTCATGATATATGCCAAACTAAACAAATGTTTACATGTAAAAAGGCCCTGAAAACGCAAAAATTTTATAACTCAAGTATGTAGCCCAAGTGATCATTTATATTTATATTCAGCTGAAGTTAAGCAAACGATTCGATGAGATTACGGTTTTTACCGCCCTCCTTATTTTGTGCCCCCAATTAAAACATTTCAACTTAAAATGTATTGTTGAAAATCTTTACTGCTTCGCCAATTTCAGGACATCGTAAATATTTTATGCATCACGTAATTACTCTAAATCGTTGATTTTAAATGAAACATCGTTTTAAATGGATGAATAAATTGCTATATTGTAAAGTAAATTAAGGTCACGTATACAACCCACGCAGCCGTTGGTTACCAAGCCCTAGAATGATGAGGGGGAGTTCCAAATTTGCCGGTGAAATAACAACAAACACCCACGCATGATGGCGTAACGGTTGATGGGAACTTCGACCTACATGTAATAACTTCAGCACTTCTAAAGGCTGAGTTTTCCTTATCTATGGAGGTTTAAAATATTGCTGAAAGGTTTTGAACGGTTAATAAACATTAGTAGCCTATGTAATGACATTATGTAACAAAAAATTATTTTATATTTTCATCAATATTACAAGATATTAGGCACATCGACGTCACGTTTACTGTGAATGAATGGATTTCAAAGTGTACGAAATTCTTTGAGAAACGGTACTAAAGTCGTTTCCGTAAATTCACTAAAATATGTTGGTTAAAATGAGATTTAAAAAAGTGATGACTTTTATAACAAAGTCTTTTATGAGGCACTTTTGTTTTGTACCTAGAAGATTGATTACAGCCGGACTCAAGTACCTGTGTCGATTACTTTTTAATATCTACACTCTATATATTTATTTGGTTAGCGTATTTGTAATCCTTGGAACATTGAAAACTCCTATGATAAAATAATAGATCAAATATAGGCCTTCCAGTTTTCAGTATTGTGGCTTGACTTCAAGCCAAAATCCACGAAGCAAACAAGACAACTCATAAACGAACAGTACAAAACAATTTTATCATCTCAAACCGATTAAAGGTTACTCCGTTTATAATCGCTCGCCCAACAATGCCCGTGCCACTGCTACCAACATTTCCTGGTCACCCGCCACTGACGCAACCGCACGATCCGTCAATGGGACCCAGACACAGGCAATGAGAGGATGACTGGAGCGCCTGTGTCATTACACTGCAATCATCATCGAGTATTGATGTGAGAGCGAGGCACTTAGCGGTGGAAAGGTGATCGGAAGACATTTACCGAGCGACTGTTTCGATTCGATAACGGTTGGTTCACGGCTGGAGTGTCTCGGGTGCCGTAACGTGTGTGGTTGTCAGTGGGTTGGTCTCGAGTGTACATTCTTTTTAGAGGGAGAGTAGGAGGGGTGATGGAATACTTTTCTATGCGTTTAGGTACCTATCAAGTTTTTAGCTCGAGTGGTTTCCTAACTACGAAGAATCAAACAATAGCATCCGCCATTTTCCAAAATGGCGTCCAGAGAAGAGAAATGAATAATTTGATATAATTTAATATTTTTTTCGAATTCCTTGACCTCAAAAACATATAATTTGATACCAAGTTCAAGTTTTTAGCTTGACTGGTTACCAAACTACGAAGGATAAAACATTAACATCCGCCATTTTCCAAAATGGCGTCCAAAACAGAGAGTCCCACTCATACAGAGCGACCACCGGTCAAAATATCATCTCTACTACTATACAATAAAATCTAGCATGGTGGTTGCCGGTCAGCTTTTGGGGTGAGCCAACTTTGTAATTTTGGCCATCCGCCTCCCCACTACTAGCACAAAGTCGTATGATGAACTAAATGTGTTTTAATGACTTTTAATATTCAAAATGGCTGTTACAATCGTGATTAGTTTTTTATGGAGCATGTATGAGCAATAAATTAATTACAATCCTAAATCTATACAGCACATAAGTTTTCACAGCACATCTAAATTCTAGATACTTTGTAACATCTACCCTCTATGATGTTACTACATTCGTAAATACTAGTTGTATTAAACTGTAGTTAAGACTTGTAAATATTTCAGTTGTTTTTACTGTAAGATAAACAAGATGTTTTATCAAAGAATGTATTATTTGGCTTGGCCAATGCAAGTATTTGTTAATCTGGCTTATTAAATGACTTATTGACTATATTTTTTGGTTAGCGTACTTATAATCCTGGGAACATTGAAAACTCCTTTGATGAAATAATAGATGAAATAGAGGCATTCAAGTTTTCACTATTGTGGTCTGACAAGAAGCTGGAATTCAAGAAGCAAAGAAGAAATTTAAGAAAGGAACAGTACAAATCAATTTTATAATCTCAAACCGATTTAAGGTCACTCCGTTAGGGAAATATTTGGGATAGGGAAGATATTTTACTATTTTGTGAATTATGGTGGGCATTATTAAGAACAGGGAAATGAAGAGGGGTTAATGTATCTCACTACTGTACCTTAAAATTTCTCTCATTTCTTCTCCTAAGGTTATTGAATCTGAGGTAGACATTCCTTTCATATTTTCAAATGTGTACCAGGTTTTGAGTTGGCCAGGATTTAAAGGTCAACAGAACACTAGAGTGTACTGATGTCACCTTTTAACTAAGCTACCAGAAGAAGTTAATATATCATTTTATTACTATTAATTATAATTATTTATAGTCCTATTGCAGTTGTTATACCTATTGCAGCAAAACGAGAAATTGTCATTATACCACATATTCATTTGCTTCATTAGAGTTTTTAAAGTCGTTATTGAATGTACTGCGATACGTTTTCCAGCAACTATCAATAATCCTTATTTCGTTTTTAAAGACTAGCCAAAGAAATAACAATCCGTTAAAAAAGTTTACATATTCAAATAGAGAGAAGAAATGAGGGACATTTACGGTAGTGTAGATACATTAACCCCTCTTCATTTCCCTATAGTTAAAAATGCACACCGTAAGCCATGAGATTGTAAAATATCTTCCCTGTCCCGAATATTTCCTCAAGGTTAACATCCATCCAGTAACAAATATTTCAAAATAATAGCCCCCCCCGCAGTATCCAGGATAACAATTCAAGCGGCCACGATCAAAGAATCGATAAATGTAGGTAGCAGATGCGATAACCTCTTGGGCAACTTGTTCAAAGTCCATTTATCAAACCAACCAAGGATGACACGCGGGGCTGGAGGGTCATGGGATTGGGCAACCGCCAAGGACATCTGACTTACCGCGATGTAGAAACGGTGAACAGGTTTGGGGGAAATAATGTACAAAGGAGGACGCGAGTTATTCTAATGAGCTGCATCGGATAAACTCTCGTGTTGCACTCGCACACAAAGAGATTCCTGACCACCCGGGGTCGACTAGTGGCAGTGATCACGAGGAGGAACGAAGCGGTGGATGTAAAAGCTTGGCGATTAATTGACGAAAATGCCTTGAGGAGATGTTGCGTTGTGTTTCGGGATGTTTATTTAAATTTGAATGTTAAAAGTGAGGGTTATGGTAATTGTGTTTTACGTCCCGGTAGAGGCACACCAACCAGGGACTGGGACATTACAGTGTAGTCGAGAATAGTAACAAATAAGAGGAGGACATAACGTTTTAATTGTTTTAATAAAATGGATAAAAAGATTATTAAGAGCACACAGATCCCTTATTGAGCTTTTGGAATATGTTATTCTATAAGGAAAAAGGCAATAATCGATATCAAGAAATTAAGGTCTTATCTATTTAATATTTTTAGCTTTTGAACATTTTACCCTCAAGTGCTTCAGAAAAGATTTAAACTGCATGATAAAGCTTTTTTACTTTGCATACTGCACAGAGAAGATGGTGTGAAAGAACATACGTCATATAGCAGGTAAATCACTTGGTTAAGCTCGGTTTTAGAATAAACGTTAATGGCGGTTATTTTTTTTAAGTTATTTCCTCAGGTGTGTCAAAAACAGTTATAAATAAATTTAAATTAATAATTAAACGATTTATACCACTAAAATATATATCAGACATATTTTACCTAATATACAACGGATTTTTAAATAGTATAAAGCTGATTGTGTTTCATTACTTAGTCTATTGTTTCGGGCTGTTTGAGAGTGCTTTCAGATAACCCTTTTTTAGTATTTTATTCAATCTTAGTTTTACGATATACAGTACTTTGATTATAAATCATATATGATGCCAACAAGGTATTAGGAGTACACTTTAACAAAGAAGAGTTATCGAAACATTTGTATCGACAGAGAGATACTCACAGCCATCTGTAGGAGCCGTCGGGGTTGGGGCCCTCCTGCTCGGACCTGAGGATGGGGATGGGGGTTGTCTGGGGCTGCTGGGGCGCGGCGAGGCTCAGGCCCATGGCGGCGAGGAGGGCGATGATCTGCAAACAGAAAAACATAATTTTCAACATACTGACTCAGAAACATATGTTTTCTGTTCATTTTTGTTGGCTCGAAAGTTACCCATTGCCGTACCAGTCTAGCAAAACCTTTCTCACCACACTACGCCGAAATCACCTGTTTTACAAACGTCAAACGCGGACCGAAACACACCGTTTGCCGCCACAGGACCGAAAACGTTGGAGGCCCTAGGGCCGAAAGTCAGCTGATAGTTTATTTGCTTGAAACAACGTCAGAACATCACAAAATTATTCGGCATTCAAGACAGGATAGTTGCGATCATATGATTGTCATAGCTGTGTTTTGTTTTCAGGTGAGTCAAATAATAATCAGTTTCTTTTTATTATTTAGGGTATATGTCATTGTGTAGTGTGGTGAAAAATGGCGTTCGCACCTCGGCCGAAAGGGTTTTGCAGCTCTCGATCGTTTCAAATTCTCGACTTCGTCTCGAATTTGAAACACGATCTCGAGCCTGCAAAACCTCGTTTTCGGCCCTTGTTGCGAAATATACTATTGCCGTACTAGACCGGAAAAATAGAAGTAAACAATCAGCTGATTTGTAGCAAACTGACGTTTAATACTTTTTTTATTTGAAATATGGAAATGAAAAAGTTCCATGTTACGTTAATCAACTTAATTTTAGAATGATGTGAAGGAAATGAGGACAGATATGTTTTGATTAAAAAATTACTTTACAAATTGTTATACTATTATCTAAAACATAGACCTAGCTTAGTTTCTCTGTTTCGATTGGTCTGTTACTTACGATCCTACTTGATACATTAGATACATTAGTTGAAATGGCGACCTACCCAGGTAGGTATTTTAAGCCAAGTATGAATGTCAGATGAGTGAAGGATGATTGTGGCGCGATCTTGTAGTCTTGCTACTGACTAAGGCCGACATATTCCTTAGACAGGACTGTTAATTAATAGCTTGGCGCCCAATGTTATGTAAAAAACTTTCAAAGGCATGTTTATAGCGTTTGCCTTGGAATACTCTGAAATTTTGGTTTCAGTAGATCATTAGGCTAATATTGATTGTTAAAGCGACCAATGGGGGTTTCTTGGCTCGTCCACGTTACTCTTGTTTATACTCAAGTGCAAATACATTGAAAAGGGACTATTACAATACAAGTTTGTTAAAACTGATTGAACATTCTTAGCAGACTGGAATTAAAATCTCAAGAGAGCTCATTAACAACATAATTACAAAACAATGCACGTTTTTCATTGGCTTTGGAAAATGTTGTTTCCAGTTTACTAAAAAACAAGTATTTTTTGTTGTTTTGTGTTTTTTTGTTGTTGTTGTATTTCTTTGTCTGATACGTTAAAAAAATATCGATTTTTCAACGCCCCGGCCAGTTTTAACAGTCTAAAACCTCCAACATATTAAGTACGAAGAATCAAAACCTATAATCAAAATTCTCGGAGAGCCACGAGCTTAACAAACACACAGTAATGGCACACTTGCAAATGTCAATGTCCGTTATGTCATAGCCTGGCACGAGGAAGATGAGGCAAATGAGAAACATATTCTCGCTAACTCTTGACGCAACAACTGGTACGCTCAATAAACTAAGAGACGTTGCCTCATGTGTGTGGGCAGCAAAAGAATGGTTAGTGAGGTTTGGAGTTTACGTGATGAAAGTGACGACATTGTTGCAACATTTCACCAACAGCCGATAAATACTGTTAGTTTATTTTTGGGAAAACCGCATATTCGTCCGGAATCCATTCCCATCGAATAAAATTAGGATGTTGAAAATGTAAACGAGGTATGCGATCGTTGAAACTGTGAGGAGTTCATTGCTTAAGACATGATTGCTCGATAACCTGGTGAGGAAAGAGTATTCATCGTAACTGTAATTGGTATTCGAAATGGATTGGTGAGCTGTAATGAAGAGTTGATTGGATTTCATATTAGTATTAAGTTATTAGTGAAAGGTACGTAATATGCCCAATGTACTTTATGTATATTCTTAAGAAATGATTATTTGAATTTGTTGGGTGTTTAATAAATTAAAACAATAGTTTTGACTTTAAATAATACAGATTCAAAGTCAATAACAATAGAATAAAATTTATGTTGCAAAGGCTTTTGTGTGAGCTGTACCTTTGAAATGCATAAAACATGGTTCAAACTTGCATTGAACTTCGATACAAAGAATAGAATAGAATATATTTTTTATTCTTTGTATCAGGCTAACAAATTCTTTGTAAATACTTTTTAACAATCTTCTCTCAAAACGAAATAATTTAATCCAGGAATTCTTTGAGCGTACCTTGAGCTCCAAGTTCAGTTTGAAAATGAAAGGTGCCGTTAGTGGTATGTGATTGATGATCGTTCGGTGTTACATAAAACATGATATCAGCACTACCTTTAAGACAAGAGTGATTTCTATCGCTTGCACTTTGGATAACGAATCATTGTTGTATGGCCTACTCCTCGCCACTGCCATTATGCTACTTGTTACATAACAGATTGTTTCTAAGGGCCTCAGTATATTCTCTATGGCGAAGAAAGTATAGAGGGTGGGCCGTAATGTAATGGACTACAGAAATATTGCTAGTCATGATTTGCGGTTTTGGTTATGTCTGCTCTCTCTTTTTTTGTTTTATAAAAGTAATAAGAAGGTCGCACATAGCTCTTTTCTGTCCTAGACCCAAAGATTTTGCTTGTGAAAATCATACAAATCCATTTAGTATTCGATTGGTAACTTATTTGCGAAATACAAGTGGGCTGTTTCATAAAAACTATTAATATAGGACTTCCAAAATAAAAGCACAATGCTGTACAATCTATTTCATCGAAACTATTTAAGAATTCTAAATGAAATTAATCACCAATGAAATTTTACCCGTAGTACAAGAGCAATACGGTATTTTGTTTCGTGGAGAAGAGTGATTGCATTACAGGCCCTGTAAATTGGATAAGTTCATGAAGGGAATTTTTATTTTCTAAATCTTTTTTTCCAAACTTTTTTTCAAATCTATTGTAATATAATGTTTCGACTATCTTAAAATTTATTTGAAAAAAATTATTTATTTGAACTAACAGAATAATGTAGTAACTTATATTTTTGTGGTACCAGTAAGAAGAGTTTTTATTGAATTTAATCTTTTTATGTTTTATTTGCTGTGGTGTTTCGTACAATGGAAATGTTCTTCATTTTGTTAATGAAGGTTTTGTCACAGATGAACAAATCTGTGGTTTTGTGAATCAGTTATTCGTTAGCTTAATTAAAAAAAATACTAAATAAACACTTGGATTCTCCTATAATACAGTTGGAACTTTACCAATGATATTATGATTGTAAAATAGTTTTTATGAAGCAGGAATTGTAATTTTTATTTGAAAAGTCCCATATTACAGGATGTTTATTACAATACTTTTTTTTAAATAGTCCCTAAGAGTGACTGATACGAATAGTAATATTCTTTATCACGAAAACTACTTCTAGAGACCATTTCAACTAGTTAGCCTACAGTCATGCAAACTTCCAAAACTACTTTGTATAAACTAAAAAGATATAATGTGTACAGCTTTGATAATAGCCTAAAGAATGAGAAAATTCTATTCAATTTTCAGAGCTAGTAATACAGGCAGTATGAAATCCCCTGCAACCTTTTTACAGTTTTAAAATTTTATGAAACACGTATTGTAATCTTTGCTAATAATACAGGGAAATTCCCTGTATTACAGGCCCTGTAAGTTTTATGAAACACCCCCAAATTTTATAGACTTTACTCAGAAACTATTTATTATTTTCTCTCAGACTCCTTAACAAGCAAACATATCCTTAAAGTTGTACTATCGATGTTTTGTTTTGTCTTATTTACTGGAGACCTAGCCGTATTTTATTGAACAGTGTGTAAAAAATCGCGTTTGAACGTCGGCCGAAAAGATTTTGCAGCTCAAAACTTTATCATATTTGAGTGTAATTTTATTTTTACCTTAAAATCATAATACCCTAATCAAACCAAGCAATTTCCAAATACTATAATATAAAAAAATAACCTCCATTTAATTCATGATATTTTTTTGTGAATTAAAGAGAGGTGAACTAACACACAGTACAATAATAAATAGTTATTGTAAAATGAAAAAAATGTTTTGAAGTTAATCTTTATCCACAGTACTACTGTAAAAAATCTTAATAATGCAGTCGTTAACCGCGGTGAAATTTAAAAACGCCATAAACAAAAAAAATATTTCCATTACAACTTTCAACAGATGCTATTTGAACTAAACAAAAATTCTAAATTGGATTTCGAATTATACGGCTCATAAAAGATCAAACGGAATTATGCCTCGGAACAAAGACTGGGATGGGCCATTATTTAGCAAGCAATAACTTTAACGGCCGATAAAGGTCAGCTTACGTGAGCTTGAACGATGTGTTAACTCACGCTAATGTTAAAGTGTACGTGTGAGTGTACACTTATTCACTGCGCATGTGCGTGAGTGTAGACTCATACACCGCGCATGTGCACGTGTGTGCGTGTATGGGCGATCGTGCACGTTCGTACATTCGTGATCTCCCACAACCTTGCCATTCCTCCAACCCTATTCCCAAGTTCATGTCGAAAGCAGGCTCGGTATTTGCGCAAACATCTGAGCAATTATTTAATTATTCATTGTGTCGTCACGGGTTCGCCTGCAGAAGCGTTATCTCCTTTATTAGCATTGTTTTGTCGCGTTCCAGTTACCTGTGGGAAAAATTGGCCCGTGATGATTGGAAAACGTAACTTCACGAACAATGTGTCACTTTCTGTAGAGCATGTATAGTAATGGGCTTTTAAAAACATTTCATTGGTCGTGAAGTTATAATTTTCTCGATAGATGTTGAGCAGTTAGCCCGATCGGTCGTAATATATTTCCAATTAATTGCTAATAAATTATGTTTCTGCTATTGGAAGATTCCTTAAAGAAATTAATGAAATGCATAAAATTATCCTGATGTATATATAAAATATTTAAATGTTTTATAGCAATTCTTTTAGGGCTTAATTTTTACGTCATTAGCGTTTACAATATAATTGTTTCTAAAACGATAAATTAAACAAGAAATAACTACTTATTTGAATTATTTATATTGAATAATTGAACCTATTCAATATAAATAATTAAATTATTCCAAATTATTGAATAGGTTAAGCCTTTTTCTTTTACCAAAAAAGGAAATAACGGAGATTGAAGATAAAGTGTACGAAACAATTACTCCCTTGGTGTCCTAAATTGAAAGTAACAAAATCGAACAGGTTATTGTGAATCTTGCTACTCATTCGTTACCCGTAGGCCTACTATGGTTGTTGCATAATTTCAAATATCCAAGGGGTAAGAACATTGTAATTGTTGTTTATTTTTAGCCACTAACCTTAAATACCCCCGTTGCAGCAGACCTGCATACTCAGCGAATTTCAAGTGCAAAACAACATATTTCAATCCAACATAGCGAGATTTGACATGTTTCGGTAAGCTCCATAAGAATAACATGGGGAATGAGTATGCAGGTTTGCTGCTACGGGTATATTAAAACTGGGTAGTTTTAATTCAATATTTTGTAGGTCTGAACTAGAAGAAGCCATTTACCAAGTTTTATCAAGATATGTTGAGAAATAAGCGAGATATATAATTTTACTTATTTCCCATAAGGTTAACATTGGGACAACGTACTGTGTTTACCACTTTCAATATCTCGGTAACTAATAGACATAGAGCAGTGATTCAATATATTAAATTGTTTGTTTTTTTGAGCTGAATTCAATGGTGCCAACAAAAATTCGTTAAATTTTATTTTTATATGTAAAAAACTCAAAAAACCCATTTTTGGGGGGGTTTAACCCCCTTTACCCCCCTTTCCAGGGATCCGATCGGCCTGGTTCACGAACTCGTCCGAATAATTACTATTTTACATATCCATGCCAAATTTCATTAAGATTGGGCCATTTTTACGCGAGTTATCGTGCTTAAAGACACATAGATATATAGATATATATATAGATATATATATAGATATATATATAGATATATATATATTTATGAAAATGAACGAATAGTGTTTTTTGCTTCTGGGGGCCCCAAAACGAAAAGTTATCATGGTCTCGGGCTTAGGTCTTACCATGAGTACTACGGTAACAGCTTCTTCCCTATAGGGGAAATTCGCTAAAATCATTACGACATATATTGAAGGCCTAAAATTTACAAATAGGCTATTTTTGGATCGAAAAAAATACTAAACTTTTTTGCTCAAATCAATTATTATAAAATTCACAACGAAATCACTCATTAGATCAATCAAATCGATCACGACTTCAAACCACTACGACTACATTCGACTACTCTATTCGATAATGAATAGGAACTATTTGACAACTAATTATCGTGTAATCGGCTATGACAAACGAGCTGGTGTGACACGCCTAATCACTCACTCGCACGATTCTGTTATTCACTTATCTGATCCGGTTAGCGACTGAAGTAACCGGTTCGGTCGTGAACTTGACTCGCAACCAGTTCTGAACCATTTCACTTTCTCGAGGAATGCCGTTCGCGTGATGCAACAGCTTCATTGCCAAGTTCATTGAACCTTGGCTTCATCTTTTCATGTTTCCATTTAAATTCTAATGAGATATTTTTATGAGAGCTGGGTTCTTGGTTTTTGGACACGCTACGGAAAGTTTTTGAAGAACGATTTTGTGTTGTTTTGACAAAATATTTGGCAATTTGGTGTGTCCTTCAGCAATTTTTGGAAGTTAAACTACAAATGTTTGTTGGTCTGTTGTATTGGTGTTGAGAACTGAATAAACTACTAAATATCAATAGTTTGGCAAAAAAGATTATTTCATAAAACAATTTTGTTTTTAACCTATTGACAAGTACATTTCGCCGCTGAGTGTGGCAAAATGTACACTGGGTACAACAATCAATCGGGCACATGTAATTATTAGCAAGAAACCCCAAATGAAGGTACCAAACTGAGCGGCGGAATGTACATCGGGTACAACAAAAACACCACCTGAACTTTAAGCGAAACAGGATAAAAAGTCTGCTAAACTCGTATTACGTTCAAAACATTAGAAGAACTTTCTTAAAAATCTAAGTAAAGTCTTGGCACTAAAACACAAATTCTCTCTATGTTTGGAAGTTTTCATCAAGGATAGACCAGGGACGATTCTCGGGAGGGGCAAATTGCCTCATAGAGAGGGTAGGAGGGCTGTTGGTGACATCCTGATCTCCCTGGTCAATGGATAAAATTGAAATTAAACCTACCTCCAGCCTCGCCTCATAATAAGCGCCTTAAAATCTTAAGTTGAAAAAAGTAAAATTAGTAAAATATTGAAATAGTAGTAGTGTTAAAAGCTTTCGTATGTGTCACTGTTTTACAAGTACCTTATATTCTTTCTATCAGGGTCTACGATAGTGTAAACAAAATTAAGACTCTACCTATTTAGTACAAAAATGATTTCGTTAAATACAGGGTAGTTGAAGCATTAAGCCTAATTATGTCTTAGGAACGGTTTTTGGTTTACAATAACTATATAACAAAAGATACAAAAACGTGAAACCCTGTTTCAGCCGTCGATGTTAAATTTATTGTGTATCTAAATAAATAATTGATCTAATCGCCGGTTAGTTAAATAAAAAAAAAAAACTATGTGTTTATACTAGGAAATTCCTTTATGTATGTTATGAAGGCTATAAAAGCACAATCCATTAAATAGTTCTTCTGCCTCCAGCCGTCTTTGGCTATAACCCACTTTTGCTATTTAGGGGTGGATAAAAAATACTCTGGAGCTGCAAAACCTATGTATAGATAATCCACAACATTCTTTTTATTATGTTAGAAAATACATAATGACACATTTTCCGGCCTACCAATAGAGAGTGTGTGGTACATTTTAAATAAGTTTAACTATTTTAAAAACATGAGCGTATGTGAGCCTAAATGTGTTTTTCTCCGAAATCAAACGAACACTAATTAAAAAATATTAAATCTAAATTTCGGGGATGGCAATCTCCCTCAATGCCCACTCTCTGGATCCACCCTTGATGGTTTCCATTATTCCGTGTATCATGGTTTCCCTTTTTTACAGCTCATAAAAAAATATTGGCTCCTAAATAAAACGGAGACGATCCTTCCGTCATTTTATTTTATCCGAACACTCCATCAACACAGGCGAAAAGGTCACTGACACTATCTCGGCAGTATATCCTGTACGCCTACGCTCCCGTCTCAAAATAACTCCGCGAAAGTACACCGGTAAACTTACGAAACACACATCGTATCCAACACTCGCCTTACCCTTATCCACCGGACACGTTTATAGATGCGATTACCGATTACGGATTACTGAGTACACAACATCGATATATCGATGTTCGATAATCGGTAATGAGCCACGTTGCAAATTGATTAGCATACGGTTAACATTTGCCGGCGACTGCGATGACACCGGGTTGTGTAATACCGTGAGAATAGACTCCCAGACGTTAATTGTCCTGGCGTGCACCCATTGTCGTCCCGGCCTTGGGGGAGAAAGTGTAAGTGAAAGAAATATATTCAGTTTTAATACCGAGGGTCGTCATGGCTTGTGTCGGCCTTCGGTTGGTTTATAGCGTCACGACGACGACGCGACGGCGACATTGTGTTAAAACAGTAGTTGTCACGGAGTGGCCAGCGCTGTCCGGGAGCTTCCTTTCACCTTGGTTTTGCCCAGTCACTGTGGTGTATAAAAGGTGGCTGTATATTAATTTATTTCAATAAATAAAAAACGCGGCTTTTAATTTATTTTAATAAACACATTTTGAAGTAAATCAAAATGTGCAGTCGGCCAAAAACCTTTTCTTAAGTGGATTGGGTCTAGAAGAAAGTTCCCAAACGTAAATTCAACCTCTGAAACGAAAAATAGACTAAGCATTGAAGGTCAAGGTACACAAAGGATTGCACTTCGATTGCCCAAAAATGTTAAGATTATTCTGCTGGTAAAAAAATTATCACGGATATAGTTTATCTTGCTCTAGTATCCTACTGTTAACTTTTACGTGTTATTTAAAATAATTAATCATTTATAATTTTAAAACTTGCTACATGTTTATAGATTTTAAACATTTATGTACTAGGTTTATATTAAGAATAATTGATAAAATACAAATTTATGAAGATAAGTATGAAAAAATTGCTGACATTGACCCAAAATTTGCTGATGTACCTTTTTGAATGTAGGTTTCCTGAGGTAATCGTTTAGTAAACCTAATATAACTATAAACTTTTTAAAAGGACACTTTTAAAGACATTTTGTATCTTCTTAACTTGTTAAAAAAAAAAAAAAAACTGTTAGCAACATTTACCAATTGAGTTATTCAGTTTAAAAATTAAAAATGGCTGCTGAGTACTCAATTTCGGCCGCCATCTTCGATCCGCCGTATTAGATCCAAAATAATGTTTTAACATGTAAAGGTGGCTTCGTGACCCATCATTTCAAGCTAGAATTTTTTACTGATTACAATACCGAAATAAGGTACAAAGAGTAAAGAAGAACAAACTACCCAACAATATTTGGGGTGGTGTGGGATTGATATTTGAAAAGAATATTTTTAAAAGTTAAGGGGAGAGGGATTATTATGGGGCCCCCGGTTTAGTCCTATAGAACACAAACCGTCGGTGGTTCTTACCAGCTGAATAACCTGAAATCATTTGGGGAAGCCAAAGTTGAATATATTCATACAATTACCTGCTCTAATATTATAGACACTGAATAATTTTGTAAAGCTACAGTATTTGGCATTTTATAAAATATGTTTATGAATTATTTTCAAGCTTTTCTAAATCTATATTCGTATTGTAAGATTGCGGAACTTCCATGGTACAAATAAGACGAGAGTTTCTATGGAAAACTTTAATGTGATTCATATTGTTGATTAGAAATCATGTATACAAGTTATAATCCGATAAAATCACAGATAATTTATTCGTAACTCATAAAGAAAACGAATGATGAGAAAAATAGCATTTATACAACCAAATTAATAAAAAATACTCCTTTATTATTCAAAATTATGAAAACGTAGACGGTATATTAGAAATAAAATTAATACAAACCTACTTTTAGACAAAGAATTATCTATGTCCTAATGTAATCAGTGTAGCTAAGCTACAATTTATTATTTGTAATTTCAAATTATTCCTTTTAAATTGATAAAAACATTTTTCAAGAATTATTAAGAAGCTCTATGAATATATATATAAATAGCTTTCAGAATCAGCCTCAAAGAATCTCAAAAATACAGTAAACTATACAAAATCAAAATGCAATATATCTAATCATTATTTTATGCCATGAATTCAATACTACTGTTTAGGATTTTGAGGATGGAAACCATCTAAATGCGTCCCTACGAATGTTACGAAATTTCATATTTTGAATATACTTCATATCAAAAGTTATAATTTAGGGTAATCTACAGCAAAGTGAAGACTTTAATACATGAAAATATTTTACTTAGATACTAAAAATAACTAAATTTCCCAAGTGACAACCTCCTGAAAAGGAACAAAGTTACAAATCATTGTTGATGAGACGTTTACTCCCATCAGTAATAACAAACATTGTAAACTTCTAATTTTATTTCCTCGTTACTCATTTGAATACAAACAATGACTTGCAAAAGTTGAATTGACGGTTGAGAAAATTTCGTTTATCATGAGGCAATTTGGCATACGCTTGCTTCCAACAAACCCAACTCATCTACGGGTATGATGAAACCCAACATGATAAGCAGTTAGAATGTAGTTTGTAGAGGCAGTTTGTAAGAGGCAGTATTGTGATAAGACACTAATTGATACAAACGTCAGTTACAGCTGGGAGTTATGTTTCCTGGAACCAGTTGTTAGTGTCCAATTAGGAAACAATTATCGCCTCTTGTTGGGTCCAGTGTGTAATTATTAATACACTTGATGTATTAGGGTATTAGAGAATCGCTACTGATTCTTTAATGTTTCCGAATTGTTTCATTAGTGTTGCACAGGGAAGAGAACATTAATTGTTGCTGTTGGCCTAAGGAGAGGTAAAACTACTGTTGAAACAATTCAGGAACAATTATTTAACAAAATTAAGTTTTTCCTCCCCTGTCCGTCATTAATATAAATTAAAACTAGAGGCTTGAAGGGGCTAATGGCCCCTAAACATAATCCTTAATATAGTACAAAATACCTTCATAGAAAATAGGCTTTTGGATCCACAAAATTATGATTATTTCTAGCATTTGGTTTTAATTAAACAAATCAGACCTTTTAATATCCTAATGGTTTTTAAATGACAGCTATTTCACGTTATTTCTCATTTTATGGTAAGCTTAAAGCAATTTCAGTATTTTCCCCGAGTACCTGAGATGGAGACATTCGGTTTCAGCCCCCCCCCCTCCCCATCATCCTGCGATCTTCCAAACGCCCACAATTTCTTCCCAAAAATTTCGCTTACGTAATTATATATATGTATAGATCATTTTGTATTAAATCTGCATTGTTATAACATAAACTAAACAAACGTACTTAACTTTCCATAATTTTAAATTATGAAAAACTCAAACCCTTAATTATTATAAAATCAGAAAATCTTAAACTTAAAATATTTTTGTTATAGTACATTGAACGTGCATAGTTAGCTGCATTTTGAAACAAATCCCACATGTCAACATCTACCATATGGCTTTGAATCAAGCATTAGCACCACATGTTTAATGTAAACAAAGCAGACATTTTTCAATCCCAATGCATTTTAAATGGAAGATATTTTTTGTTATTTCTCATTTTCTGGTAGATTTGGACATAATCTGATATTTTTCCCGACCCCCTGGGACCAAGACCTTTAATTTGAGCCCTCTCCCATCATCCTGCGAGCTGTCAAACTCTCACAATTTTGATTGAAAAAAATCGGTTACAGAATTAATAATATAGATTTGGTATTATAAATATGTATCTTTGTTCGAAACATTAAGGAAAGATAATTTTTATAGTGCTCCCCTGGACACATTTACTTATCCCCTAAAAATCTGATTTTGTGAAGGTTTTTTTGATTCCATTGGTTTTTCCGCTTTAGCTTAAAAATCAAAAGGAAATACTTCGTCTTTAGCAGAACTTCATTCACATAGTTCATAAAACACACGTGAAAAGCAACAAAGCTACGTTTTATGGCTGATCGGCCTTTATATTTGAAAAAAAAACATGTGAAGATATTTTTTTGAAATAAGATGTATTTGAAATTATGTAAAAATCCGTCTATAAGATGTGTTTGAAAATATTTTAAATAGTTTTTTAGTTAGTGGCCTTACAAATAGATTGATAAAGGAAAGTTTTTCCAATAAAGAAAAAGATTAACGACTTTAAATATATGCAGAATATTTTTTTCTAATTGAGTAAAACATAACATATTACATTTAAGGTTTGCAAACATTAAAACAGTATTTTATATGGTTAAGTATTTTTGAAATAATTTTCAGGAATAATATTAAACCAAGATACCAGAAGTTTTAGGGAAACCTACAACAATAATAATACTCAGAAAAATCTGTGGATAGTTAATATGGAAATCTATTTCATGTTTAACCTGTGTTGTATTTTCTCGTAAAACACTCGGAAGAATTTAATCACGAGTACTGTATCAGTATTCTGTACTCAGATTATATTTTGATGTTGATTTACTCCGCGGCCAAACTAATATTTATTTTATTACTATGTATTAAGTTTATCAACCTCAACAATCCATCGAACTCACCAATTAGAAACCATGCCAATTTTACACGATAGGCCTTTGTAGAAATCCTACCTCTGACCCTCACTTCCCATCACATCCATAATAGTATGTTGACAGGTACACAGCCTTATTTAGCCAATAATAAATAACCAAAACTAGTCAATAAATCAAACCAGTCTAAACTAGTGTTTAGCGGAGTGCGTGTGGTGATACGATAAATGTGTACATCACGAAGAGGTCCTACATCCTTCTGCAAGGACGGCCAAGCGTGCGAAGACCACATGCTCGCCTCGGGCTTCTTTATTATAATTACAGCATATCTTACGGATTAGATATGTAAATCGATTTCCTTGATTCTACTACTCTTCCTTGTAAGGAAGCTACACTTTTTAAGTGGGGAGGTAGAAGATTAAATATTAATCATCACAATAAGGGCTTAATTATAATTATATTCACATGCACGACGCTAAGGAATAATGTATTTTGTTATATTTGTAATAGATTCCAAGCGCTTTGCCTAACTTTTAATATTTTATTTATATATGTTGAATAAAATATGAAAGTAAGGCGGAACGCTTCAAATTTGTTATAAATGTAATAATTTTGATGGCTTCCTCAAGCCTAAGTATTGATGGATGTGTTTTGTCAGATGGTCTAAGCTAATTTTTAAACCTAAGAAGTTTTTTGTATAATTTAAACATTCTTTCAGGTCACAATGTAATTATTAGAATATATGGGGAACACATTTGACTAATAATTTTTAATCAGGTATAACAATTATTTGTTTTGTCATTTTGTGGTGTAATTCAAGCATTTTTATTTCAAACATATTCCTTTAAGTTGTGTAACTTAAGTTCGCTGAACATTATCAGTGAAATAAAAATGCAGTATATAGTTCTCTTGATTCTATCAAAATTCACAAAGTGCTTTCGTGGACTTTAAAGTCCATTTCACTGTTCAGTACTGTTTCTGCTCGGAATAATGATTTTAACGCGATTGTTGATTTAAAACCGGTTTCCTAATTACTTACGGTTTATTAATCCCTTTTAAAAGTTTAATTCACAAGTTGACAACAGGTAAAAATGTTAAAACCAAATCATAGGTACGTGTTGTATTTTATAAAGTTGTTAATTACCCTTATTTAATAGTTTACGACTATCGATTCCCTGTTCCGAGAGTACACAACAATTAAGTACAATATTATGTTTAATTCGTGGTTGCTTATATTATATAAACCAGTTGTCCTTGCTGTCATCCACGTTTCTTGACAATTGAAATTTTTTTTAGTAGATCATAAGCTGTCGTTTATTCAAATGTTCTGATAAATTCATAGTAAAAAAGTATCAAGCAATTAATAAATAGTTTAATTTGGCAAAAGGCTGTTTGACTTCAACTAATATTTACCTTACATACCAGAACGTTATAAGAAAGAACACAAATAATTTGATAGTTATTATATTTGAAGGAAAAAAGAATATAAGTCTATTAAGCTTCACAATGAATTATTAACAAATCATTTTTAATCAAGTAAGTAATCTGGCAATAGCCGGCTTATCATTTATATAGATTTTTTCATAAGATACTGAAGATTTGTTTAGTTCAAGTGAATTTCTTTTAGAGCACAATATCCATTTAATTTATGAAAATATTCTGCAGGCTGACTGATACCAGACACATAAAAACTGTACCACTTGCATTGTTAAAGCCTTTTTAAAAGCATAAAAGAAATAGTTTTCCCGGGGCTTTTAGAGACTTATTGACACAAGCTTTTTACTCCTATAACCGAGTTGCGACGCTAACCCCGTAAAGTTCCCACGGTGAAGCACCCAACACGTGTATTTCGAGGACAACATTTTTAATATTGACCTTTTGTCACCAACACGGACAAAAGGCCAATGTGTTATCGTCCGCAACGTATTCCACAGAAAATCCCCAAACCCTGGAAACTCCCGAGGCGCGACGTTCCAACAATCACGGCACGTTTCGCGAGAACCTCGAGGACGTAGACACTTGTATCACCACACTCACAACACTCCTACACTGTCACTACACGCCTACCGTGTACATGGTGGGCAGGTCCTGGGTGGAAGTCACAGCACAGAAGTGCCGGTGTCTGGGCCCTCCACCATTTATACCCTTAGAGTTCGAGAGACGCCTCCCTCCCACCCACTCCCACCGCCGCGCCGCCGCCGCCGCGGAGCTCCGGCGCAACCTCCCAGTCAACATTGATTATGCGTATCCCTCCGGGTAAAATTTTATTTTTCAGTCTGTTTAAAGAATATGGAGGTTGAACATTAATTATGGATATCCCTCTGGTTAAAATTGAATTTCTTTACGGCCTTGGTAGAATAGGGTTGGGATTGTGTAGGTGTGATGACCGAGTGAGCATTAATTATGGATATTCCTTCGAATGAAATTTGATTTCATTACGGTCTAGTAGTAGTAGAGATGGGAGTGTGTAGGTGTGATATTGTAGGTGATGTCATTCGCCCAGGAGGATTTGAGGTAAGGCTAGTGACGTAGTGGTGTTAGTGTAGGGATGTTGGTGCTAGAGAATATTAAAGAATGTATAGTAATTTCAATGTTTGTAAAGAAAGGATTTCAGAAAAATACATGAGTAAAAATACAAATAAATAGAATTAATGTAACCTTAGACCTATGAATCAAAAACACTGGTTTTGAATAGATTTTAAATGAAGTAAAAAATTCATTTTAGCGAATTTCCTTAAAGGAATAAGCCATTACGGTAGTACTCATGGTAAGACCTAAGTCCGAGACCATGTTAACTTTTCATTTTGGGCCCCCCAGAAGCAAAAAACACTATTCGTTTGAATTTATATATATATATATATATATATATATATATATATATATATATATATATGTCTGTTAACACGTTAGCGGTCGTAAATATGGTCCGATCTTAATGAAATTTAATACAGACGTGTAAAGTGGTAATCACTCGGACGAGTTCGTGAACCAGCCCGATCGGACCACCGGAAGGGGGGGTAAAGGGGGATAAACCCCCCCAAAAATGGGTTTTTTGAGTTTTTCACATAAAAAAATAAAATTTGTCAAATTTTTGTTGGCACCATTGAATTCAGCTCAAAAAAACAAACAATTTAGTAGTTTTAATCACTGCTCTATGTCCATTGGCTACCGAGATGTTGAAAGTGGTAAACACAGTACGTTGTCTCAATGTTAACCTTATGGGAAATAAGTAAAATTCTATATATCGCTTATTTCTCAACATATCTTTATAAAACTTGGTAAATGACTTCTTCTAGTTCAGATCTACTAAATATTGAATTAAAACCAACCAGTTTAAACATACCTATAGCAGCAAACCTGCATACTCGTTCCCCATGTTACTCTTATGGAGCTTTCAAAAACATGTCAAATCCCGCTATGTGGGATTGAAATATGTTGTTTTACACTTGAAATTCGCTGAGTATGCAGGTCTGCTGCAACGGGGGTATTTTGTTTTTATTTTATTGTGTACTTTTTATATAATTGTTTAAATAATGTGTGATAAAATTGTTATGCTTTACTAAAATAAAATAGGGCAAGAAGACGTTTCTCTGTGTTGGATCTTGACTTTTAATTCCAATACAACAGTAATTTGCTATTTATCTTTTATATTTATAAAAGAGGATCTTGGCTTATGTATACATCCACTCAAATGGACCCCGTCATTTTTTAATTCACGGGAAAGAAAATCAAGGGAATCAGTTGTATAGTTTGCCCAAATGTTCATACATCGTATTCAATTTTTGAATAGTTTTCTAATAGTAAATAAGTAATCGACAAATTGTGCTTATTAATCCATAAAATACAATAAGGGCTATAATAATTTTACTACCAGGGTAAATATTTAAAACAATCCTCCTAGGAAACATTTTCTGTTTTGGTTGCGTTAAAATGATTACTGAGAAAATAAGATCCACTGAAATTCGATACTGTATTATGATTATTCTTTTTAATTATTTGGGATTTAATAATGGAATGTAATGGAGTTTTAAACTGTAATTAAATTACTTTTGTAAACCTATTGTATAATTTTTTATTTTAATTTAAAAAAATTTAAATAAAAAAATAAATTTTTAATTTAAATTGTGACTTTATAATTTGGTAAATGAAAAGCTTAAGGTTGTGGTATTATTAGATTCATGAAATTTCTCAAAACATAAATATTGTAACTCCTCAACTTGGGTTGATTTATTGCTGAGGGCTGTATTCTATGGCCTTCACAGGTAGTATAAGATGAATTCCTAAGTACAGTATGTCTATATGAGACATTAATGTGTTACAGCATAAGACTTAATCACTTAATAACTTAATTTTTACTCCCGAGGCTAATCAAATTATGCTTGTAAAGACAATCATACGAGAGTAGTTAATACATGCATACTACAGTACAATTAAGTTGCCGTTATAAAAAATTCAGTCAGGAACCCTTATCTTTTATTTCAAGGTTGCATCCATCCTACCTGGTCTTTCCAATATCATAAAATAATTAGAAAATTTTTCTGAAACTGTTCAGCTTTATAAAACGAAGACTTTTGAATTTTTTTCAATGGGATTTTTCATTAAACACCCTTTCATGAATTTTCCTTTGGTGAGATTCATGTTGTTTCAATGAAGACATCTTAGATTCGTACCTGACGAATTTCATTAAAGGTAAGCAATAAATGCCTATACTATTGAAATAAACTATAGGTTAAATAATATATATGGTTGTTTCAAATTATATTTTGTATTCTTTCGTTGCGATCTGTATTAACGTTTTTGATCTTGTGGGTAATGGGCATGAGCCCGCAAGTAGCTGCTAAAGCTACTTTTTCCCCCACCTGCTATGTTTCGATGCTTCTTGCAATGAGTGAGTAAGATAATATTTTGTTTCCCAGTGGGAGTAAAGTGATTAATTTAAACCTTGGCGGGAGACAAAGTAAACCCATAAGGATAACATTGAAACCAATAATAAAAAATCGAGCGTCTTCAAATTTCTACGCAGACGTGCAAATTTGTTGATGTTCAACATATTGCAGATGCTAACAGCTGGCTTAATGGCAGGAATAATCGCATAAGAATAACATTGACAACAATTAGGTTTAAGAACGTCTTCAAATTAAGCGTGTAAGAATGTTGCAACACACAGGTGATCGCTGATGCAGGAATGGTTGCAGGCAATTATTGCAGATCGAGACGAAGTGGATATTGTTTGTTAATTACTATGTTAATGACATAGATGTTTAAAGATTGGGAATTTGTTATTGCACGTGGGAGAAAAATGTGTGTATTTCGAGAGTAAAGCACATAGTGTCCCTCGTAAAAGTTGTCGCCTTCGCACGCTTGGGCGTTAACATTTTCACTCGTGGGATAATGTTATACCTACTTTACTCAGTCAACACAACAATAACTATTGTGTGAGCCTGTCAGTATATTCACTCATACATATTGTAACAAATTAATTACCTATTCCTCTACGAAAAAAAATCTCTAAAGTATTGACTTCAAAGGTTTCTCACCCATTGGGATTCAGAGCACCAGGAAAACCCTAGTAATATTTGGAGTATTGAGCAACACGCTTTGTTCGCAAAGAAAGCCCAGTGAAGTGGCATAGTAGCAGTACAAGCTTTGTCATGATGATCAGCCCTTTCCCCGCCACTATTGACCTTTAACCATCCGTTACCTCATTTGGGCGATCTCAGCTCATGTGACGACACCGCGGGTAACTGTGTGTAGCGTGATTGGTTGCTTCCACGACTCAGCGTTGCTTGTATAGTCTGCATTGTGACTGCAGAAAGGTTGATAGATGATGACTGGCGGCGATTTGTCGTATACAAGGTTTGTGATTCTACGAAGCTGTTAGCACAGAATGGAGAGGCTCTGTAGTTTCTAAACACCTACATTTAGATTGAGCTACTAAATGACTACCAGAAATAAAACGTTTTCTGTTAATTTCGTTAAGTCAGACTTCATTGCAGAAATAAGCATTTTAAAATTGTCTGTATAAACCTGTAGGCAAACAAACTTATGAAAATATTATTTTGGAAGTCTATAGTTGATGTAACAAGATCCTGGATCTATATCTTGCCATAACCCTTTAGGTCTTTAATAACCCTTTGGTTATTAAAAACCTAAACACAAGATTAATTGATTAATAAAATAGCTCTTTGCGTTTTAGTTTTATGTTTTCGTAGTCTGCAGAAGTAGCTAGCATTGAATATAGAGCCTTAAAGGTATATGTAAG
Organism: Flexamia atlantica; assembly: GCA_035578135.1. Classification (NCBI taxonomy): domain Eukaryota; kingdom Metazoa; phylum Arthropoda; class Insecta; order Hemiptera; family Cicadellidae; genus Flexamia; species Flexamia atlantica. Next base: position 60,463,370 of record JAQJVK010000003.1, on the reverse strand, counting down.
AGGCCTTCATAGAGCCTTAAAGGTAAATTCAATTTTGAAAAATGTTTATGATTGATTGTTGAATATTTTCCGCTTTATTATTCTCACTGCTAAAACTATGTATGGTCTGTAAGGAGAGAAGTTAAGAATAAATGGTCAGGCCATCAGTAACTATCATCTGTATATAGCGGTTGATTGTTTCTTTATGTACCTGACATATAAATGTTGCTTTGTAATAACCGTAAACCAGCACGTACAGATGATTAAATACTTTGACATTTCCTGTGTTTTACTAAGGACACAAAAGTATGTCTACCGTGTAGCTAGTGAGTATTATTATGTATTATGAAGTCTGTATTTTGAAGCAAGTATTTATTTTTGTTGGTATCGTCATTAGGTAGCTAGCAGAAGACCTTTACTGTATTGTAACGTTTACCGTTTACCACGTATGCCAAATAGAATGAGACTGATCACCTCATTAATGGATTTAACCAGTTGAAGTAGCGCGCCTTCAATGTTGGGCAAGTTCTAGACGGTGATGTTGTGCTTTTGCCTGCCCTCGCCCTACTGGAGTTAAATAAATGCCGCGAAGCCTAAGTCTCGGCCGAACTTTCCAATCCAAAGGTGAACACCAAATCATGTTGGCTAGCGTATTGTCCATGCACGCTGCATTCCTTAGAAGCTTCCACGACAATTGAGAATCGGGCATTGTGGAATGACTCTGGGTAGTTCAGGCCAGGACCTTGAAGAGTCAAGACCCTCATCACCTCGTCGGTGGATCTAAAGTTTCTTCAAATTGAAAATTACTGAGGTAAGCAGGGAGGATATTTTCTAAAATGTTGTGCTAGTTAAATTATTCATTTAATTCATATAAATGACTTCAATAAATAATATCTCAAAACATATTTCAGAACCGAATATGTTGATCGGCCGTTGTTAAAACCTGACCAGTAGAATGTTTAAAAATAAATTGTCAAAAAAATGTTGTAAATTATTAAACTCGATTGTGTCAAAAAGTAGGTTATAAATAATGGTGTATTTCTTGAGCTTTATAATAATGTCCTGATTTTTTTAATAATTCCAATTTATGTCGTTATGTAAAGTCTTTCATGTCTATGCAAAATCATTCATGTAGATTATTCATGTAGATGTACCAAATGTTAGTTCAATAATTTGTTCACGGCCATTATATGTTTTATGCTTTCGTCGTAAAAAAAAATAATATGTTGATCTAAGAAAATAAAAACTTAATGAATATAGTAAAATATTTTTCGTACTTTATTGTTGTCATACTTGTTAAATATTTAATATGCAGTTAATGCCGAGGATAAAATTAATACAGACTCAGTACAGTGGTCTTAAAAAGTAAAGTTTAGACAAAAGAAAACATTATTTTACCAATTAAAGTTAAATGTGATAATAATGAGTAACTGTAGTAATGTTGTGATCTAACATCAAGGTTGAAAATTGTTGACCAAGAAATTGTGAAAGGCCCATATTTTATTGATAACGGCAATATGTTCTGATAATTATTCCTTTGTGTTTAAATATTATTTGTAGAAGTAAGAATGACTAAGAGAGTATTTACTATTGTACTGTCCGTTTCCTGTGTTTATTTAAAGCTCAGATGATAATCAGTTCTTTGGGAAAGTTTTTTTTTGCCTTTGAAGATATTTTGAATTAAATCAAAGCTAGTGATAGCCAAATTTATCCATGCATAAATGCGTTCCATTTTGAAAAGGTTATATTTACACGTTCTTGAAGCTTGTAATTTGTTTTATCAATAATTGTGCTGTGTTGTATAAATGTAATTTTTGTTATGGCTTCAAATACAAATTATTGTTTCGGTTACGGTACTTTAACTTGCAGTAACTTTTGGGATTGTACATTAATTTAAATTAAATCCCTCTGAGAGCTAAATAAACTAAATAGACTTTGAGTCAAATTACTGTAACTTTGACTATACCTTAAAACCTCTGATTTTGACTAAAATAATATGTGATTTTTGTATAAAGTCTTAGACAAACTGTGATTATTGTAATTTGAACATGAGAGTTTATAATAGTAAATGTCACTAATAAAATATTAGAATATTAGGCTGAATTATTCTATTACAAAACAGTAGGCTATAGTAAATTTGTATAAACAGGGTATTTTCCCCCGACCACTCTGGGATCACCGCTCCCCTGGACTGACCGATCTGGATGCGGCTACGTGTGGACCTGGAGGCCCACGTCCCTGACGCCGGCTGGAGCGTTCCACTTCCGCCTACCGCCTGCCTATCTGTCGCGCCGCTGGTAGTTGCTGCACCGCCTTTCAATCAATTCCAGCCGGATTTCCGCTAGATTTTTTTTGACGGGCGCGTGTCAGAAGACTGCTACTGGTGAGTGACTTATATATTTTCCTCATCCTGAGTGAGACATACCGGACATTCTTGGGACTGTCGCCACAGCACAGCGCACCGGACCAGAGTGGAAGTTAATTGTAGTTGTTATAAAATTTATCTTGATATATTGTGTAGATATTATTGTGCCTTGTTATGTTTTGTCTAGATGTTCCGGTGGCAGCTCAAAAAAAAAAAAAAAAAAAAAAAAGGAAATATTTTCTGAATTAAGTCTGAATTTATTATCAGGTGTTTGAAGTCAAAAGCCCTGACTTTGAGGATAAAGTAAATATCTTACACGGAGTTTAATTAATTATCAATTATTAATCATCTTCATTGCTGAGCTGGTTTGTTACAAGCAAGAGTACCTTGTTAAACTGTAACATTATGGAATTTTGGTGGTACCAATACTTAATAAATATTGTATCTCAGCTCACTTGAGTTAATTTTTTTTGTAGTCCTGCCTTCATTCAGTGTATAAATAAATGATGAATACTTGAGATAACTTATCTTCCTTGATTATTGCTTTGAGTTCAGTTAATAATTTAAAGTAAATTTCTCTCACATAATTTGCATTCTTTTGCTGAGATTGGATTTTGCTTTGACTTATAAATATTCTGTGGGGTTTCCAAGAGTATTGAAATAAATGAAAGATTAAGGATATAGATTAAGAGTATTATAAACTATCAATGATTAGTTAAGATTGGAACTTTAGTTAGGGTTTTCATATTTTTATGTAAATGCGGCCTATTGACATAGTAGTTTTTTTTTGTTACTCCCTGTTTACCAAAGAAGTCACACCTGCTGGGAAGGATTGGTTCCTTGTTACATCATCCTCTTTGTGAACCCTCAACAAGGTGGCGCCCTTAAATACCTCATAAGGAAATATCGTCAGTGTGACTACTTGGCCAATATTCAGGAATTTTTACCCCGCCCAACTGAGCTAACCAAATGTTATCTGTGGCATGACAACAGTCAAGTTTGACTGTTATAAATGGCGCCCAACGTGGGGCCACACTTAGTGCTGCTAAAAAAAAAAAAAAAATTTAATTAATATATATTCCTAAAATTAGACGACTATTTGAAATATGTACAGAATTTTCAGGTGTATGAATTAATCCTGGATTTTAAAAGGCCCATGTGTGGTTAATTTGCTTACTGATGTCTACTGTGAATTTGTTTATTGTTGTCTATATTGATTTGTTTATTGCTGTCTATTGTGAAGTTTATTTATTGATGTCTATCGTGAATTTGTCCTTTGCCATATATCTTGAACATTACATTTTGATATGAATTTTGAATTTGTCTAATTATTGAGAAGATTTATTGAACTTTGTGGAAACTTTGATAGTTGTTTGGTATATTACGGTCGTACATCATGGCAAAAATAACTAGTTCTCACCATTTGAGAAAATCTGAACTAGAGTATGAACTCAAAATAAGAGGTCAGCCTATAGAAGGAATTGCGAATGAATTGAGAAAAAAATTGAATCAGTGTTTTTCTTCCAATGTTGATATGGAGGAGTATGTTGTATCTAAGCTGGACCCTGAAACAGAACTTGAAGAGTGTGAAGAAAAGTGGGTGGAGTTGTCATCATTGATTTCGGTCTATCAAGGAAAAAGTAAGGATTCAGAAGGTCAAAGACTACTTAGTAGATTGGGACATTTATATATGCGGCTCGTTAGAATCCCAATTAGCGAAACAGATATGGAAGAGTTTGAAGAGAGAAGGAATACCTTAGCCGAGAAAACTAAGATATTAATAGATGAGGTTACCAAAAAAGGGGAAGAATTTCAAGATAAGGAACAACAAAGCGAAAATGAAAAGAATAAGAAAGAAGAAGATGCCCATCCGGTTGAAAAGAAGATAAGAACGGAAGTACTTCTCGCAACCAACAATATCACCGGCACTTCTGGAGCTCCTGTAACCAGGATGGTAGAACAAGAAACCATTGAACCACCAAGAACGAACTACCGTTCGACATTGAATTACAACGTGTCGCAACCAGCGTATGACAACCAACAACAAGCCCTTGGGAAGTTAAAGGCAGCTTCTTCAGAAAATAATAGGCCCAAATCGATCCCCGTGTATAAGTGGGGACTTCGTTTTAGTAACGAGCCCGGACAGAGCGTGGGAGCATTCTTAGAGCGCGTAGAAGAACTAAGGAGAGCCAGAGGCCTCAGTGAAAAGGAATTATTCGAATCAGCAGTAGATTTATTCTGTGGTCCTGCTTTAATCTGGTACCGATCCACCATAAACCGAGTCAAAACGTGGCCTGAGCTGTGTCTAGAAATGAAAACTGTTTTTCAAAGTCCCGACTATGATTACATGCTTCTTCAAGAAATTATGCACCGTACTCAGGGTGATAATGAACCTATAGATATGTACTTAGCAGCAATGAGTGGGCTGTATGGTCGGATGGCCGAGAAAATTCCCGAAGGTATTAAACTCCAACAGACTCTTAAAAATTTAAACCCATACCTCCAAGAAAAGTTATGTATGTTTAACATAAAAGATATGGAAGAGCTCAGAGAAATGGGACGTAAAGCTGAATTAGGAAAACTTCGCTCCGCTTACCAAAATTCATCTTCAAGAAATGTACCAACTCTTGAACCAGATTTGGCCTGGGGAGCATCACCCCGGCGGAAAACTCCTCAAGTAGCAGCTATGAGGCCTGGAACTTCGGGTCGTTCGAACTCAACCATTAAATGTTGGAATTGTGGTATAAATGGGCATAGGTTCTCACAATGTTCTCAGGACCGGAAACGTTTTTGCTTTGGTTGTGGCCATCCTGATATTGTCAAAGTCAATTGTCCGAAGTGCATGTCAAAAAAACGTGCAGGGCCGGGAGCCAACTTCATGAATACGGTTGACTCCCAGGATAGTAGTGATTTACAGTTACCAATTGCCGATGAAACCCCGAGTGAAAACAGAACTGTTGTATCTTATCTTTTGGAAAAGTGTGATAATGACCCTAGACCTTATCTGACTGTTCGGATTTTCGGAAAAGAAGTTAAAGCCTTGTTAGACAGTGGAGCATCTCAAACACTGATTGGAAAGGAGGGGCTATGGATTTTACAGGAGTTTCCTGCCTTCTTACATCGAGACACTGGAAAATATGTAGAGACTGCCGACGCAAAAAGACATCAAGTAATAGGTCATGTTAATGTACCTATCACCCTTAAAGGAAAAACTGAAGACTTACCCATCCTTGTAGTTCCAACGCTTCAACAAAACTTAATCCTTGGTATAGATTTTTGGGACATTATGAATATTGTGGCTGACGTTCATAACCGTCAATGGGACTTTGCTAAGAAATTCAACTTAAACTTTTGCCTTACGATTGAGGGCATTAAAGCAGAAGAAAACTTGACTTTTGAGGAAAGGAAAAGGCTTAATGAACTAGTTGAAAATTATTTCAGAGGAGAATCTTCAATTCTAGGCCGCACTGACAAAGTTAAACACGTGATAGACACTGGCGATGCCCCTGCAGTTAAACAACGCTATTATCCAATCTCACCTGCCCGACAAAAACTTGTCAATGAAGAGCTTGATAGGATGCTTGAACTTGGAGTTGTTGAACCGTCCCATAGCGAGTGGTCTTCTCCCATATTACTTTTAGACAAACCTGATGGATCTCATAGATTTTGCGTTGACTTCCGAAAAGTAAATATGTTATCTAAGAAGGATGCCTATCCCTTACCACATGTCACCACGATACTGGACCGCCTTCGTGATGCTAGATATCTCTCGAGTCTGGACATAAAGAGTGCCTATTGGCAGATACCCCTAGACCCTGCCAGCAAAGAAAAGACAGCTTTTACCATCCCAGGGCGTGGATTATTCCACTTTGTGACAATGCCGTTCGGCTTGAGCAATGCGCCTGCGACATGGCAGCGATTTGTCGATAATGTCCTTGGCCCAGCCCTTGAACCTCATGTTTTCGTTTACCTAGATGATATAATTGTAGTAACTCAAACTTTTGACAAACACTTAGAGGTCCTCTCAGAGATTTTCCGCAGAATTAGAGAAGCCAAGCTGACCCTAAACAAAGAAAAGTGTCAGTTTTGCAGACCAGAGCTTCGCTACCTAGGGTATGTTGTCAGTGAGAAAGGACTTAGGGTCGATCCTGAGAAGGTGAAGGCCATAGTCGATGTTCCAGTTCCCAGAAGTCAAAAGGAGGTGAGACAATTTTGTGGGACCGCGTCTTGGTATAGGCGTTTTATACCCAATTTTGCGACCAGGATGTATCCCCTAACCTCACTACTGAAAAAGAAGAAACAATTCGTTTGGACCAACGAGGCTCAGGAGGCATTTAATGACATTAAATCATGCCTAGTTACTGCTCCAATATTGTCATGCCCCGACTTCACAAAACCATTCATCATCTCATGTGATGCGTCAGGTGTTGGGTTAGGCACCGTACTTAGCCAGCAGTCGCCACAAGGAGAAGTTGTCATAGCATACGGCAGTAGGACCCTGACAAGACAAGAACAAAACTACTCCGCAACAGAGCGCGAGTGTTTAGCGGTTATTTGGGCCATTGAAAGATTTCGACCATACATCGAAGGAACTAAATTTACAGTGATCACGGACCATTACAGTTTGTTATGGTTAAACAACTTAAAGGATCCCCAAGGTCGTTTAGCTAGGTGGGCTTTGCGTTTGCAGCCGTATGACTACCAGCTTGTTCATAGAAAAGGGAAGGAAAATGTTGTCCCCGATCTTCTGTCTCGATCTGTCCCGCCCGATGATGCGACGCCCATTCAATGCGACCTGGCACTCACTGGCGAAATTAAGGATAAATGGTATCTAAAAATTATGAAATGTGTTGAGGAGAAGCCTCAAACCTACAGCCAGTGGCGAATTAAAGATAACTCACTTTGGAAGAAAGTATCTGATGTTTTGCCCCTTCCGACCGGAGATTCGGAGTGGAAGTTGGTCTTGCCAAAAGATTTCCGACAACAAGCTTTACAAGAATGCCATGATGCACCTACCTCTGGACATCAAGGAGTGTTGAAGACCTATAGAAGGATGCAACTAAATTACTACTGGCCGAAGATGCGAAAGGATGTGGCTTCCTACGTTGGCAAATGTAGAGTTTGTCAGAGTATCAAATATGATCAGCAAAAGCCTGCAGGCATGATGGGAGAGTACCGTGGAGTTGATTCACCTTGGAAAATGATATCGGCGGATTTGATGGGACCTTTCCCGCGATCAGTGAAATCAAACAAGTATCTTCTAGTCGTCACGGACACCTTCACCAAATTTGTCTTACTCAAGCCTTTAAGAGCAGCAACAGCTGTTTCCGTGTCAAAATTTTTGGAAGAAGAGGTATTCATGGTTTATGGAGTCCCAACTTACTTGATTTGTGACAACGGATCTGAATTCATTGGCAACCCTGTCAAGAAACTGGCAGAGCGCTACAAAGTGAAACTCTTGCTCAATGCAAGTCGGCATCCCCAAGCTAACCCGACAGAGAGGGTAAACAAGAACATCATAACTATGATACGGGCGTATGTAGGAAATAACCACAGGAATTGGGATAGTCAAATAGCTCAACTGGGATTTGCACTGAGGTCATCGGTCCACGAAGCTACCGGCTATTCTCCAAACTTTCTCAACTTTGGCAGAGAACTTCCTATTTCTGGTGCAGGATTTAGCCTTCTTCAAAATAGAGATACAGTCCCTGAAGTAGAAGACTGCAAACCATATGGCGAGTATCTGCAAGAGATGAGACAAGTACATCAAGAGGTCCATGAACTTCTCAAGGAAGCTCATCAAAGGAATGCACGACACTACAATCTTCGAAGACGAACTCAAGAGTTCAAGGAAGGAAGCCTTGTATGGAAGAAAGACTTTTCACAATCCAATGCGGCCAACTACTTCTCTTCTAAGCTTGCACCTAGATATGCAGGACCGTATGTTGTTGCAAAAAGGGTATCCCCATTGATTTATGCCTTGAAAGATCTTGATGGCAAAGGAATTGGCAACTGGCATGTGTCAGACTTAAAGGCATACATTTAGAGAAGAATGTGAACCTTGGAAATTGAAGAAAATTTGAGGAAATTTTCTTTTGGCAGGGGGGTATTTGTAACGTTTACCGTTTACCACGTATGCCAAATAGAATGAGACTGATCACCTCATTAATGGATTTAACCAGTTGAAGTAGCGCGCCTTCAATGTTGGGCAAGTTCTAGACGGTGATGTTGTGCTTTTGCCTGCCCTCGCCCTACTGGAGTTAAATAAATGCCGCGAAGCCTAAGTCTCGGCCGAACTTTCCAATCCAAAGGTGAACACCAAATCATGTTGGCTAGCGTATTGTCCATGCACGCTGCATTCCTTAGAAGCTTCCACGACAATTGAGAATCGGGCATTGTGGAATGACTCTGGGTAGTTCAGGCCAGGACCTTGAAGAGTCAAGACCCTCATCACCTCGTCGGTGGATCTAAAGTTTCTTCAAATTGAAAATTACTGAGGTAAGCAGGGAGGATATTTTCTAAAATGTTGTGCTAGTTAAATTATTCATTTAATTCATATAAATGACTTCAATAAATAATATCTCAAAACATATTTCAGAACCGAATATGTTGATCGGCCGTTGTTAAAACCTGACCAGTAGAATGTTTAAAAATAAATTGTCAAAAAAATGTTGTAAATTATTAAACTCGATTGTGTCAAAAAGTAGGTTATAAATAATGGTGTATTTCTTGAGCTTTATAATAATGTCCTGATTTTTTTAATAATTCCAATTTATGTCGTTATGTAAAGTCTTTCATGTCTATGCAAAATCATTCATGTAGATTATTCATGTAGATGTACCAAATGTTAGTTCAATAATTTGTTCACGGCCATTATATGTTTTATGCTTTCGTCGTAAAAAAAAATAATATGTTGATCTAAGAAAATAAAAACTTAATGAATATAGTAAAATATTTTTCGTACTTTATTGTTGTCATACTTGTTAAATATTTAATATGCAGTTAATGCCGAGGATAAAATTAATACAGACTCAGTACAGTGGTCTTAAAAAGTAAAGTTTAGACAAAAGAAAACATTATTTTACCAATTAAAGTTAAATGTGATAATAATGAGTAACTGTAGTAATGTTGTGATCTAACATCAAGGTTGAAAATTGTTGACCAAGAAATTGTGAAAGGCCCATATTTTATTGATAACGGCAATATGTTCTGATAATTATTCCTTTGTGTTTAAATATTATTTGTAGAAGTAAGAATGACTAAGAGAGTATTTACTATTGTACTGTCCGTTTCCTGTGTTTATTTAAAGCTCAGATGATAATCAGTTCTTTGGGAAAGTTTTTTTTTGCCTTTGAAGATATTTTGAATTAAATCAAAGCTAGTGATAGCCAAATTTATCCATGCATAAATGCGTTCCATTTTGAAAAGGTTATATTTACACGTTCTTGAAGCTTGTAATTTGTTTTATCAATAATTGTGCTGTGTTGTATAAATGTAATTTTTGTTATGGCTTCAAATACAAATTATTGTTTCGGTTACGGTACTTTAACTTGCAGTAACTTTTGGGATTGTACATTAATTTAAATTAAATCCCTCTGAGAGCTAAATAAACTAAATAGACTTTGAGTCAAATTACTGTAACTTTGACTATACCTTAAAACCTCTGATTTTGACTAAAATAATATGTGATTTTTGTATAAAGTCTTAGACAAACTGTGATTATTGTAATTTGAACATGAGAGTTTATAATAGTAAATGTCACTAATAAAATATTAGAATATTAGGCTGAATTATTCTATTACAAAACAGTAGGCTATAGTAAATTTGTATAAACAGGGTATTTTCCCCCGACCACTCTGGGATCACCGCTCCCCTGGACTGACCGATCTGGATGCGGCTACGTGTGGACCTGGAGGCCCACGTCCCTGACGCCGGCTGGAGCGTTCCACTTCCGCCTACCGCCTGCCTATCTGTCGCGCCGCTGGTAGTTGCTGCACCGCCTTTCAATCAATTCCAGCCGGATTTCCGCTAGATTTTTTTTGACGGGCGCGTGTCAGAAGACTGCTACTGGTGAGTGACTTATATATTTTCCTCATCCTGAGTGAGACATACCGGACATTCTTGGGACTGTCGCCACAGCACAGCGCACCGGACCAGAGTGGAAGTTAATTGTAGTTGTTATAAAATTTATCTTGATATATTGTGTAGATATTATTGTGCCTTGTTATGTTTTGTCTAGATGTTCCGGTGGCAGCTCAAAAAAAAAAAAAAAAAAAAAAAAGGAAATATTTTCTGAATTAAGTCTGAATTTATTATCAGGTGTTTGAAGTCAAAAGCCCTGACTTTGAGGATAAAGTAAATATCTTACACGGAGTTTAATTAATTATCAATTATTAATCATCTTCATTGCTGAGCTGGTTTGTTACAAGCAAGAGTACCTTGTTAAACTGTAACATTATGGAATTTTGGTGGTACCAATACTTAATAAATATTGTATCTCAGCTCACTTGAGTTAATTTTTTTTGTAGTCCTGCCTTCATTCAGTGTATAAATAAATGATGAATACTTGAGATAACTTATCTTCCTTGATTATTGCTTTGAGTTCAGTTAATAATTTAAAGTAAATTTCTCTCACATAATTTGCATTCTTTTGCTGAGATTGGATTTTGCTTTGACTTATAAATATTCTGTGGGGTTTCCAAGAGTATTGAAATAAATGAAAGATTAAGGATATAGATTAAGAGTATTATAAACTATCAATGATTAGTTAAGATTGGAACTTTAGTTAGGGTTTTCATATTTTTATGTAAATGCGGCCTATTGACATAGTAGTTTTTTTTTGTTACTCCCTGTTTACCAAAGAAGTCACACCTGCTGGGAAGGATTGGTTCCTTGTTACATCATCCTCTTTGTGAACCCTCAACAAGGTGGCGCCCTTAAATACCTCATAAGGAAATATCGTCAGTGTGACTACTTGGCCAATATTCAGGAATTTTTACCCCGCCCAACTGAGCTAACCAAATGTTATCTGTGGCATGACAACAGTCAAGTTTGACTGTTATAGTATAGTAATCGTTGAAGTAAAACAGGAATGATGCAGTAGTATTGTCCATCAATAGTAGTTTACTCTACACAGTTAGATATTTTATATCGTACTTAATTGGCCGATCAAACCATACATCTGTCTTTAGTACAAAATCTTGAGAATAACAATAAAAAATTATTGGTCGGTAGTTATTAGTCACTCAACTGCAAAACGTGATTAGTGGCATCTAAAGGGTAGTCAAAAAAAGTGCAAAGTTACTGCTGATTTCTTCCCAGTTAAAATATTTTAAGAAGTCGTAGTTTATATGTGCCCTCTGATTTTTTCCCTTTAGAGTCTATTGAAAATATCTATTCGAAATTATAAGGATAAGCATTAGATAAAGTAGGTTATTTATATTTCGCCGCATATATACAGTCGGTTTTCTGTGTTAGTCAACGGTTGTAGATTTTACAAGGTACACCCCTGATATTTTTAAAATAATGGACGCTAATAATTATAAATAACTTTTTACGGTAAGTGCTATTCATGAACTTCTCTAGCAATCGCAACAAACATCGCCTCTCTTGAGCAAAGACCTATAGCTCCTATAAACCTATAAAGACCTATAAACCTTTAACTCACTTCACTTCATTTACTATTACCACTTGTACTTTAAGTCACAAAAGCGATCTTTCACGTCGGTTTTACAGTCCGGAAGCATTCCCGCATCTCTTTGACATTTACATCCGAGACGACACAGAATGTCTCGTCGAGTTATTTATTGGGTATTGTGCAGGTTTCGTCAGCTCTTGCACATGTCACGGGGGCGGACAACCTATAAGTGAAGCCGAAATGTAGGGTCGTGTGCCATTTCCCCTGTGTTTCCTGTACTCTGCCTCTATTTGACCTAATAGTTGAAGTCGTTTTTGTAAAACTGGTTTATTTCTCATATTGTAAAGTATTTCAGAGGACTGGTTCGTGGCAAACTATTCTAATAATTAAATCTTGTAATGATTTATGCCTTTATAGAGTCGATTTAGACCACTCCAACAGAGAGTATACAAATTTTTTCGTCAGTATGAGTGTTCTTGATAACCGGCCCTCACAGGAGACTTTAACGTTCGATAAGTCAGAAGTCGTATCGTATAGCTCCATTGTTTTAGCTCGAACTCACGCCCCTTGACATTTGATCCAATAGCTATTATTAAGCATTATCGTGTTAAGTAGATTAGGATCCGATATCACCAGAAGATTAGTCAGAATTAATTATAAATTATTAAGAGTATTATTTTGATACTACACCTACATAGCTCGTAGAAATTAATTTAACTAATCATTCAACGTAATTCATCATGGAGACATGTATTTAAGTATTTTAGAATAAATTGGTGACATTGTAGATTGATAGTCGGTAAAATGTAAAACTTACTCTACTAAAGATATCGTTTAATCAATTATTTTTATTAGCTAACTAAGCTTGGCAGTATTATATTAAATTTTTAACTCACATAAAGTTACACTAAAATACTGGTCCAATATATATGGTGAAAAAAACAACAATTAAAAAAAACCTGTGGAAGGTTAATCGTAGATTTTTTAGTAGACAAAAAAGAAACACTCCTATAATATTATAGGTTCATGCAATGACTTCTTACTTACTACAATTATTAGTAATGAGAAAACAAAGACGGAACAACGGTACAATGCTACGAACTCAATGAAAGTTATAAAATTAGTTAGACTCTATTACAATGACTTAATGTTAACAATTTCGCATGAACTCACTATCTAGACCAATTATAATATTTCGAGCTTAGCTATGGAGAATTTGTCCCAATGATAGGTTTGACCATGACGCGGCCGTAGATTCAGTTATAAAAACACGCCATCAAATAATTGAAGGTCGGCTTGCAGCCGTGTTTCATGCAAATATTAATTCTTTCCTTCCTTGTACAAAGCCTTTGCTAGAATTACGGCTTCCCAAATAATTAATGTCATAGTTAGGTTTATATTATTAAGTAAAAGGTACTTCACTTAATAGCTAAAACTATTTCAAAATAGAATATTAATTATTCTTCAAACGAAGTGCGTAGAAGGATAACAGAAGATTACACGAAGTACATATTTTCAAACTGGTCTATAAAATCAAAGATGGTTGTTAGAGATCCCGCAATTTCATTATGCGAACTTTATTTTTCAGCAGATGCAGCACTAACCAGGTTTGCTGTTTCATTCAGTAAATGCGTTTACCTGTTCTCAGTCATCAAATGCTTCATGTTTATGTTAATCAGTCAAGGTATTCTTTACAAAATTAATGCCTGATAAAAATTTCAAGATTAATAGAAGTTAAAGCCTGGTAAATAACTGCAAGGTTTCTAGTAAACAGTGAAGAATATCTAATACGGCATTAACATGCGTAATACCGCATTGCGACTGGATCCCAAGGTGAGTCATCCTGACTGTCATGAGACAGAACAAGTGTGTCATCCGTTGTTGTATAACCCTTGCTGGGACTCATGCGCCGGGCCCGCCCATCGCTGTGTTACTTGAGATTATCTCCGCGACAACGATTACCAAATGTGAGTCTTCCTAGAGCTAATTTCTGGGTAGAAAAGGTCGCAACCTTGACAGAACTTTCCCTTGTTACAAAGAGGTCCTAGCGACGTTGTAATCCTCTGTGAATTGTTTGAGGGGGGGCAGGAAATTGAGTTAAATAAATAAGTCACAAGATAAAGTAAAAACGCATGAATAAGTATTTGTACAACAATTTTGGGAAAAAACGTAAAACACAACATTTTTTTACTAAAATAACTTAATTAGTAGCTTAATTTAATTAACAAGCAAAAGTGACGATTTTTATTTTAATCAGATATTGTTGAAGAAGCGACAGTTTCTGTAGCTAAAATATTGCATTATATGATGTTGAATATAACAATCAAAAAACAAAATCCGAGATACACAATGTGGAAGCTGTATTATAGATAGCAAAATAACTGATCACACTTTGTTTGAGACAGTTGAACGCAAAAGGTATCCACTGAACACTACGACAGTCTCTGTTCAGATGTTACAACATTACGCACTAGCTGGCATATATACTTATTATTAGTGCTTGTTATATTCAACATCAGGTGAGGTTGGAGGTTGGAAGACGTGGGTTTTCTTATTTCGGCCCGCAGTTGTACAACGGCCTCCCCAAATAAATAAAACCTGTATCTCACTCAACTCTTTCAGGGCTGCTATAAAAAAGTATAGAAAACTGTAAATATTGTATATATATAATTAAGTTAGGTTAGTTAGGTTAATATGACTTGAGTCGGTTTGCAAAAGATCTTTGATGAAACACGCTTGTAAATAAAGGCCTTTTTATTTATTTATTTATTATTTAGCTAAGACGTAAAGGTACTTAATACCACACAAAAATCCAAAACCATAACGAGGAGGCTACCAATTACATTATATTCAGCCATGAGACTCAATCCGGAAGTCTAGCTCCGGAGTTCAGCAATGAATTTTCCGAGAATAAAAATACCAAACAATTAAGTCTGTGTGAACAGTTAAGTTGTCATTTTTATGATCGTTGTCACATCCTCGAGGTCTCCTGGGTGTAAACCTGTCGAGATAATCAGACGGCCTTGCGAGGCAACCCGGACTGAGGTGCCTCTGTGTTGATTGTTTACGATGTTGTAATATAGCTCATTACAAACCGAGAATGAGTGAAATTGGAGGCCGTAGGGTAGTTTAGTAGTATTTACCTGTAGTATTTAGTTTACTATCGGTAATAAGTTTAAGGTGAAGTAAAACAGGAACTTAGAAAATTATTGTTTTATTTTACCTTACAGTAGTCGATGGCTTCAAACCGGTTTTTGAATGTGAAGGCATGTAATTTAATAATTTATCATCAAGAGGTGTCAATTTATATAGAAAAAATTTGGAAAGTATATCCAAGAAATTTTGTAACAAGCATTCCACAGTGGTTATATTGGCGTCAAACTTTGATGAGGATCTAAAATTCCCAGCACCTCTTCTTAGACAGAACAGTCGCTCATCTCAGCCCGGCGCTGTGAGAATGTTATCAATCAAGGTATCGTTAGGTCTGTTCGGAATATTTGTCCTTCACATTTTGCATAAACCACTGCTAGTTAATTGTGGATACCGCTCGTGATCGGGCATTGAGATGAGCCAAATCACCATAAAACCTAACAACAGCTATCGTAAGTATCTATCAGACGGAGAGCGTCGTGAGTGTAAGTTTTATCATCGGAATCATCCCCTCCAAATATCTGATTAGATTTCCATGTCAAGGGTAAAAAGAAATTCTACTCAGGATTTTTGAATCCTGAAATACTACTCAGGATGTTTCTTTCTTGCCAAAATGTGATCAAATTTATTTGAGATTGATGCGTTTTTTTTAGCTTTACGTAGTATATGCTACATGATTTAGGTAGGATAATGGTGTTAAGTGGCTTGTGTGAAAAGCTTTTTCAAATACATGCACACAACATATTCTCGATGGATCGTGCAGCTCTAGTCACTTAACTCACTCGTTAATACAAATGTAATAAAATTCGCTAAAAATCTTTTAATTCTACCCTTTACACTATTGACTTTATTTCATTCAGTGCATAAATATTAATTATTTATTGACAAAACAGGTAATTTGCGTTAAAATAATAGTACACAAATCGAGGAACAAAATATATAACTTCCATTAATTGTATGGACAATAAGAAGTAGAATCAAACATTTTTGTTGGTGAATAGGTCTTAAAAATACTTCTAATGGAGATACTGATAACAAGAAGAAGAGATATGAGTCCTTTTATAAAGCAGTAACTAAAACCGTTACCGAAATCATTGAGTAACGCGCTTACATCCAAAATGAACTTGTTGTGTATACAATGGTGGTACTTTGGGTAATAACCACTAAAAGTGGCAATAAGCTATAATAGGCAATGAGCTGGTGAACTTATGTGGAAAAGAGGTTAATGAGGGAGTAAAGATGCTTGTCATGGAAGAGAGGACAAAGTACAAAATCACTTCATGAGATTCTCTCCTGGCAAGGTAGCCTTATGCCTGGTATATAAGGCACATATATCAAAGTTTGGCTCTGCGGAAAGTAGTTACTAGAACATTGATAAGCGTTCTTTGCTATC
Organism: Flexamia atlantica; assembly: GCA_035578135.1. Taxonomy (NCBI): domain Eukaryota; kingdom Metazoa; phylum Arthropoda; class Insecta; order Hemiptera; family Cicadellidae; genus Flexamia; species Flexamia atlantica. Next base: position 60,446,846 of record JAQJVK010000003.1, on the reverse strand, counting down.
TGGCACCATTTACCCCTTATTATTGGCACCAGCTTAGCACTTATGGATTAGGATTATAAGCTAAGAACTGGTTATCCAATACATTGTGCCCCAAAGTGAGCTGCAGATCTTACTACTGTGTTCTCCTTAAAGAGGTAACTTGAATGTATTCTTTCCCTAAAATCTCTTAAGATAGGCCTGATTGTCAGATTTCTTAGGTGCAGGTTGTTTGCAAAAACGGTTTAGGTATGTTTATTCTGCCTCGAAATACAAGGAGGTGTCTTGGTTCACCTTTTTTCTTGTTAAGTTTTTTGTACTCAGCTTTATCCTCCTTTTCCCTGCTATTTCCTGGCGGATGAACTAACTTTTTCTTCTACCTGGATGATTCCGTAGGACGTTTGTACGTTTCTCCTAACGTTCTTGATCAACATTTATAGCTATGATATGCTCTGTCCTCCAGAGTCTTAAATCACAATTAAGCTTTCCATTTATATTTTGTGAGTAGAATTAGATCTATTTGAGGCAATATATTAAATATTATTAATATTTACACTTTTTATGTATGGCTTTATCTTTCCAGGTACCTTTAAATGCGTATTTACTTGTTATCCTATTTCAGTGGGATGGCAACATGGCAACATTAAGTTTTAATTACCGACCAGTGATTCAGATGTACCTCAGATTCTAGTCGAAGATTATGTTCCACCTTGTGTAGATGCTGTAAACTTTCTTGGGCAAAAACTGGATGCAAACCTGAAGTACTGTGATCATTTAAGCAACAAAAACAATCTTTCGTTGTACAGAACGAAAACCCTGCTGTATTATTGACTCTTTACTGTGGCTGTTTTTATCTTTATATAATTTATGCTCTGCCGATTTAGGGCTTTGAGAGTTCATGGACTATTTGTATTTTTCGGCTTCAAAAAAGCTTTTCACTATGTATTGTATTTTATCTTAGGAAACGTGATTCGTACAGATTGATTTTCCGTCAGAACAAGAGTTTAACCACCGTTGCCTATATATATTTCTAGCGTTGATAATTAAAAAGAAAAACATTCTTCTTTAATTATTCCTATTAGTCAAAGCTCTTGATTATCCTCTTAGTACATAATGCATACTACAGGATCCATGACTTCCTTGGGAATATGTATTAATTTCACTTTCAGATTTTTTTGTACAGTTTTATTTATTTATTATGTTAAGGATGTGCAGTTTATGTTTTTTTATAAATCTTGACGATACCCAGCATTATATTTGATTTTGGCAAATAAAATTTTGAAACTTGAATCTTGAAGATTGAATGAGTCGCAAGATGGTTTCCGCGCAACGACTCTCGTCGGTTTACGAGGGTCGGGTGATATCATCTTACGCACCTCGTTCGTCGTGTTGGGAAATTCCGTTTCACAATATGGTGATTAAATGCGTACCGCTCCGTTGTTTATAACATTACGGTACTTTTAAACGACGACACCATTTTGTCATCCAGCCGCATTTGAATTTCTTGTGTCATTTTCCTGCTTACGATATACTATGACTGTAGGCTCTAAGGATATAATATTTGATCGGGGTTTTAAATTTATTTTTGCAAAATCAAAATTTAGGATTTTTTAAATTTCCTTTAATAAGGTTTATGTTTTTTTTGTAAGCTCAAGATATATTAATTAGAGTAATATCAATGTTCATGACATTTCGTAATTTCAGGTTACATTTATTTTGTGATAATATTTATCATATTAGTATTAACCTAATATGATAAATAATTTAATTAAATTGATCTCATTTTTGAATGTTTATGATTTAAATACTAATAGACACAAATGTTTACTCACGTACTTCGTTATGGTAGTTTTTGTGTATGTAATTTGAAATTGTTTCTTAGACTATATACATGTAACAATACACTGGTCTAGTTTTACATTTTATTATTTTTATTACTTGTGAATGTACCACTACTGAATGTTAGATCTTGGTCTTGTCTCGTATTAGCTATCTTAATTTTTCTTCTTGTACTGTGCATGTAATGAATTAGTTCAACATTATATTTATTTACTTATTGTGAATGTACCATTACATGTTAATCTTGTTCTGTATTGTTTTAGCTTACTTCTTTCTTAAACTAGGCATGTAATGAACATTTACAATTGCGAGCAGCAAATACGGCGGGTGAGTAAGTGTGCTGTTAGCGAAATTATTGTTTATTATTTGTTTGGGTAGTTAATCAAATATATCATCATATGGTATAGTAAACTGAAATTTACACGTAAAAGACCCTGAGAAACGTAAAAAAGCCTTGACAGTTCAACAAAAACATTTCATTCAGTCATTTCAGCTGAGGTTTAACAGAAAATTTTATGAGTTTAAAGTTTTTGCGGCCCGCCGTATTTCGTGCTCTCTACACTAACTAGTTTTATATTATATTTATTTATTGCTTGTGAATGTAGCACTACTACATGTTAGATCTTGGTATATCCCAAATAGCCCAAATCAGTTGATTTAGTAAAATTTCAGTTCATTACCTACACATTAATAGTAACACTATGGATATAAATCATTCTATTTCAGTTTTATTGACTCATAAAAGTGTGTACTTCTTTTTAAATAACCCTGTATTCAATTTTATTTAGAGGTCGTAAACGTCAGTAATTTACTAGGATTTTTGTAATATTTCTCTCTTTATATTTCATTACGCTAGGGAGGACCCACCGTCACTTTCACACCTGTCCGCAATCCCTACCACCGGCAATACTGCTAACTTTAATTGGCCAATCATTTCAACAGAAGTACATGTGTGCGGTAGATTTGTGTCATATCAAAGGCCAAGGCGAAACTTATAATTTCATGGCGGCCGAGACGAACTAAAAGCCCAGGAATAGTATGCCATTTGCTACTAAACTGATAATAGTCATCTATAATGAAGGCTTTTATGTTTATATCCGAGTCTAATCGTCATGTGCCCAAAGGCATAAGGACGTCACTGCAGGTTATTTATAAGGCAATGATGCGTTTGGACCTTGAATATAATGCACTGTAACGGGATAGGGTGCTGATGATGAATTACACATATATTTGATGGGCTTTACGAAAGCACTGAAACATGCTATATTATTACGTATATGAGAATTTAATTTACGGTTCATGAAGGGGATTTATTTATTTTGCATGCAATTAAAAGCATACGGTTATATACTAAACACTTTTATATGGGCTGTAAAAAACCTTACATTATTGGTCATTTATTGTCCTTAGCCCGCTTTATTCTGAGTACCATTTCTCATCAGCGATAAAATAAGATTACGAAAAATAATAATTTTTGTTTATTAATATTCTAAATTCAAAACCATTTCACTTCTCTTGAATACCAAGCTGTAAATTTTATGAGGAATTTCATTGGTCTATGACCGATTACAAACAGTGAAATCAGCATAAAACATCTTAATGCAGAACCTTTAAAATTTTTCATGATAACTGTATGAATTTTAATATCATTAAAATATTTAAAACTGTACATGTATAGGTCTGATATGATAAAGCGTCTTTACTACTAACCTATAGGTGTTATACTAAAAACGTTACGGTACTTTTAAGTTGGGTGTATTAATTCCTATTAAATTACTCAATACTCTTTTCGGTGTTACTGAATTGGAATCCTCTCATATAAATGGGGCAAATAAATTTCACGGTATCTTTCTAACCACAAACATAATTTATAAGGCAAGTTAACTGTTATAAAACCATTAATCTCACTTGAAATTGTAAAATAACATGCAACCCTACGGTTTCCGTCGTTCTTGACAGTTGTGAGTGAAATTAAGCGAAAATTCCGTCAAGTCTGATCCTGCAGGGATCCTCTAAAATGAGCCATTTCTCAAACAAATGACCCTTGGCCCCGCGTGCCCCAGCGGTCGTGCGATCAGCTGATTGTTGAACGCTGATTGTTGACCCGATTTATGCCAGCTGTTATATAACAGCTGATGTCTCGGGTTAACAACCAGTTCCCTTCCGCGATCAGTCAATGTCCAAAACGATCATTATGAATCCAAGCGGGGCCCGGGGTAAATAAGGTGGATTGAAATTTGGATAATGAATGTCGTTCGTAAGTGATTGCAGCATCGTAAAGTGGTTCGTCGATACGCGGTCAGTGAGGTGATTGTTAGTTTTATTGCGGAAATAAGTGCATGGTAGGTTAAGGCTTAATTTGAAGCTAGTGTGCATTGTTGTAGTTGTATAGGGCGTAAAAATGGCTCCGTTATGTTTTAAGTGAAGCGGAATAACATGGATATGGTAGGTCGCATATCGAAGCACACGCATGCACCCCATGCTTTTCACGATGAAATCGGAAGCACCAGGTAGGTGGGTGACTGCGCTGTTGGTTAAATTGCTGTTTATCATTGGTTGGGTAATTGATCGGCCGTAAGATCATAAGTAAGTAAAGACTCGTTTGCACGTTAAAGGCCCTGAAAAAAAAACTAACAAAGCTAAGACAGTTCAACAAAAAAGTTAAATTTTACCCTTGTAATTTGAAATTCAACGGCTGAATTTTCAGTTTTGCCATCCACCAAATTTTCTGCTCCTGGTTATAACCGATAATATTCTGATATTAAATGACTTAAACCGTTTTTACTAATTATAAATGTCTTAGAATATAAATACTGATGCATATATGTGATATACATACATACATACATACTGATGCAATTACATACTGATATTAGGTTTACTATAGGGGACAAAATATGTATGTGATGGTAAAAAAAAGAGTTTTGGTATTTTTCAATTACAGCCCAAACATTACAAACGGCAAAGTATTTGTTTGTTACATTTTGTAGTTTTACACCTGAAGTGTTTGCATTATTTACAAATTTTATGTTGCATTACCCAGTAATTTGATTCTTGCATTTACTTAATTTTTTTAAATGTTTTGAGTAACTGATCTTCTTGAACGTCACTTTAAACATTATCTCTTCATTTAGTAACATGAATCACCTAATTAATTTTAGCTTACAATAACTTGAAGTAATCATAAGTTGTTTTCATGCAGCAAAAAATACGGTTTTCAATTTTTGCGACCTTAATTGGATGCACTTCGCTCGGTTATTTACTCTTGCAGCCTGTTGCTTCACAGGGCGAAGGTGTACATTACGTTGCTTGCACATCAATCTCGTTATCTTGCTGGCCGGTCTGGGTCGTTTACAAACCCCAACAGACAGTCAGACGCTCGGAAAATCCGGGTATCTCTAGCCGACATCGTCCGTCCTTGGGAAATAATCCTGTATCGTATACAATATTAAAATAATATCCACTCACATAAGTAAAGCAAAAGCCAGCACACATAGGATATTCTTGTCATCCGCTATAATGGTACAAGCTGATGGTCCTGCAGGAGATTTTAAGGATGATAAGAAGGATAGGTTTTCTTATTGTTGAATATGGTGCAATATTTGAAAAATTACTGATTTCGGATAAGCTATATAAAAACCATATATAACTGAAAATACACTATATTAATTGTTGTGTCCTTCCTAAAAATGAATGGAGTGGAAGTTTTGCATTGAAAGTAACTCGCGAGTATCATATATATACGTGACAAGATTTCATATTACAGTACTGAATTTTCTAAAAATTATTAAAAAAAGTGCTTAAATTGTAAATATTCTGCTGCATGCCTTTGACTTCTGAATGTTTGTTTTATGTCATAGATTTTGCGTAAGTTTAATTTTGCCTAAATATGTTAATGTTTTATCCATCTGTTTTGAAATTTAAAACTTTTATGTAGGCCTACTCCATTTCAGAGAAAATATAAGTTTTAACAAACTGCATAACGTAGTCATTTTACTCTAGTGCAAAATTACAGATTTAGAACAACATAATCGAATAACTGGGCAGATAGCGATCATTAATCCCAAAAACTTTCATTTATACTTAATTTAAAACTCTGTAAAAATTACTTCAAATATTTATGAAGCAAAAAGCATTTTTTTCTTGTCTTCTCAGGGATACATTACAATCGGATTAAAAATAATGACTGAGATCTACTCCCCTTGTTATCTCCACACTCTAAAGTTACATTTACTGTTGGGTAGACAATGGTATCTTCACTTGATAACGCCAGGTCCGGCTCTGCTTCCTGGGATACAGTTTCCAGTTCCAAACGTTTTGTCTCCTATACATAATATATTAGAAAAAATATCCGGCTACTCAAGCAAAGTAGATGAAAATACATAATATGGTAATCCGTGGTACTATAACCTTAAAGTTGTAGGACAAATAAATAGGAAATTTATGGGATCATTTTATATAGACTGGTCACACATTGTTTTGGTTTTAAGAATTATATTGTTAAGGCATAAATATCACCATTTCGATATTATTCGCAAGCTAGTTGGGGGAATAAACCAGAACTCCTCTATCCCTATTTTTGGGTGCATAAACCCTAGAACTTTGGGTTTTCAGGTTAAAAAAGGACAATAAAATTTCTAAAATTTAAATTTGCTCCCCACTGTGGGCGTGCTTCATGCGTGCTTATTGAAGTTCTACTATAAATGGAAACAAAATCAAAAGTCATCAATTTACATAAAAAACCAAATAGTTTATTTAAATTCTGTTGGGTAATTCTGTAGTCAAAGGTGAATATATTGAATATATCCCAATATCCATATTCCTTGGGTTATTTAGTGTTATCTCGCTACTGTTATCTTCTGCAGGTCCGGCTCAGTCGTAGGGAGACGGTCGCCAGTTCCCAGAGTCTCGTCTCCCAGACATCCGTCCTTCACATTTCTCCGGGATGCACTGAGAATCAGCGACTCGCTCGTGATCGGCCAATGAGATGGGTGAATCACCATAAAAACTAACAGCACTATCTCGTCGACCGATATCTAATATTGAGAGGAATAAATATTGCTAAAACCGTGGCGAAAGCTTGGGAACGACATCAAGGACTTCGGTGACCGTTGGTGCCTGAATATTTGACTACACAGGTGAGATTTTCTGCTGTTTTGTTAGACAGTTGTCGATTCTTGTTTTGTAATATGTTGTGTAATAAATTAATAGATAGTTTCACAGAAAGTATGCAGTGGGTTGGCTTAATTGTTTTTGTAAATTTGTTTATTTTGATTAAAATTCAAAATGTTTAATCCTCTGTATTTACTTTTATCGATAATACACATATCAAATGTGCATGTCCAGATCTATTTATTACAGACTTTTTAAACATATTATACCTCATTTAATAAACGTGTTAAAAGCTTACAACATATATATTTTTCATTACTCTGGTTAAATCTTATCACTTTCAATATACGTTTAAATATCGTAGACATGTCTTTAACAGTATGAAATACAATAAAGTGTTTTATATCTTTTCCCAAACTAATTAACTTTTAAAACCGTGTTGTAATCAAGGTGATTAAAACACAGAAACTTGTTTAAATTTACAACCTTACCTGCAACCGCTGACAAATTTACATACAAGCGACACACATCGAATCTCCCATCGGAGCTATTACCAAATTACCTTATTTCGTGTTTCCGGGATCCCACATTCAGCGCCTCAGGCTCGATGACAATTTATTAATGCGAACCCCGCCGAAAGATGTCGGTAGATAACTCGCGCGAGCGTGCGCGCCTTGCATAACGGTGAAATTGTGGTCGTGGGGTTTTCTGCATGGCTGCAGTATTGACATTTTAACGTGCGATAGAGCCATAAACCCAAGGTCGTGTGGACGAGTCACATTACCTTACGCAGTCTTCGTCTTGTTGGGAAACGCCTTTCGACACCGTGTGATTAAATTCCTTCCACCTGCATTGTCTTGTAGTATCGTCTCATCAGCACGTGGTGGGAACGGTGGACCCCTTGATGAGGAGGGTGGGTGAAGCTAAAGGAGAGTGAGCTTTCAGTAAGGAGTTATCTGGGCTATGATGGTTAGGTAGATGACTGTGCACATATGTGGAAGAGAATCTGGGGGACGATTCTCAGATGGTGATCTAAAATCTATTGACAACTGATAATTCTGAATATTTAAGAACTTCCTATCATTAATCAAAAATTTTCAAGAGACGTTAGTAAAGATTATGGCCATGTTTTTAACTATTGGGTTGTTAACTTAAGGTTTAACATCAGACTTATCTAAAGATTACCATAGTTATAAATTTTCTTTGGAGATTTTGTCTTGAAATCAAACTATTTCAAATTAACACATGCATTATAAATTCGTCTGATGTAGGGTGTTCCATAAAGAAAAAAATTAAGCATACAATCTTGTGTATTTGTATTTATTTTTCTTTTGTAATTTAGTTTGAGCGAAATGAGTGGACAGTTCCATACACATTTTGTAAGCTTCATGTGGCAAAAAATATCTGGTAAGAATCAAACTGAGAATCAATTTGAAGTTTGAATAGTTTCTTAATATTAAAAAAAACACCCTAGCAATACTAAATAAATCTATTCAGTATGAACACTAAACTGAGAATCATTTAACGTATCTAGTTTTAAGCCTTTTTTTGGAAGGCCAACAGACTAACTGAGATTTAATCAATTTCATAGCACTTTTACTCCACGGTATCAATTCATGGATGACATTCTGTCTATCCACAAAGAACACCGATTAAAAATAAACTCTTTTTTAACGTATTACACATATTTTTCTTTAGAAAATACTGGAGCTTGACCTCAAAAAGTCTCGGGCTTCTTACAATATATTACATCAACAAAATCGAAGATAATCCAGCCAGTTCGAATTTTGCAGACCCGTCTGCCTTGCCGGCACTGAGAGGTATGCAAAGGTCTATTGGGACACGACCCAATCAATGTAATGACCCATAACCCCCAGTGGGAACTGGCGATGTGTGGAGCTTGTTAAGCCTCACCGTCACGACCGTCATCACGCTATCCTAGGCTGTATTCATAAGAAATATTGGGATTTGTATGTTGACTAAAGATATAATAAAAATAAGGGTTGTATGTCAACCAAAAGAGGAAAAAGACATAGAGTTTGTATGTCTGCTTGACATATAATAGATAGAGGATTGTATTTTGTCATATATTCACGACCGTGTTATCATGCTATCCTAGGATAAATCCCTAGGAGATATTGGGGGTCGTGCGTCTACCTAAGAGATATTGGGGGTTGTATGTCTACCTAAAAGATAAAAGACATAGGGGTTATATCTAACTTAGAGAAATTGTTTGGTGTCATATATGTTCACGACCGTGTCATTATACTACCATAGGAAGAGACAATAGGGGTTGTATGTGTACCTAAGATATATTGGTAGTTGTATGTCTATCTCAGAGATATTAGGCGTTGCCTGTCAAACTAAGAGATTGGGGTGCTATGTTCACGACCGTATCATCATTGGCTGTACTTATTTTTCTACCTCAGAGATACTGGGGGTTGTACGTCTATCTAGGAGATATTAGGGGTTGTATGTCTAACTAAAAAATACTGGTGTGATATGTTCACGACCGTAACATCATTGGCTATCCTTGGCTGGTTACCTGAAATATATTAGGGGTTGGAGGTAGAGTAAAATTTTTCTTACAGGTAGGACACAATCAGCTTAGATTGGTCTAGGAGTAAAGTGGGTTCGTCCGTCTACTTTTTAAAATCGTGTCGTTAAGAAAAATGCATCGGACGATTAGATGTAATGCGATTTTAAAACTTGTAGTTAGTTTAGAAAAAAAACAAAGATGCCCCTAACTTTGAATAAGATTGTCTTTAAAATTGACTGGATAGTCGATAGGTAAGGACATAATTCTAATGTATTATCTCTTAGCGAATCTAAAAATTCAATGAGGTTGGGGAAAGCTGAAAAGAAACCTTTTAAGAAATTCTCTGCGAAAAAAACTACCCAACCCCTAATCACCGATAAAAAGGTTTAAAGGGGAAACTATACATTTAATCCTTCATCAGAGAGGAAATCACTTCAAGCGATGCCTGAACCGTTAAATTCAATCATATTCTATTTTCTCCGATGGCCCGTTGAAAATCCAACGGATGAGTCAGTATTGTTGGCAGTTAATCTCTCCAACGGTTTCACTGCACATCAATGTCGTCGGTGACAGTGACGTAGCCTTGACTGAACTTTCCCCAGTGACGTCACAGGTCACGTGACTCTGCGGGCACCGGAAACCAGAGGTCACGAGACTAGATCACGAGAGGTACCGACTAGATCGCGACGTCTGTGGGAAATTGTGACTTATCGGCCGTACAGCTTTCTTTCCAAAGCAGGTTGCTGTCCATCAGTTAGTTCTTCCTGCATCGTAACTGTAATTCGTCTCTTGTTGAATCATCCAAAATTATTTCTTGTTCCTGGTTAAAAATAACTATACATGAATAACTATACATTAATCTATCTTAATCTCGGATTTTAAGAATCCTCAGGATTAGAATAGGTAGGAGTACTTAAGATTTGGGCATAGCTCATTGTTTTATGAAGACGTTTCTTCTTCAGGCCTGTTTACAAATAGCACCGAAAAAAGTTTTAACGGATATTTTATATTAGTTAAAACAAGAAAGTAATATAATAATGAAATAAGTGACAGAATAGAATTTTTAATCATAATCAGTTGAAGGAAGCTTAGAACCATTCTTCAATTTCTGTTACCGGCTGTCTTATTCCGGATACGCATTATCAAAGAAATAGTTTCATGATGATTTAATTATTGTCTGCCTAAAAATTCAATAAACCAAGTAATAGTTTTTATCTTCTATATTCAGTTTCTGATTAAGAACAGATGTTACAGGTATTTCGTCATCACAATTCCACGCATGGCATTAACGTAATATTGAAATGAATAAACAATCTGTTGCGAGCTGTATGATAGGGGTACATTTAACAATTATTCACAGAGCAGCTTAGATGCAACAAATAAACCGTTAATAACCTTGGAAAATCCAAAATTGGTAGACATTTAGTGTATTAAGTTTCAAGTGCCCATTTTAATCGTAAAATTACATAAAATAGGTTTTAAGTTATTTCCTTTCAGTAAGTAAGGTAAAATACATATTTCCTACAACCGCGCGTAAACTGCCAATTTACGCTCTGAAAACCAATAAAAAACAGCAGTTTTGAGGAGCGAGCGATGAAGACTTTTTCGCTCGCCAGCTGATTGCATTGGATTGTTACTCTGTGCATTTCAGCCAATCACAGTCGCTGGTTCCAGCGCTTCCACTTCCGTTTTGATTCGATTCACTTCAACCTGTTTATAACCTCAACATTAATTGGGCATTCAGCAACAATGGACGTGAGCAACTGTGATTGTATAATCGATTGGGAATCCGAAAATGCAGCTGTGGAAAAAATTGGTTTGTATCCCGTGAGTTCAGTGTCTTTCTCACTTTCGTTAAAATTATTTTCACTACGTGTCACGCGTTAAGTGTTAGGCTCAAGCGAGAAAGACTAACCTTAAGCTCTTAATATATCAATAACTATTTCAATGGCTTTATTTAGTAGTTTTATTCAAGAAGCTTATTAAATCATACATTTCTTATTGTAGCAAGGTAATGTTAAGTAATTAGGATCATTATTATATTAAAAAATTTTTTATAGTAGTTTAAGTTAACACGATTCATGACCTTTTCTATTTCCGTCCGTGCCACACCTGAGAGCAATTGAAAAATGTGTCAAGAAGTATAAGCGTCGTAACATTGAGAGTATTAGCTGCTACTGTCCTTCCTAGGTCGAGGAACAATACAATTGTGAGAGATTTGGAGCAGTGGGGAAGTCATTTTTGCAAATTACAGAGGCAAGGGCACGTTGACCTCGCCGGATACGCACTGCACATTGCTGAGGTTATTGTTTTGCGCCTATACTAAAATATAACCTAAGAAACCATTTAGTTTGTTGGGAGGAGTTCAAGAACTGTTATGATTTGATTATTGAAATTTTACATTTTTTCATATTTTTTTTTATTTACAGGATCACACTCTATATTATCTGGTTCCACACTAAAGCTGAAGTTTAACATAATTGTTGACTTATATACGTGGGGGGGGAGGGTTAACCGCTTATGACTACTTCCTGCTAATTATAGTTCGCTCCCTAAAATGTAGAAAACATATCTTTGCAATCTTATACAATTTCCAAATCATCCAAAGTCTCTACATCGAACTTCAGTAATGTAAATATATTATTATTTCAATTTGTGTCTCACATTTTGAGGCTTTTTAACGAAAATCAAACAATATGGAAGGACAATATGGTGGTAGATGAACATTCTACATAAAAGTAGGCTGTAAAATCAGGAAAGCCTTGTGAGGAATGTTATTATCAGGCTAGTTCACAGACCAGTAAGCATTGAACTCAGGAATCTGTGGTTCACTATGTCAAGGCTTCACTGGAGTAGCGACTCACTGACGTTTAACGCTTAGACATAAATCCTTCCTCTTAATTGCAGTTGACGAACCATTAAAGTCTGAATTTGGGATGACCTAGGAATTTCAAATAACAGTTACGCACTAATTCTATGGTGTTTGGCGTTAACGCCTAGCATCCTCAATGAAAAAGTTCCCCAGTCCGCTCACCGGATGTTCTGCAGCATCTGTGCACGGACCTTGACCGACTGTCGGTGTCTTCTCTAAAAGTGAAGGTCGAATGCCGATTGTAGTTGCTCATTAACGGCGCAGTGTGTCGCAAACCGTGGTGCAAGGGGCAGCCTTCGACCTAACGGACTTGTTAATTTATTGCAATAGTAGTGCTTACCTGTAAAATTTCTTTATTTTTCTTTCTATACCTCTTTTAAAATATGGGTTAAAATTGTGTTAAAGATGGGTTCATTTATTTTTGTCATAATTTAATTTTTTTTAGAAACCCAAACTGAAGTTTTATTAAATAAGAATGTTGATGTTGAAATCACGCCCTTTCAGAAAATGGTTCTTTGTTTAGGCTTTTAACTTTACTTAAAAATGGTTTTATTTGCTCTATATTGGGCTGGTATTTAGACTACAAGCTTTAAAAAGCTTAAGGTAATTCAAAATTGTACCCCTGAACAGTGTGGATATTTCTCTTTTATTATGTATACAATAGAGGTACAAACAACCGCACGAACTTCAAAAATTATTCCCTAGTTTTTACAAAACAAATTAGCCATACTAATGGATTGGATTAGTCTTCTAAGTGGAAAATTATGAAATCCAATGTCAAGTTTCTACCACTTTACAAAAGAAAGCGACGAGGCATCATGGGATGAAAAGTTTTAGAATTAATAATGTTTGACAACCAGAATAGTCGTTTACTTGATGTCAATATTTATTTTGTAACGCAATTATTGTCAGTCAAGATGAAATTATTTGAATTTATTGTTTGAAAATATAAAATAAAAAGGGTTAAATACTTTGGTGCCTTTAGTGATTTTTCCCCCTCTTATTGTAACATATTTTTCTAATAGTATAATTAAAAGAAAAATAATTTTTTTCCAAATTATTTTGTATCCGTATGCTTTTATTCTTCTCTTTTCATTCGTTTGAGGAGAAGTACAAGCAATTGCATTAACTTCATAAACTATTCCCTAATTTTTACAAAACAAATTATTAGACTATAAATTACTCAACGATTTATGTTTGGTGTAATATAATATGAGCTTTCATGAGGATTCCCCAGTAAATACCAAAAACAAGGAACACCTGATACCTCCATAAGTCATCGGTGGGAGGGCTCGTTGTCTAGAACTACGTTTGATATATTGAATGCTTGTCTATGCGAAGTTAACCTTACTGGGAAGGATATCTGATCAGTGATACAATCCTAAATGGCGTCATCAAATAATCTCGTAGCTTTTATGTGCTTGACCTGGATGCCTAATTCGAAGGTGAGAAGTTTGAATAACGTATTGAAATATTTAACTGATAACATAGCGTTTGGTCATTAAGTTGCTTTCCAAAATCTTTCAATGATCCCTATCTGTGACTCATTTATAATGACGACACAATATGTTAAGGAATTGTATAAATTTTCTGGTTTAAATTTCCTGCATGTTGTTTTCAGATATGAAAATATTTTAAATTTCTAGAACATTTACTAACAAACGCTTGATTAATAATCGACGTGTTTTCAACTCCTACCACATAGATTGAATTATTTGGAACTATAGTCAGAAGATGTGACTATTGATCCTCCCGAAATCGATCACTGGAGACTGGGCTTAAAAAAGGTCAAAGGTAAATTATAAGAAGTGAGTGGTCTATCAATTGTTTATAGACTAAATATTGTCCAAACAGAAGGGGTGATTTCAGGGCTTGACAATATAGCGGATGCAGTGCGTTATTATACTTATTTTGAAGCGTGTTGTATGATTGTTATATAAGTCGTGATCTAGGTTAGTTATCTCATTTTCAAAACGTTAGCAGTCTACCAGTTATTTCTAAGAACTTAATTACGACAGGTGTTTAAAAGACTCTTAACAGCTATGAATTTTTTTATTACTAAGATTGGACTTGCAAAACTTCGGATATGAGTTTGTGCTATTTACTGCAATTTATCTGCAATTTCCTTAAGGGGACAGCCTACTATGAGTAAACATGCATGCAACAAAACTTAAATGTGATTCTTCCGTACATCAAATTTAAAGGCCTAAGGACTAGATGTCCTGTAAAATACCGTAAATCCTAACTCAAAACGGATTACCAAGTCAAAAATGAAAGCCGATCTACTTTTTTTGTTAAATATTATGTTTTACTTGCCACAAATTGAGATTATGGTGTTAGACTAGTTCTTTGATTATGCATTTTGAGGAAATAAGAGTGTATTTAACTTAGTGGTACTTTAACATGATGATCAGTTTGATTCGTGCTTACCATTTCCCATAATAGTCAGTCGTAAAAGGTTTTATGTTTAGCATAGGAAAACCCGTATTTCGTTTGGAAATCCAAAACAATTCCCATTGCCACAAACCGCTTCTTAAAAGGACAGCTCTAACGTCCATAATCTCGACTTTAAGTTTTTCAAAATGTGACACTCTTGGAAACTTGAGCGTCTGTAATTTATTTATGCTTCGTTACCCGTTTAAGTAAGAATAATATATTCAGAGTTGTCTCATCAATGCAACATGCAGGTACCGTAATCTCTTGTACATGTCATCCTATGGTTATACCATTGAATATATAGAGTAGAGGAGGTATAGAGAGTATATAGTAGTGTGTAGTACAGTAGAGCAAAGAGTAAGACAATGGCTATTCTTTAGATTTTCTTTTTGCTCCAAGTAAGCAGCCTCCCCCTGATAGGAGGTGGATCGCAGAATCCACCATGAACTATAACTAGATTTCAACGAAATATGTTCAAAATATTTTACGATTTGTACTAAACAGTGCGAAGTGGTACTAAGTTCGAAAATTTAAATCAGCTTCTATGTTTAAACACCAATTTTATGTTTAAGAAAAGTCTCTTTTTGGGAATTTTTGAACAGCCAGTATATTTCGCAAAGACCCGCCGCGCCGCCAGGACACACGCGGGGTCCGGCAGTATCGTATATCTGTTGTTTCATCACTCGCTTCACGATAGACCGTTTAATATATTGAGAACCTTTGCGTGAAGACCCATCCTTGACCGGCGGTTGGGCAATGTGGAAGTTGAAGGTCTTTGTCTGGTCAATGGGGAAACCGGGATTGAGAAGTCAATTAAGGGGACTCAGGGGTCCGTCGAAGTAACGGCTATTAGTTCCATTCGCTGTAGGAAGTCGATTATTAAAATGGTAATCTCAGATTGGGTTTGGGTAATTGATGATGGTGAGGAAATATATGGAAAAATTGCGTTTTCACATGCATTTAAGCATTATTAGTTGTAAGGTTGAGACGATTTGTGGTTGGTGACGGTTGCGGTGGTAGGAGGTAATACAGTGAAATATCTCCCCATTATGTGTAAGTAATTCTATATTTTTATACAATGCGTCTACCTTAATTTGTTGCGAATCTGCAGTTAGTTTTTGGGATATCTAAAAATACGAATTCATGATAAACAAACTTGAATTGAAGAGTTTGGAAACACAGTTCGACAAGGTAAAAACTCTTTCACGTAATTATTATGATTTAAATTTGTTCATTTTGACAATAATCGTACATAATAAGAAGCACTGATTAGCATTAGTCAAAAACTAAAGCAGCTGAATTTGAGTGGGGACTGAAAATAAAATAAGTTTTTAAAGGTTGAGAAGTAGTCGCTTATAGATGTCCCCCTAAAAGACAAAAACAAGTTCCCCAGAAATAAATAATACCTATAATTTTGGTAGCTTACAGTAGTAGTTAGTATTTTTAAATACTTGATAATTATTTAGCATAAGAATCAGGACAGAGATTTAGGACGAGCAAAGATATCGTTTTTATGAAGTGTTTTTTTAGTTTATGCACGTGCTTTAAACTACGCCATTCTTTTACCCATAGATCCCAGATTATAATGAAGACCTATTTCATAAGACTGTACCAATAAAGACTCCTTTTGGAAATAAAACGTTATTTCCTCTTCCATAATGAATCACCTCAGTCATTCCAGCAACCCATGCTCCATATCAGTGGTGTCCTAGCTGGTTTTTTGCCAGTTTAGATACCAATACTTGGTACAGTAACGAAAGTTGACACGATTGGAGGCAGTGTTGTAGCTGCCTTTCAGTAAACAACTTCAGTTCCCCACTAGGGGTGGCCGGGCTTGACGGCAGGGTGGGCGGGGGTGTACTGGCGACCATGATGAGGGCCTATGAGGGCCACCTGATCATTTGAGGCCCTGTTCCAGCATCCATTGGGTAATGGTATACCTTTGCCCACCCAGTCTAAGCTTGGCTTGGCTGAGCCTATTCCATCTATATTATTCCTTTTTCCTTTTGCTTCCCTTGCAATAAACTACTAAAGTTTGTGAGCCTAAGGGATAATCGAAGGAAGCTTCCTTTCCTTTCCGGTAGCCGTACAAAAAGACAAAATAATGGCTGAAGCACCGTCCCAGGACTTTGCTGTGGGGTGGGGAAACCCAGACTACCAAATCCTCCTACAAAAAAATACGAAAAAACCTTGCTCCAGCTCCTGTACCCTAAGGTTTCATACTTTGGCGACACACATAACCCACCCTCGCGCCAGCCGCCCGTGTGAACACCAGTGGTGCCAGTGGTTCCCACCGAGGGAAGGTCACAGGACCCCAGACCTTGGGCTCCTGTTCATTGATTACCTGTCCAACGGGCTTCTGCCCTACTCCCGGGCATCTTTCACATCAGTGTATGGTGTGTAAGCGACATGTGTAAGTATGTGGGGAACCGTGTCAGAAGCGTCGGTGAGGAAATCTAAAGTAAACATGAGTGATCACGATTATCCTGTTTGTGTGCGGAATTTAAGAAGTGACCTCATATTGATAAATAGTACCTGGTGGACCGAGTTTTGCTCAGTATTGATCCATGTTTATCATCCACTGACTATAAAATATTCCAATGTAATAAAGTTGACAAATAAACCTTTTTTTATTGCTCCATTCAATCTTTATCCCACACGCTATATTTTTCCTAGATTGAAGTAAGTTGGGAACAGCTTCCATAACTTTATTAACGTGTATAAATTTTGTGGTTTATTTTGTTGCTACTGTGTCAACTAATTAGACCCAATGTTAATTTTTCCACTTTAACATTCATTTCAACATGTTATTAGATTTTATCTGGCCAAGTAACCTGCATAGAATACATTTTTTGAGCGACAAATAAGTTGTTTCCAGACTTTGAAGGAAGTTGTTGGGGCTGTTTTCAAGATAACAGTGATGGAAACATTAGCAGGCATACCTACAATAAATTACACCAACACTGCTCATATAGAGTATAAGGTATTGATAGAGTGGGATTTAAAATCATACAACGTTTATAAAAGACACTAATTTTGTAATAAACCACAAAGATTATACGATTTAAAAAGTAATGGTTTTTGTTTGAAACCCTAAACTACAGTTTTCTTACGTTTGCATACCCAAATATTTGAATACTGTAATACTTATTAGTACAAAGTTATCTTCAAGTGAGCTATTTTAGTTTATTTATCCCAGGATTTCGCTGTTTCAATGCTGTTGAAGCCTCATTAGGGTTACAATGAAACAATTCTTATTTAAATTTGTCAAGCGGTGATATTAAAAACTATCATTTCTTAAGAGTGGTATTAAAATAAAATTTGAATTTAAGGCTTTAAATAATGCCATTTATGATTACCTCTAATGCACATTAACGATTACAATTCAAAAATTGTATGCTGTAGATCTAAAAGACCTTATACCTCTCTCAAAACCAATATTACCTCCTTTACTAATCCACGAACAGTACATATTTTAGCATTCCACTTCCATAGCCCTTTTGCCCAACCCTCTGTCACAACATCCTCCGGCTGAACCATAAAGTGCTAACGGAACAATTTATACGGTGGAACCATTTCGAAATCGATACTCCCAGCATAGCTGGTGGTAGGTTATTTACATAACTATCGCAGGGTATGCTAAGCCCCGAAAGCCACAGCCCGGCCAATTTGTCCTCTCGAAGAATCATTAATTAGTGAAACAATACGTGGAAAGTGTGATGGATGGACAATAGGCCATCAGGGGCGTGGTTGCAGTTCCACCGACACCCGCTGCGCCGCGCCACCCTCTGGACTGCCTCAGGGCGACCTGCTCGGACCACTGATACTCACCATTGTGAAACACCGCACATTTGGTTGTGTAATTTATTAGATTATTGTTTTATTTATGAGGTGGCTAAGAAAATTGGCATAATTTAAGGAGAAGAATATTGTTTGAAATATATAGATGAAGGGTCGAGAGATTCAGTACCATTAATTAAGGTAAACTAGAAAGCAGGTTATTAGAATGTGATTGAAAGAACATGTTGAAAGAATAAAATTAATCAGGTGAACATCAATAAAGTTTTATAAAAAATTGTTTTTTACACCGGGTGAACTAAATGTGAAAAATAAAAGTTGTGATTTATAAATAGTCAGTTGCTTAGCAATGACATTCAAATATGTTTTCTAATATATTTCAAGTTATGCATCGGGCGATGAAAACATCGGTTACAATAAAAAGTAAGTTTCTTATTTGATTATAAAAAATAGTAGTTTCCATCACTAGGAGCGAAAGTGACTCTTTTTGGTACGAGATCGTAATTTACAGGCGAGGCGCAGCCGAGCTTGGAAATGCGATCGAGTACCAAGGAGACACTTTTGCTCCGTGTGATGAACAACTATTTTCATCATAATGTATAAATAACCATTTAATCGTTAAAAAATTAGACTACATAATTCTGAGTTCATCCAAAATAGTCATCGTCATTTACACATCTATTAGTTGTTTACAAACACAAGTTAAGAAATCGTTCAACCATTCAAACGTAACATAAACAAATTTTGACATTAGAGTACGGCAAAATTTACCATATGTTTTTTCAGTACTCCTATTCGAAGTGATCCAAAAACGATCATTTTGCGTATGATTTAGAGAACTAAAAACTGCTGTTTTCGGGACAGTATGATGAAAATGAATTTAAGAGTTTTCATAGAATTAACTATCAAATTGGAAAAAATCAGATCTAATATTTAGTATTTTGCATACTTATTGTCATTTTCTCATAGATTTACAGGTGAAAGAGGAAAACATTAATGGAAAATTAAAGAATATTTACAATAGTCTAAGGATTTTTATAAACTAAAAAATAATTTATTCCTTTATTTATTAATTACTCAATTTTGTTAATGAACTTAATTATTTTTATTTAGTTTGTTTCTTAAATACGAAATAGCATTATAATACGGTTGATTTCGTCTTCGTTTTTATCATGCTTATTTTGATATTCTCAGTGATTCTTATCTTGAAAAGCCAGATATATAAATTATTTAAACTTCTAACAAAACAAATATAAATGTGTTAAGCATTATGCAAATATTGGGTATGTAATATTAAAATAAAACTCGATTAACCGGAAAACTTTTGGATTAAAATTTTTATTAGAAAGTAAACATTAGTTTCTGTGAAAAATATTTTTTAGTTAACAATTTCGAACCTCATAACCCAAACGTCACCCCGTCGACTCTCTCACAGGGTGTTGGACCAGTCCATAAGGAACAAAAAAGGGCCTAGAAAAAGAGCAAGGAATCCCATAGTAACATTTTTGCCAACAAAAATTATTTCACTTTAAGTTTGTTTTTTAATTGTTTAAAATTTTCTAGCAAAGCTGAAAAAATTAGGCCAATATAGTCTGGCCTCTTCATATTTATTTCTTTTTTGTTTGTTTTTTTTTTTCTAAAAAAAACCTAAAATTCCCGTCGCCATGGGCCAATAAGCCTGTGCGGCGATCTAAAGACAGCGAGGTACCGTAGCGGCAATTGTCACATAGGCCAGCCAGAGGTGACCGCTCATGATGGAACAAGAGTCGCCCGCCGCTGGGATCGAACCAGCGACGTTTGAAACGTGAAGCTAGCGCTTTATCTCTGAGCTACCGCATCGGTAAAGCGCATATAGTTTTAGCCTATGCTAATCAGAAGGATTTAGATACCTGTTCCGTGTATTGTAGCTATGAGAGTGAGCTGAATGAAGCTTAAAATCTATATTGAATGGAAGGATTACAAACATATACAAGGATAGTACAGTTAAAATACAATAATAGTCTAAACATGGGCCCATCATTGAATTGGATCAAAACATGACAATTTATGAAATTTCCTATTTCCCCATAAAATATCATCACAAAAGGGTAATATATTACACGGATACGTATGGTTTTTAACATATCCAAAATTGGACAAAATCGGTCCGCGGAAATCCTCTAAAATTACGTTTCAAAATTGCTGTTTACCTTGGGAAAATTATAAAATAAGATTTACGTTGGTGTGTACACTTTTATGAAGGATAACGCTGTTAATTAAACTATGAAAATCCTAAGTACGCACTAAGCGAACTAGCGTTTCACACAGAAAACAAGGCCAAATGTCAGCATAAATCTTAAAAGGGAAATTTAAGACGGTCGTTAACCCATGTGTTAATTATTGGTGTAATCTGGAGGCGAGTGTTAGACAACGCACCCATAAACAGCTGAGCTGCTGAGAGTGGCTCAAATGCCATACAACAATGGCTCGTTGGCTCATCATGGCAGACAGGTTTAATTAAGGTTACATTAAGGTTTCATTAAGTCGAATATCAATCCAGGAGGAAAACCATGAATAAATTCAGGTCACATTAAAAATGAGAGGTTGGTTTTGTATAAAAGTTTATTTTTTCAATTCAGTTTTTTCTGATTTGTTCGTATTGTTTGATGCAAGTATTTGTAAAGATTTTTAAGTCAAGTGATCTAATGGTTTATTTTAATGTATAGCGTTCGAGGAGTTGTTTATGTGAGACTAGCCGATAACCCCGGCTTTGCCCGGGAGAATATTTTCTTCCTCTTGTTTCTTAGTGCTGCATTTTGTCAGTAGCCATAGTTGTATAGCAGCTATTTCGAACGGTAACCATAGTGACTATTCAAAGCTTTGAAAATCCTTGACATGAGTTCCTTTCGGACGAACCTGTGCCTTCCTAAAACACATCAGGCCAATCCACTGTATTACACACCATGTGGTTCCAAGCTTTGACACCAGGATTTGACCTACGACATTCAGTTTTTGCTGTAGCACGAAATATACCAACACTCTTTCGTAACTCTTTGATGTCATCTTTTAGCGAATTTCCCCCTATAGGGAAGTAGCTATTACCGTAGGCGGCACGGTGAGACTTAAGCGCGGGACCACCGTAACTTTTCATTTTGAGGTCCCTAGACCCCAAAAACACAGTTCGTTCATTTTCATATATATGTATATATATATATATATATATATATATATATATATATACCTGTCCGTAGGCGCGATAACTTTTGTAAAAAAGGTCCAATCTTGATGAAATTTGGAACAAACGTGTAAAGCGTCATTCATGACTTCGAGTTCGAAAACCAGCAAGATTGGTTTACTCTAAGAAGGTTTTTTTCACAAAATAAAATTTATTTTCAAGCTTTAACACCTTTTTATTAATTTTATTTAAATTTAATTGTTAAAATTGAATTCAGCTTAAAAAAACAAACAATTTAGCATTTATAATTATTATTCTACATCAATCCGTTGCTTAGAAATTGGATAGTATTGGATGTGGTAAACACAGTACGTTGTCCAATATTATTTTTAATTTTCCCTCCAAAAGTATAGCTTCCCTGATTTAAGAGATTTTAAAAATACAATTCTGAACATATGATTACATTTTCAGGTGATGAATATTCCATTTGTGTTTATTTTGAATAGTTCATTGATCAAGATTTTGCAGAATGTACATATTATATTAAAAATTTAGTTAATTTAAAAGTAAATGAAAAGAATAGGTGTAGATATAATATTATTATATAGTTTAAAACCAGCTACAAAAAATGATAACAAGATTTTGCTTAGAAATACTTTAAATAAATTTTAAAAAATATTGGCAATTCACATGAACTTGAACTGTATATATGTAACCTGAGCTTTGGATATTGCATTTTGCCTTGATACTATACTTGACTTGCAGTGGCTCAGTCCAAGATTTAAATATAAGGAAAAAATGCCGGCTGGCTGTAAATGGCACAGATAACCCCATCCCTGCTGTTCTGTTAAACATCTTGGGATTTTCTTTACAAACATATAACAATTAATATTCTTTTTTATTAAAAATAATATTTTGGTGAAAATGAACCTCAATTACACAATCAACTCTCACCAAATCGGTTCTTGAATTATTTTAAGATCGGTTTAGGTTTACAGAGTAGAAGTATTAGAAGGAAGGCAAGTTAGTACACAACAGTCAATTCTCCCAGAGTAAACAGATAAACAAGTCGAATGGTGCGCGATTTGACTGTTCTCAACAATTGGGAATCAGCTCGTCCTAA
Organism: Flexamia atlantica; assembly: GCA_035578135.1. NCBI lineage: Eukaryota > Metazoa > Arthropoda > Insecta > Hemiptera > Cicadellidae > Flexamia > Flexamia atlantica. The sequence goes on along the minus strand of JAQJVK010000003.1, from coordinate 60,423,997 downwards.
CTCAGGAGCGGCCTGGCGTAGAAGTAGAACATGGGACTTCGGCTCCCAAGATCCGTGTTAAAAACCCGCCAATCACCAATGGCAATTTGCTATGTGATAATGCCGTAACCTCGAGGGTGCATAGCTATTTAAGCTGCAGTGCATGTCCATGAAAACTTCGAAGCCTGGCTCTCGTCTAGAAAAAAAATCTTGACAACTCAAATTGACTAGAGAGCTGAGTGGACAAACTGTTCACTGCCCACCTCATAGCCTGAAGGTTGCTGGTTCAAGCGTATGATGTAGTTGGGCTCGAAAAACTAGCTGATCTCGCGGTTTGACTGCAGAACTAAGACCACACAAAATATTTTGATTGAGTTGTATTAACTGGTTTGTTTTGTAATCGTCCTAAGCGCTAGTAACGAGCGCACTGAATCGCACCGAGCCCTAGTAATCGGCCGAACTAGGTGAGGCTTATACATCCATTTCCCTCAGGTAATAATTTATATCAAATAGGAATCTAAATTACTTTAATGAAAACTATTTAATTTAAATTCGTTTAATGTAATCCTAAATTATCATCCGATTATACATTATCTCAGAAACTTAACAACCCTAAAATTACCTCTATCACACGAGATCAGTTTATAGGCTAAATCAAATTAAATTTGTATTAGGCCCTACCTTCACATGTCAAAGTTTACCCAATGGACCTCTTCAATTCGATATCCGAGCGTACAGGTTACAATGTTTCAGTGAATCATTAGGTTTAGGCAAGGTCTCACTAAAAGAACAGGCCTTGCTGAAGGACACACTACAAATGCAGGCCATGCTGCATGATTTATTACGTCAAACAAGTAGGCGGTCTGAAAGTCTGGCTCAGGACTCACAGCTGTGCTGATCATCAATTCCTTTGAAATCAAAAGAAGAAAACGTAAACAAACAAGTAATTTTGACGTTTAGTGATGAAATGTAAACAGAAAAAACGTAAACAAACAAGGGATATTTGACATTTAGCAATAAAATGTAAACATAAGATGTTAGTTCCCTGCCTACTTGTGTGACGTGGTGCAGCGCTGGGATCGCTGCAGCATGGCCTGTATTTTTAGTGGGGCCTTGGATCGCTGTAGCATGGCCTGACTTTTCAGTGGGGCCTTGCCTTGCTTTAGAATTCTTGATGTCAAAACAGGAGGCCAGCTGAGAGTCTTGCTCAGAAATCACAGCTGTGCAGCTCATCAGTTTCTCTCAAAACAAAACATGAGAATTTAAATAAACAAATAGTATTTGACAGTCAGTGATAAAATGTATACAAAGGAAGTACATTAATTAAACAAGGAAATTAATTTAACATTTAGTAATATGAATAAACATAGGTTGTTAGTTCCCAGCGTACGGTACTGATGTGAGATGTCGCAGCGCTGGGACTGCTGTAGCATGGACTGTTTTTTAGTGCAGCCTTGGGCTAGATCACTATTCTGTATCTATAGGCCTAAAGGTTAACTCAAATATTTCAATTAAGTTATCGGTAGACTATCTAGATATAGAACTATGATCTTGAATTTAGCACGAATCACCTCTGTTTGACGAATTAATTCAAGAATGTCCTAAATGACTTGAGCTGTTTTAGTTTTAATCAAACTACATGCAACTCGGAGAAAAATTGTAGTCTCCATGATTTTAGCGAATTTCCCCTATAGGGAAGTACCTATTACCATAGGCGGCACGGTGAGACTTAAGTCGGAGACCATGTTATTTTTTCATTTTGAGGTCCCTAGACCCCAAAAACACCGTTCGTTCATTTTCATATATATACCTGTCCATAGGCGCGATAACTTTAGTAAAAAAGGCCCGATCGCGATGAAATTTGGAACAAACGTGTAAAGAGGCATTCATGACTTTGAGTTCGAAAACCAGCACGATAGGTTTATTATAAAAAGGTTTTTTTTTTGGAACAATGATTTCTGAAAAGTACCCCTCTTCCCCCTCGCCTTACAAACAGCTAAATCAGCCATAGGTAGCCAGATGTAATGCAAAAACTGTACTGTACCTCAAAATTATTTTTAACATTGACTTTAATACTCAAAGGAGACTGCTCATTCTTACAGATGTTTTAGAACCAGAAACTGAGCACTCATGAAATTAGTTTGGCACTCGTCACTAGAGATTTCGCCAGGAGTGTGATTTCACGCTAAAGATTTTTATCCCTGAAATGGACCATTTTTTGCTTTTATCAGGCTAAAATATGGTACAGGGTTACAAAAGGGATTATATTTTTAACTACTTCGCTGCGGTAGAATTATACCCTGATCTTTATTCCAGTGCGTCAAGAGTAACAGATTACATGTGGCAAAGCCAACATTTCCCGTGCGATATATCAGCTGAGGGTGAAGCTCTTGCACTCTAGTTACTAGAAACTAAGACGACCTTGTTATCATTCTTCAGATCAGGATTCGTTTCTGAAGTGACCCAACGAAGAAATAAAAAAAAACTAATAACCATATTTGATTGTACAGGTTATAAAAATTTACAAATTCAATAGTAAATTATACTAGGAATGCTAATAACATATTTATATGATAAAAGGATTTAAAAAAATGTGTATATTTCGTGTTATGGAATAATAACAATAAAAAACTAAATTTAATGTTCCATAAATAACTATAGAGCAGCACGAGTAACTGGTTACTCATGTAGAGTTAAGAATAAGATTGTATTCTTTGAAAAATTATGAACTAGGGGATATAAAACTCATAGCGATCGCATTGCAACTGGCCAAAATACGCAAAACGCACCCGGGACTGATCGTTGATTACAGCCGCTGCACTCTGGGCAATGGCTGGCACGAGTAACCGGTTGTTTGTGACATAGGGAAGGAGTTAAAACATCGAAACTAGGAGTGAAAAAGAGAGAGGCCTAACAAAATTCTACAGCTACCATAATGTGCTAATTTTTGTAACATGTGATCAAATGTTTTGGATTGAAAATTTAACATTACCTGGTCTATCTATTTTTTTTATCAATATATTTATTCAATATTTAATTTAAAATATGATATAAAAGTGTAGTTCTTGTAGCAGCGGTTAGATGAAAAACATTTTGTTTTCGAAGACAATTTCGTCTCAATCTGTTAAAAAGTTTTAAGTTTTTAAGTTAGAAATAAATACCGTAATCGAATTGAGCAAGGATGCATTTAAATATAAGTACTTGTGAGATTTACGTTATTGGTAAACATTTCCTCATTGTGTTGTTATATTTAAATTGTTATAAATAAGCAATGAAGCCTAATTTATTAAAATTTAAAAATCTGATTTTTATCTATCACTTGATTTTAAGAAAAATTCACCAACTAAGTTTAGCCTACCTGTGGTGAATAACATCCATGTAATGTCTGAAAAGTAAAATTTAACTTGATAGGCCTAATTCAATACAATCAAGTGATACTAAGTTTATTGAACAAGTTCAGCCCGACGTGGTGGTAAACGTCAGAATTTTTAAACTGAATAAAAGTACGTTGCAATATAGGCCTACAGTAAGGCGAAACGAACTTAAGTCATAATTTTAATAAAATCTTTAAAATTTCTGTTGATTTTACCTGTTTTAATACTACCTAAAGTAGCTAATTTTAGAGAAACTCATAAATTTTGATAGTATATTACCGGTGGCACGCGTTGTCCGTAGGCATACTGAAATCACCATGGGCCTACGTGCGGTGGTACACGCATGATTCGCTGATTGCGCGGCACATGGTGAAGTGGCAAACGATTCACTGTTAGTTATTGCAACCTCCGTACGAGTAAACCACTTACTGGGTCTTCTGACGAGCCCTTCCACCATTTTTGTCGTTATTACATCACCTTAATCTTCATCTTAATCACACTTATTTATTTTTTTTTAAGTTTTTACAAGCGCCATCAGTGGCCAAGGTGTGTCTATACAACCCTAAAATACGAACACACCTAATAGCCTAATATAACCCAGCAAAGCTCCGAAAGCGCTGTGAAAATGCATTGAAGAATCAAATGGGAACAGTGCGTCACCATTGGTACTTGTCGGACTTTTGGAAAGTTTGTAGTGTGCCACCGGTGGCGCACATCAGGGTCACGGCTTGTCTTCTGTCAGACTGAACATATTAAGTTACTATTTTATTAGCCTAAACTTAATGTAAGATATCCTCAAAAAACCTAAATATAAACCATTACTAATAACATATTTGAGTAGGTTTTTATTACAAAAATATAACAATTTACAAACCTTATTACTTTAGTTTGCTAATGTAACATAAAAAGATTTAAGAGATCTAGAAATCACCCACTTCAATCATAACCTCTATATGATTACATCTCATCTCATCTATTCATTCGAGCCCTTCCACCATTTTTGTCGTTATTACATCACCTTAATCCTACATTTTTCTGGGTATACATATTTTAAATAACATTTACGTTAATCATTTAATTCAATTTTATTAGACTGTTTAAACAGTTTATCAGCATTGACTCACAAAAACTTAACCTACACATACAAACACAAACACAAATAGAAACTATAGAACAGCTGCTCAGCTGACATCAGACTTGATAAAGAAGACAGACATTAAGGGAAATGAAATGTAAATAATTTGTTCATAGCCAAGGAAGTTATACAGTTTGGTGTTCATTTCACCAATGAATGCTGGTATAGCGTTAATTTGTATATTATACTGCAAAGTGTAATAGTTAATAGCTTAAGGATAGCTTAAAAATAGTACAATTAAATATCAAATTGTGTTTGAAATTTTAGATTATGGGAATGAAAAATGACTTATAACGAATCAAAATCATTCTTTTAATAAGATTTACTGTAAAATTGTAAAATTAATGTTAAAATGTTAATAAAGTTTTGACATTATTGCTTAGTTATATCATTAAATTTTTATGAAGAAGAAGTTTGCTTGCTGTGCCTTTTTTGTAAATATTAATAATTTATTGGATGGGAGTTTTATTCTAGTATGTTACCAAGACAAAGTACTTGCATCAACTCTAAGAAATTTTTGTACATATATGACCGATAACCTTTTTTATTGGTCCAACCAAGGCCACACTACAGTGAAAATACTACAGGCCAAATACAAATAAATACTGCACATATAAGACCGATAACCTTTGTTATGGTGCAACCTGTGTTCAAATTGTTCCATTGTTCCATTAGTATGGTCATCAAGCTCTCTGTCATAAGCTTAGAATTTTGTCCCAATGTTAAAAGTCCTTAAGAAAAGTTTAATTTTTATTTTTATTTAATTAACATAACATTTTCAAAATACAAATAAAACCTGCACATATAGGACAAACAATCTTTATTTTGGTACAACCTGCATGTGAATCAGTCCAGTAGTATGGCCAGGCTCGCTGTCATAAACTTTAATAGTCTTCCCCCATGTTAAATCTCCATTAGAAAAAATGTATTTCTGTTTATGACCCAATTAACATAAATACTTCCAAAATACAAATGAAACCTGTACGTAAAGGACCGATAACCTTATTTGTTTTAGTACAACCTATTTTTAAATCGGTCCATTAATATGGTCAGCAAGCTCGCTGTCATAAGCTTAAAATTTTGTTCCCCTAAAATCTCCTTAAGAAAAGTTTTTTTTTAATATTTAATCAACATAAAATTTTCAAAATACATATAAAACGTGCACAACAATTACGCCAAGGACCAATAAATAACCTTTATTATACTGGACCGCTTTAAGTTATAAAGGATCAATAATCTTTATTTTCGTAAAACCTGCATGTGAATCAGTCCATTAGGATGGCCAGGCTCGCTGTCATAAACTTTAATAGTCTTCCCCCATGTTAAATCTTCATAAGAAAAATTTATTTTCCATTTTTTACCCAATTGACATATACTTTCAAAATACAAATAAAACCCGCACATATAGGACTAATAACTTTTGTTTTGGTATACAACCTGCGTTTCAATCGGTCAGGCTCGCTGTATGGTCAGGCTCGCTGTCACAGACTTAACATTTCTTCCCCAATGTTAAATCTCCATCAGAAAAGTTTATTTTTTTGACCCAATTAGTATATATACTTTCAAAATACAAATAAAGACTGCACATATAAGACCAACAACCTTTGTTTTGGTATAACCCACATGTAAACCGGTCCAGTAACGGTCAGGGTCAGTGTCATTAGTTTTACAAAAGTTTTTTAATATGTAAGATTTGTAATATTAAACAAAAATATGTAAAATAAAAAAAATAATAATACCACACATAAATTCATCATTAAAATAAATTCCAATAAATAGGGCCTATGTGTCCATATAAAGAATTTAAAAAAATATTACATCTTTGGACGAATGGAAATTCGCTGAGTACGCAGGTCTGCTGCGACGGTTGTATTTATATATAAATATGAAATTATAAAAATGGAAAATAAACCAGTCAAACCACGAACAACAATGTGTGGGTATTACGACTTAACAAATTTAGAGCCAACGCCACGTGATATTTCAAAATACCTAAACGAAATACCACAACAAAATTTAATGTTTTGGTTCGTTTTCAACTTACATTAAGGCTTAATTCTTCGCGAAATACTTTTCTTAAGGGTGCTCTCATATATTTTTAAAGTAAACATGCTATTTCCTCATCTAGATTATGCATGGAGCTCGTTCTGGTCATAAAATACTCTTTGATGTCATGGTAACTATATCAGCTTCAATGATTATACTTTTTTTATTCTTATGATTTGTCTAGTTTCCATAGTAACAATTTTATCTTTAATGCCATTCTTTGTCCACCTGAGGATAGTATTTTTCTAATCATAACGTCACAAAAAACAACTTGTTTTTTCCACATCAATATATATTATTATATTACTTGAGATTAACGTAATGTCAGTATTTCTTATACTGTATACGAAGTGTTTATAAAGGTTAATAACCAACACTGAAATTGGTTCCTTTAGAATATATTCTCTCTACGAGTCCTGAAATGTATATCGATTTGTAAATAGTTTGGACATAATATTTCCGAATCATTTTCAAACAGCTTAAAATTTATGTTTGAAATGTTAATAATATAATAAGAATATTTTCGCCCCTAGTATAATATTATTAGGACTCACGGATGAACACAAGTAAAAATACCTTTGAAATTGACTAGTGAGTACGGATAAATTGGGCATTTAATTATTTTCATGTAGTAACTGATGAAAATTTTAAATTTCTTAGATATTCCTGTAGTAAATTTGATAAAAACTCTCAACTAATCTAAATTAAATTTATCATCTTCTGATATTTTTTATAACACGAAATTTGAGATATTAGGCTTAAAAAAATTGTAATGGCCATAATTTATAAATCTTACAAAATACAAACCTGATTTCTTGCAAAAGTATAGACAGCATTAAGCAAAGTTAAGCAATGTCCTCGTTTACATTTAAAGTTTGAAGTTGATTCCTCGAAACTTTAAGATACGAGTAAACATTTAAAGATCTTACAGAGCAAAAGACGGAAAATCAAGTCCTTCAGAACCTCTGTTTAAACCTTTTTATATTTATTTTTGTTAGAGGAATAAAATCCCAAGGTTTGTGACAAGCATTTATTAATAACCTTTCTATACTGTTGAAAATAGAAAAGGGCAAATATATATAACACTTCCTATATACTCTAAACTCTTAGAGCAAATGCATTCTCTTGATATTAATATTCATACACCTTTCCAATGTAACATTGTACAATTCTGTCAGCGCCTGAAATGGGACCTCCGCTACTCCAACGCTTTCATGAAAAGGAATAGCATCCACTACTCTGCTGGCGATGATATTGCACTTGATGAGCATTAGGCCTTTTTTCTGGCACAATCAACTACATGGTTTAGTTAGGAATTTATTTAGTTTTTTTTTATAAAATTCACTTATTACAATAGTTTTACATTTTTGTTTAGTGAAGAAACTTTAGAATGCTTTACACAATATTGGGTTTTATCACTGAAAGGTTCAAAACGGAACATATTACACAATTTTTCAGTGCAATTGATCAGTGGTAATATATTCGTTCTGTTTATTGGCGATTACAAGTTTAATTAATTTTATGTGGGATTTCTTTAATGCTCGATACCAGCAGTATATTTGTTACTTTTCATTATTAGGCGACTTTGTCCATTACTTTACAGAACTTTTTTTCATTTAAGAACTATCAGAACTTAACAAGTAACAGGAATACGTTTTGACAATCATTAGGAAATGATAAAAATTCCATTAAAAAAAAGAACCTGGAATAAAACTGTTGTCCTTCATGATAAATATCTAAACAAGAAGGAACAGTAAAACCAGTCGGAAAATATTAGGAAATGGTAGCCCAAAAAGTGAAGCGTTATCAATTTTATTTATTTATTTTTTTCATTTAGAATGTATTTGCAATACTCAAGTGGTGACTTAACACGTGTACTTTATACTTTTTACAAAACAAAGTAAAATAAAATAAATGATACTGTACTCGAGGTTTCCGCTTAGAATTCTTTGCTATGTTTGAGCGCCTGGTCTTGCAATGTGGTTGTCACTAATGATGTGCGGAATGCGTTTTAAACTTTGAAGGCACGGAGTCAAAGGCAGTGATCAAATTATACTGGAAACGCAAATACAAATCTTTTATAACTATTATGTTTCTTTATTTACCAAAGCATTATTTAGATTTATCAAAGTCTTTAGCAAATGGTAAATTATTTAATTAAAGTGGTTACTGTTTTGATTAATGTGAAACCAATCATACATAAATAGGGTTCTTCGCCACCTTGATATAACCTCTATTCCTAATACGTTTTTATCAAAAAGACAGGAAGAAATAAAATCATTACGTAAAAAGTCATTACATCAGCAGGCTCCTATAAATGGCTCTGTTTCGTGGTCTTTTTGTCACTTACATATACATATGTCAATTTAAACCTTTATAAACTAAGCTAAATATATTATTTTTAGGAACATGACATATACGAATTAGATTTCTTAGAATTAGAATTAGATTTCTTATATTTTATAACAAGGGATTATTGTTATTTTAGTTAGAAAAAATGACACTATTGTACAGTTTACTGTGGTTCAATAAAGGATTTTTGATTTGATTTGATTTGATTTGATTTGATTTTTGTAAAAATGTTAATATGTAGTAATAAATCTGTAATATTTTAACTATACTAGTATGATTATTGAAACCAATCATCAAAGTTAAGTGTATTTTAATTCTTTGTGTAATTGTAATAGTTTGTTGCATCTTTCAGAACACCCTTCTGGTTCAATATTATGTTAGCAGTTACATGGCTTTCCTTTATCTTACCTTTATCTTACAATATATCTTACCGAGGCGATGAATCATGTGAAGATGGAAAATGTTGGTTCTTCTAAATTTAATATTTAAGAATTGTATTAAATAATTTATTCTTTGTAATACAATTCCTAATTATTAATATTTTTAAACATTTCTGCATCTTCCTTCACACGATTTCAGTTTTGATTTCTTTATTGGTATCCAAGGAAGTGAACAACTATCAAAAATAAATAATTTAGGTCTCTGGTAAAAATAATTTGTTTTTATTGTTTTCAATAAAAAGAGCAACTGATGCGGCGTGTTAAAATTAAATCATTATAAGTGTTGAAACATTTTATGACAGTAAACGATTTTTGAATTACTATCCTTTATTTACATTTTTAGCATGGTTTGGGAAAATTATTGACTGAGAAATAATGTTAAATTTTAAAAATTCATAACACTCACATCAAAGTTAGGATAGAGAAACAACAACAAATCAATTTGAAATTGATGCATTATTACGAAATTCCCCTTGATTCCATAATTTGCTATTGAAATTATGAATATGTTTCACATAGAACAGTGGTCCTATCGGTGAATAAAGGTTTAATTGTCATCCTTACTCAAAAAATCGCTTTTTTAAGGGCGATTATAAAAGACTTTGTTGCTTAAATTCTCTACCTTTAAGGCTACAATGGTTATAAAGCTATTTTTGAATAAACAAAATAATTTTATACCTTGGTTAAACTAAAAACCACCATTTCATAAAAAAAAGGGTTCGGAAAAAGATTCCAATGAGCCTAAAATCAAATGTATTGATTTTTTGATGGTTCTTTTAAAATCATTATTCCAGAAAAAAACTATTCAACACGTTTTAATTTAAAATGTGCCATGATGTTTAATATTAAATTTAATTTTAATTGACGTATTGTGAAGATTAATTAATAATTTGCTAATTTTTACCGTACTGACCAAGTTGTGGAACTGTTTCACTTTTTTTGGCAATTATTTCTTGATTTTTTTATGTATCGACTAAGCCAAATTTATTTGAAATCCGAGATTCTTTAGATAAGTTTATGTAGAAAACCATGATAAAAGTGTCAAAGGTGTGGTGAAATATCAATAATTTTAACATGCTGAAACGGCAAAAATGCTACTTTCGGTAATCAAAAGTTTTCTGCGAAGTTCCTATATCCTTACATGCGCAAGTCAGCATTTAAATGGAGTTTTTTTACCATAAAACTGAAAAAATTGTGAAATGTTTTTTCACATCCAGAGATATAACTAAGATAGATTCGAAAACTTTTCTTCCAAATGTTCGAAATTTGTATTTAAATTTAATTAGGGTGTTTAAGGTGAAGACTAGACTTTACTAGATGTAATTGCAATTTTAGAACACCTCCATCTTTTTATAAGAGGTATTCAAGGGGTCTCGTGAGTAGAATAATTTATTGTAATTATGAATACAAATTTTACTTTCAGTAACTTCATATATCTGAGACTGACTTTTAGTCTAACTTAATATCTAAGTAATTGTGAAATTAACAAAAATGTAAAAAGTGTAACATAATGTGGGATTATTTTCGACTTAATTTTTTTCGGCATGTTTCAAGCAAATTTAATAGGGTCGCTGCAAAAAGTTTAGGTTCGTACACCCAAGCTATAATTGTTGTCTTTCTTCATAGGGCGCAAAACATTATTCATGTAATATTTATTACACCTTCACATAGTACAATTTGTATGTTTCCATTCATCTATGTCAACCATTTAAATAATGAGGTAGGTTTAAAAGTCTAAACCAATCATTAGATTCGTCATATTTTGAATACGTCAGAATCTCAAATACCATAAATACAATATAATTAAAAGTCTGTATTACTTTAACATATATGTTTACATTAATAAGTGTATGGAAAAGTAATTCATGATGATCTTTTTTGTAACAACTTTCTTGTGGAAGAAAGCTTCGTTTAAGCGTCTTAAAAAATCAACATTATTTTTTACTGCTGAAATATGTCGAAAACTAAACCAACTTATTGTTTTCTCCATAATTTCAAATGAAATCATTCATCTATTCGAAATGTATTGATGTCCTGTTCATGATTTTAAATAGTTGACTGTAGCAACAACTAGTCCTGTTTTTTCATTCAACACATCTACCTGAAATTCCTTACAAAAAAATACTTTTTTGAAAGACATTATGACATTTTTTTACGATGAATGGCAAAAGCCACAGTTTCAAACGGAAAATTTTATTTCGTGTATTTAAAACTGATGGATTTGTTTACGTTTTGGTAGGTAACAGATTAAATCCGTGCCTTCTTCTATTTATTTATTTACTTGGTGGTAACAATTTTTTTATAGCATCGTTAATCCATAGCCCAAAACCAAATGGCAACTAGACATCGATTTGATCCTGTGCAGTATTTAGAAACGAACACCCTCAGGTTTTGAGGTGAGCACTACATCCCCTTGGCCATCCAATGAAGGCAAATAAAACTTCGGATATGAAAAAAATTTGTACACTTATTTATTTATATATACAACAAATAACAGTCAAAATGTCTTATTTACAGTAGAGGTTGTTTATCTCCTGAAGTTCTGAGAAAAGCTGTCAAATTGATTTTCCTGGTCCTGCAAAGCCTTGTACAGCTGGGGGTCCTTCTTGGCTGCTTCCTGAAAAGTTCAAATGCTTTGGTTACTTAATAAAAATTCAGAGTCACAGAAAAAATCTTATTTTCAGTGTTTCAGGAGTTATAGTTAACAAATTTATTAAGATCTTATGAGCTTATTTTTTTAAGAAAAAACAGTTAATTAACTTTCTTTTAATATTGCCTTATCAAGCCTTAGGTTATCCTAATTTACTGTTATTAAGAGTCAATGAATTTGCTTGTAATGGGTTTTAAAATCTATTTAATTTGCATATAAAATTTCAAGTTTGTTTACCAAATTTATAAAAATTGAACGCTATTGTTGCCCTTAAAACTCAAAACCGAAGATTAAGAAATGAGTTTAAACCTATAAAATAAATTATGAAAGCCCCCCTCACTTACAATATTTATGTTGCCTTTTCAGTGACTTTTATTTTAAACTGAGTTTCGTTTCTAGGGTTGGCGAAAACTTGTATTACATTTTCAATAACTCCCGTAAGACCTATGTTCAAATTATGATTCTGATAAAATGATACCTGAAAAGTAGTTTCTGCACCTTTTTCTGCAATTTTACGCTATGAAGACGAAGATTCCAGTAAAATTATGCTTCAAATTGACATTATGGTAATAACTTGTGGTTGTGATACATATTTAATCAAGAGGACAAAACATCAAATTCAAAATAATTATTTTTTACGGTGTTCCTAGTGTTAAGATCATCTTTAAATTATGCAGAATGAGTTTTGAATGCCCTCCACATTTTCAAAAATATAAATTTTGGATTCCCACAAATATTGTTGTTCTTATGGTTAAAGTAACATTGTGGTAAGTACTTTTTGAGTGGGTGGCCATTTTGGGCCGCCATCTTAGATTCGCCATATCGGACAAAATTATTTTTCAAATGTAAAAAGGTGGTGAATGCACGAGGTTAAGTTAGTTTTAAAAATAACTTTTAAAAGCGTTTATATCTTAAGGGAGAGTTTTTTTTAGCAATGCGCAATTGAAACCAGCGTAAAAATTTTGTTAAAAAATCGTGAGTCACAACACCATTTTTTCATTGCAAAAATGTGTATCCAATACGGTAGATCCAATTCGTATATTAATAAATACTACCCAACAGTGTTTGGAGGTAGTCTGGGATCAATATTTAAAATTAATGTAGAAACAGTTATGAAGGGGACATAAAATGCACGATTTCCGTGCACTCCTTTAAACTGTAAATTTCCCTTAAACTGTAAATTGATTATTTTAACTTGCCATCACTGATTTGTAAAAAAACTTTCGCTACGTTTCGGGATGTACAGTCTAATATCATCTTCAGGTGGAAACTATGAAGAACATGAACACATGAAGTATGTAGCCTAAGTGTATCCAAATGACATGGCCTAATCCACCCATAAGACTAACGTTAATGTTTGCATTAGGCTTACGGATCCCTCGGGCCAAGTTATTCGACGCGACCAATACCTGCTGCTGCCGGATCCCCTCGTATATCAAATCCAGACTCTTCTGTATCTCCTCGGGCACGGGGGGCGGGGTCGGGAGGTGCGCCCCCTCGGCTCGGAACCCGCCCTCGTCCGCCGTGTAGTGGACGGTGATCAGCTGACCGTCGGGGGAGGTGTAGGAGTAGCTGCCGTGCTGGACCAGAGCCTCTTGGTCCTTCAGACCCACGTTCTTCAGGAACCCTGTCTCCTCAGCGACTATGTTGTTGCCGGTCTCGTAGCTGCGGGAAAGGAAGACGATTGATTAGAATGAAAATGTAGGAGTAGCTGCCGTGCTGGACCAGAGCCTCTTGGTCCTTCAGCCCCACAATCTTCAGGAACCCTGTCTCCTCAGCGACTATGTTGTTGCCGGTCTCGTAGCTGCGGGAAAGAAAGATTATTTTCTATAAGAATGAAAATAGTAGGAGAAAGATGATTGATAAGA